>PYHX02000467.1:41742504-42125848 GCA_004302925.2 Cochliomyia hominivorax | reverse complement strand
AATTTTCTATAGAAAATCGAAGTTGAAAGGACACAAGCAAATTTTCTATTAGAAAATCGAAGCTTGAAGCACAGCAAATTTTCTATAGAAATCGAAGCTTGAAAAAAACAAGCAAATTTTCTATAGAAAATCGAAAGCTTGAAAAAACAAGCAAATTTTCTATAGAAAATCGAAGCTTAAAAAACAAGCAAATTTTCTATAGAAAATCGAAGCTTGAAAAAACAAGAAAAATTTCTATAGAAAATCGAAGCTGAAAGAACAAGCAAAAATTTTTCTATAGAAAATCGAAGCTTGAAAAACAAGCAAATTTTCTATAGAAAAATCGAAGCTTGAAAAACAAGCAAATTTTCTATAGAAAATCGAAGCTTGAAAAGAACAAGCAAATTTTCTATAGAAAATCGAAGCTTGAAAAACAAGCAAATTTTCTATAGAAAATCGAAGCTTTGAAAAAAAACAAGCAAATTTTCTATAGAAAATCGAAGCTTGAAAAAAAACAAGCAAATTTTCTATAGAAAATCGAAGCTTGAAAAAAAACAAGCAAATTTCTATAGAAAATCGAAGCTTGAAAAACAAGCAAAATTCTATAGAAAATCGAAGCTTGAAAAACAAGCAAATTTTCTATAGAAAATCGAAGCTAAAAAAACAAGCAAATTTTCTATAGAAAATCGAAGCTTGAAAAAACAAGCAAATTTTCTATAGAAAATCGAAGCTTGAAAAAAACAAGCAAATTTTCTATAGAAATCGAAGCTTGAAAAACAAGCAAATTTTCTATAGAAAATCGAAGCTTGAAAAACAAACAAATTTTCTATAGAAAATCGAAGCTTGAAAAAACAAGCAAATTTTCTATAGAAATCGAAGCTTGAAAAAAACAAGCAAATTTTCTATAGAAAATCGAAGCTTGAAAAAACAAGCAAATTTTCTATAGAAAATCGAAGCTTGAAAAGAACAAGCAAATTTTCTATAGAAAATCGAAGCTTGAAAGACAAGCAAATTTTCTATAGAAAATCGAAGCTTGAAAAAAGACAAGCAAATTTTCTATAGAAAATCGAAGCTTTGAAAAAACAAAGCAAATTTTCTATAGAAAATCGAAGCTTGAAAAAAAACAAGCAAATTTTCTATAGAAAATCGAAGCTTGAAAAAAACAAGCAAATTTTCTATAGAAAATCGAAGCTTGAAAAAAACAAGCAAATTTTCTATAGAAAATCGAAGCTTGAAAAAAACAAGCAAATTTTCTATAGAAAATCGAAGCTTGAAAAAACAAGCAAATTTTCTATAGAAAATCGAAGCTTGAAAAAAACAAGCAAATTTTCTATAGAAAATCGAAGCTTGAAAAAACAAGCAAATTTTCTATAGAAAATTTGAAATTAAAAAAAAATTTCTATGAAAATTAAAATTTAAACTCGAGGACTGATTTTTTAAGCTTGAATAAAAGCTGATTTTTCCACGACTTCTGACTTTTTCTGTCTTAATCTTTAGTCAAATTATTTGATCCTCAAACCTCAAAAAAAAAATACATTAACACCAACAAAAAAAAAAAAAACTTTTAAGCGTTTTTCTGTGGTTATCTTCAGTTTCTTGTTGTTTTTTTCTTAAAAATCATAAAATCTACAACAACAACAGTTTACAAAACTTAAACAATTTATTTATCAACAACAAACAAACAAATTAAAAACGAAAAAATTCCTAGGAAAAACTAAACAACAACAACAACAACAACAACAACATTCAACATCGAGAAAAAAATTGTTTAATATTGTTTTTGTTTTAATTTTTTATATTTGCATAATTTTATTGAAAAAAAGCGATTTTTATGAAAAAAATTCCATAATTTTTCTTAAGAGCAAAAAGGAAGAGAAGAGAATAAAAAAATGGGAAGAAAAAATGTTGAAGATTAACTAAAACATTAATAAAGAAAGAAAATATTTATGTAAATGTGAAGAACAAATCAAACCGGAAAGTTGGCAGAAAAAAATTTAAGTGGAGACATTTTTATTGACAGCAGGGATGGAAAATTGGAATAACTTGATATGAGTGTCTTTATTTCTCTTTTTAAAGATTTTATAAAACATGAAAACTTTACGTTATGTTAACAACAAACAATCAATTTCGATAAAAATTTCTTAATACTATTAAAATTTGTAAAAACATTTAACGAAACTTTTTTTATTTAACGAAACCAATTTTAAAGTTAAAAGTTTTATGGATTTACGTTATTTACGGATATATAAAAATTTTATTTCCTTAAAAAATTCTTTATTCCAAAAACATCTGAAACTTAACGAAACTTAACTTTGTTCAACGAATTTGTAAAAAATAAATTTTTAAGTTAGTTAATTGCTCAAGATATAAATATTCCATTCTTTTGAAATTTTCATTATTTTAATGGTTTTAAAAACTTAACGAAACTTAATTTTAGTTGAACAAATAATTTTAAGCAAAATTTTGTTTACATATTAATTTTTATTTGGGCTAAAAAGTAACTTATTTCCAATTTTAAAACTTAACGAAAATATGTTTAACGAATCATTTGGAAAATAAATGTGTATTTTTATTTAGTTTCTTTTATAATATATATTAAAAAGTATAGAAAAATTTTAAATTTATTTATTTTAAAAATTTAACGAAACTTGTTTTTATTTAACTAATTTATTTTAAACTAAAATTTTTATGTATTTTTAATTATTTGAAGTATAAATATTTAATTTCCATAAAAATATTTTCAATTTCAACTTTTCAGAAAACTAACGAAAGTTTTTTTTAATTTAAGGAATTTATTTAAATTAAACACAGGTTATGAATTTTAGTAACTTGAAATGTAGATTATAAATTTTCATAAAATTTTCCTAAATTTAAGCCTTTAAAAAACTTAACGAAATTTGTTTTCTTTAAAGAAACAATTTAAATAAAAATTAGTATGTGTTTAAGTTATTTGAAGTATTCGTAATTAAACTTTCTGAGAAATTTCTTAATTTAAAAATTTTTGAAACTTAAACGAAACTCGAAGTTATATAAAGAATTTATTAAACTTAAAAATGTTACACAGTTAAGTTGCTAAAGATATGAATAATTTATTACAATTTATTTTTTTTTTTATTATTTTCTTCGCTAAAAGAACTTAACGAACAATATTCAGCATACATTTTTTAAGTTATTTAGTTTAAAAATGCCTCTCTAGATTAAAAATATTTTAGTTTTATTTAAGTTTAAAACTTAACAGAACTTATTATACTAAAAGAAGATTTTAATTTCAATCATTTTTAAAACTTAACGAAAATTATTTTTAGTGAATTAAATCATTTAACTATATAATTTGGACTTATTTATTTCACTATTTCCATAAACTTAATACAAATCAAGAAATTTGTATTTTTCTTACTTAAGAAATAACTTAACGAAAAATAGAATTTTGTGGAATAATTAAATAATAATAAATTTCAAAGGTTATTGAAGAAATGTTTTTATTTCTAATGAAATTTTTTGCAATTTTGCCAATTTAAAAACTTAACGAATGTTGAATTTGTTTAAAAATTTGATTAAAAAAATATATTTTTTTTTCAATTTATTTATTTGAAAACTTAACGAAACTTTTCTTCGGCCTTTAAATAGTATTAAAAGGTATCAAGTATTAAATACTAAATTTCTCATAAAATAACATATAACACTTTTCCATCCCTGCAACAGAAAACATCTCATAGTTTTTTCTTGTTTCTTTTAATTTTTTTTACCTTTAAACTTCAGACAAACACTTTTACATTTTTGTCTCCCTTTTGTGAACAAAACAAAAAAAAAAAAAAAAACACTCATTAATGTTTAATGAGAACTTACACATATACTAACACAACTATCCAACAATAGCAATAATAACAGCAACAACAAAAATCATGTTAATTTTATTGTTGTTCTTGTTCTTATTAATTTGTTGTTACTATTTGAAATTTTAGAATGTTTAACGAACAACAACAACAACAAAATATAATAAAAAATTAAACAACAACGAGGCGAATTAACAAACTGAAGCAGAACGATCAATGACATTTAACGAATATAAATTATTTAATTTGATTGGTTTGTTGTTATTGTTGTTGTTATTGTTGCCGCCATGGATATGAGAGCTTCTAATGTAAAATACAAAAATAATTGATATGCAAATCAATTGTCTCATCTATCATTCTGAATTTCACAAATAAAAAACCGCCATTATCACACAAACACACACACACCTTTTTTTGGATTAATGAGTTTTTGCGAAAAAAAATCTAAATTCTTCCTTCTTAAATTCCTTAAAAAATAGATGTATTTGGACTAGTGTATTTAAAACCGACACTGGAAACCGGTTAACCGGTATTTTACATTTAAGAAAACCGACCAGTTTCGAATAATTTCTATTGTCAAATTATTCGACATATCGGTTTTTTCTTTCAGTCGGTTAACCGGTTTTTATTACAGACATATTCTGCTTCATTATTATGAATTCCACCATAAACGAGAATGTATTTTCTTTCATTTCGTGCGTAACACGAGTTAAAGTACTGTATGCATTCTTAGACATCATTTTTTAAGTCGATTTTGCTATGTCCGTCTGTTTTAGGCATCATCTCATCCATAAAAATAATTAAATGAGATTCTGTAACATCTTTTACACCGGTTAACCGGTTTTTTAACATAAACCCGTTTTCGAATACGGTTTTTTTGAAAAGTCCATTTTTGGAATAACTCGAAACCCAGTATTTTTACACAAACTCAACATCGTCCTACGAAAAATTGGTCAATAATTCATAGGTCTGCCGTCAAACTGTTTCCGTTGACAGAAAACCTGATTCAGGAAGAAGAAATGGTCCGCGCAATGTTTTAAAATAAAAAAAAAAAAAAAAAAAAAACCATTTTCAAAAGAGCTACCAACACATACGGTAGTAAAGCAGCCCGGTTAACTCAGTACTCGGATCTATTTGGTACAAAAAGTTAAATCTAATAAAGGTTTAAAACCATACAAGGCTGAAAAAGTTCCTGACAGGAACTCTGCTAAAAATTGAGAGGCTAAAAACAGAGAACGGAAATTGAAGCCAATTTTGTAGAACAATATTCTTGCTACCAGACCATGCGATACGTATGTTCTGGCAGATTTTTCACAAGTTCCTAATCAAAACTTTTATACTGCTGATGCTCAATGCAATATTGTAGTAAAGTTTAAGACACAAAATCTGTCAAAATTTTCCCAAAATTTCTTGACCAATGGGACTCTATAAATACCGAAATTTACATCAAGATTTCATAATGTGTCCACTTATTTTTGCCTTGATTTAGAATCCTGTCACTATTGTAAACAAGCCCTTGAGTGGTACAATAATGTGACATTTGTACCAAGAGAAGCAAATCCTCCAAACAGCTCGAAGCTAAAGCCACTAAAGAGCTAGTGACTTCTTATTAAAAAGGAATTGAAGAAAAAAGTTTGGAAGATTTTAAATTAGGAGGAACTACCTGTTCGAGCAAAGTGACAGAAAGCAATATAAAAACCTTCCCGAAGAGGTTCAAAATTTAAGATTCAAAAGCAGTCAAAATGTCCCAAAAAGTTCTTGGTGTGGCAAGCAAAATGCAGTTGCATCAAAATAAGTTAATCATATGTTACAACGAGTTCTTTAAATTCCTGAATATGTATCAGGGAAAATCTACAAAAAAGGCAGCCTCCATTCATAGGACTTCATAATGTGTCCACTTATCTTCTATACTGCTTTAGCATCCTGTCACTATGCTAAACAAGCCCTTGAGTGGTACTGGAACAATAATGTGTTATTTGCAAATCCTTAAAACTGCCCGAAGCTAAGGCCATATTAGCCTCTTCTTGTGAGAGAACCGAAGAGCACAAAAAAGGTGCCCAAATTATAATTAGATTTTAAACTGAGATCAACTAGCTGTTCGTGCAAAAGGTCCAAAACTACATCACTAGTAATTAACATATATCAATGTTAAGAATATTTCGAACTCACTCCTTAACGTTAATTGAGAAACCTGTTTAAGTAGATTTTTAATCATCCTTTTTTTAATATTTTTTTCCATCTGGCATCTTTGTTTTTGAGAGCAGAAAACGCCTTTAAATTAAATCCATTAACAAAAAATTATCCTTGAATTTATATTTTATTATTTTTTTTATGACTTTTAACTATTTTTTATATTTTTATTCTTATTTTCTGATATTAAGAGTTTTTTTATTTTGTTTTCATTTTATAATTTAGTTTTTTTTTCGCCTGTAAATTATAAAGAAATAAATAAATAAAAACAAAAACAAAAACACCCACATATATATTAAGAGCATTATTTTTGTTTAAATCTCTGTGTGAATTTATGGGATTTTTTGTTGTTGTTGTTTATGCATTTCTTTTTGACATTGACTCTTTGTGTTGTTTTGTTTTTAGGGGGTCTTTTTCATTCATTCATTCATTTGTTCATTTCGCCACATGTATGTTTGCATGTGCAAAATTGTTGTTGTTTCCTTGTATTTCAAAAAAAATAATTCATTTGTTTTTCATAGCTTCATGCTTTCATATATATTAAAATGGCATCTACTACTCCTCTCCCAAACTCGTCTCTTCAGTAACAAAAAAAAAATGTCCCCTTAGAGATTTGTTAGTTGGGAAATTTTATTCTTTAATACGGTATTTTCATTTGTTTGTGTTTATGTTTGTTGTTGTTGTTGTGAATTTTTAATATTTGAGCAAAATATGAGTTGTTTTAGTTCTCTAGTGAGTCAAGCTAATTTGCTTAACAAGTTTGTTGTTTTTTTACATTTTCTTGTTATTGTTG
The DNA here is from genome assembly GCA_004302925.2 of Cochliomyia hominivorax. Lineage (NCBI taxonomy): Eukaryota > Metazoa > Arthropoda > Insecta > Diptera > Calliphoridae > Cochliomyia > Cochliomyia hominivorax. The sequence goes on along the minus strand of PYHX02000467.1, from coordinate 42,119,053 downwards.
TTTTCCATATAGAAAAAAAACAACAACCGCCCATAATTTATATAAATAAAGACAAAAAATAATATCAAGATGTTTGAGGAAGAAGATTATTATTTTCTTATTTTTTTTTTGGTTCATTAAAATTATAGGAATATGGGAGTGTTATTTTTTGTTCTTCTTGTTGTTGTTGTTTTTATGAATGGTGCGTGTGTTTAGCTAGTTAATGTGAGCGAGTGTGTGTGTGTATAAATGTGTTCTTTTAGGCATATGAGTCACTTTTTATGAGTTCTTATAGATTTGTAGATGTTAAAATTAACCCTTTCAAGAGAAATGGGGTTAGAAAAAAATGTTTAAATTTAAGATCTCTAAAATCATTCTCTTGAGTAAGAGCTCTTCAAGCTTTTATTCATATATTATCGAACCGATCTTAGCGATATGGGAATTATAGTAAGGAGTTTTTATGTCGCTTTTTAATTATATATTTAATGAATTGGTAACATAAATTGCGAACACGTTATAGCCTGTCACGCCGGGATAAGTATTACCCTACACAACATTGTAGGTCATAAAAGGTAGCTCAAAAAACGACCTTCGTATAATTTAATTTTTCGATTTACGCTTAGTTTAGTGCAGTGCATTATCATAATACTTAAATTCAAGTGAAATTTCTTCATTTTAAGAGGAATTTTTCCGAGCTGGTCATGTGGTTACTAAAAATTTTGAAACGACTCTCGTAAGATTTCCCAAACCGATATTTGTCTTAATTTGATGAAATATTAAAACAATACCAATGCATGTGTGAAAGCTCCTCACAGTGATTTTTGGGAAGGAGTTCGTTTAAGACATATAAGAAATAACTGACCGATCTTCGTATAATTCAGCGTATCGACTTTATTACCCTAAAATTATTTTATATTTATCACATTTTCGAGGTAAAAAACCCCAATCCGGAGGAACATTGGTATGGATGTAAAGTGAAATGATGCTTCCATCATCTCTAATTTTAATAGACACTGTCCTTGGGGTAAAAATAATAACACCTGCCCAATTTAATCAAAATATCTTTAAACCTGCATTTTATTCACATTCAGCCAACCAGCAAGACGAAGGAAATGATCGTTTAATCAGCTCAGAAAATGATTCAGAAACGTACGCTATACTTAAAAATGATGGTATCAATACTTTTTAGACCCATTAGGGTATAAATGTTTTGATATATCAGAACATTCCAGTATTTATATGACGGTCAAAACATTATTTTAACCTTTCAAATAACATTTTTTTCAGTTCTAATTCAATACTAATTTAGTTTTAGTTTAGATTCGAATTCAGAATCCAGTTTGAATTCAGTTGCAAATCAACATAACCTCAAACTCAGATTCTACTCGAATTTTACTTTCAGTTTTTTTTCTGACTTCTTGTTCAGATTCTGGTCTGGATTCCTCATCAATTTTAGTTAATTATGCGTTCAGTTTTAATTCAGTTTCAGTAAAGTTTTAATTCAGTTCCAGCTCAGTTTTGGTTCTAAATAGTTTTAGTTCATTTCCAGTTCAGATTCCAGTTAAGTTGTAGTTCAGTTATATAATTCTTTTAACCTTCTAAATAAGAATTTTTTCAGTTCTAATTCAGTTTTATTTCACTTTTAAATCCGTTTTAAATAAGTTCTAGTTCAGATTCGAGTTCAGATTCAAATTAAGATTCAATTGCAAATCAATTTTAATTTCAGTTCTAGTGCTCGTTTAAAGGTTAAACAGAATTTCAATATTACGTTTTAAAATTTATTCTGGATTTTTATTGTTTAATGTGATTTTTTTTGCAGTCTTTTGCTGTTAATTTTTTATTATTTTTGGCACGATCTTTAATACATTTATATATATTTTTTTCCTATAATTCTCAATGATATTGAATCGTTTTTTGTTGTTGTTTTTGCTGAGACTAAAATGTTTATTTTTGGTGTTAAATTTAGAATTTTAATTATTTTTTTTCTTTTTTCAAAAAATAATATTTTTGTTGTTTTAAAGAAGTTCCGCTATAGATTGTTTTCTGTTATTTTTGGCCAAATCATGTGCAGTGATTCATATTGGCCAAGAGTTGTTTTTGTTTTGGCTTTCAAAATTATGTGGTTTGAGTTTAAATAGGAAAAACAAACACAAAATGACATCTGTTAATTAATTGAGTAAATGTCATTTCGGGCATTTTATTTCTTTTTTCTTTTTTTTGCGTTTTATTCCGAATTTTTTAAAAAAATTATATAAAATAAACATTTTTTTAAACAACTGATTCTGAATACATTTTAAATACACTTTTTTCTGTCTCACTCTTAATATTTTTACATAAACTTAATTAATTATTTTAATTAAATTTCCCTTAAAAAAAAAAAAGATTTTTATCAAGAATAAACTTAACATATAATTTTGTTTCGTAATTTAAATAACATAATTTCTGTTACATATTTCTGCCACTAACATATTTTCATAATTATAAGTTTAATGTTATAATTACAGAAATTATTCCAGGTCCAACATATAATCTATTCCTCCTTTAAAACTGTTAAAAAAATGCTCATATTTAAATTCTCCCTCTTTTTATTATTTAATAAGAAAAACCCTAAAAACTGTTAATTAAACACTTTTGTTGTAATTAGAATTAAAAAAAAGAAAACGCTTTATACAACAAAAACAACAAACACATAAAAACTCATTACATGGATTTTCATACAGTTAAGCTAATGTATATGTTATTGCAATGTTATGTATTACGGTATTTTTTAAATGTAATCTCTTGCGCTTCTCTCTATCTCTCTCTCTCTCTCTAACTGTAGATAATGTTCTCTTTTAATTCGCCTTATTAAGTAAAGACAAATAAAGAACAACAACAAGATCTGTTAATCTATATTGTTTTTTGTTTTTTGTTTTTTTTTATGACAATTTTGTTATGAAAACTACAAAAAGTTAGATCAATGTTTTTGTTGTTGTTGCTGTTACTTTTCATGTTATATAAAGTGAAAAAGACAACAACAAAGTTTGTTTTTTTAAATGTTGCACAGTGTTGTGTTCATCTGTAGCTTTTGAGTCGTTAAAAATATCTTAATCAAATTTTACATACTTAGAGCTGAAGTGTTTTTGAACTCTCATAAGGTGACAACCTCGGGTATGTTAATTTGTTTTTTTAATTCGCCAAAAATCCATTTATAAATTGTTAGAAAAGAAATTTTGTCTATAGACAGTCCTTGTAAATATCTGTAAAAATACGCTTACATGTTCGAGTAATCTTTTATAGTTTCCGAGATATTCAAGACGATATAAAGTTTTAACACATTTTTAGCCCTGTTTTTATTTTTATACCTTCCACCACCATAATGAATTATCATTCCCTGTGTAATGCTAAGAAGGAATCATCATAGACCCCATAATGTATATATCGATTTAGCAAAGTCCGTCTGTAAGTCTGTATGGTAACTAAGAAAATTTCATGATCGACCCTCTTATGATTTGTATTCTATTTTGTGCTATGGAATACAGTATTTTTTATGTGCGATTTATGCATTTAAAAAGGAGACGTTATATGAGAGCTTGAATAAAATAATGTACCAACCCTCGTCAAATTTCAAGCATCGATTTCTGCTTATGTTAATCTTAATTTGATTAAATTAAAATAATTGCAATGTGTTTGTGAGATTAAAGCCCTTTCAAGTGATATTTGGAAGAGTGGTTGTATGGGACCAATGAGGAATAATGAACTGATCCTCGTATAATTTGGTACAACGCTTTTGATTACTATAAGACTTATGGCCTAATTTCTTTATAATCGCTTTAATTTTGAACTTTTATGACTAAGAAAGAAAATTGCGGGAGGAACATTTGAATGGGAGCGAAGTGTAAAAATCATATCCAATACCAATAGGCATCATCCTTGGACCAAATAAATTACACGTGCCAAATTTCCACCTGAACTCTGCTAACAAGGTTTACATGGATAATCATCCAAAGAGATGGTCAGAAAGTTATACAGAGTCGAGCGGTATACTTAAGAGTGGCGGTATTTGCGTAACAAACTTAAGCACAAACGCATTATACCCCAACCACCTTTGGTGTTGTAGGATATTAAGAAGCTAAAAATAAACAGGACTTAAAATGGGTAAAACATTTATTTCGATTTAAATATCTCTGAAACTGTTGGAGATAATCCAGATATCTTTCAAAAGATACAGAATTATTTCCAAACAAGTAAGAGTACTTTCTTTCGATTATGCCGATATCTTTAATACACTTCACCAATAATTCGTGTGAAGTAAATTGTGTGAAGTGTATTGGAAAAAAAACGATTTGGACACACTGTGTGTTGATGAGTTTGACCACAATTTAAAAAAAAAATCAAGAGATTTATTTTTAGAATTTCTTTTTCTATTTGTTGTTGTTGTTTGTTTGTTTGTTTTGGCTGCCATAATTATGGTGAATTAACAAAAAACTAGAGTAAGAAAAAACTTGAGTGATTTTTGTCTAAATAAAGAGAGAGTGGGAAAAAACTCTAAAAACCAAGATAAGATTTTTGACTCTTTTTTTTAATCTTCACACTATCGGATCTTTCAAAGAGTTTAAATTGAACTTTTTAAGAATAAATTTTATTTTTATCGCTCTTTGAGCAAGAGTTTAATGCTAAAAAAAGATAAAAATCAAAAAGAGTGAAATCCAAAAAAGAGCAAAATCCGAAAAAGAATTTTAATAATGAATAATTCGCACAAATTGTTGTTGCGACAAGAAATTTTTTTGAATGCATATTTATGTGTTTCTTCTTTTTCGTTTCTTTTCAACCATTTCGAAATTTCGAAGCAAAAAATATAGATCCCTTTTTTTGCTCTTCGCTAAATGAAGAATTAAATATTTTTTTCCGAATTTATACAGAGCAAAGTCGAAAAATTAAATATTAAAATTTTAATCGAAAAAGAGTTTTATTTTTTTAACTCCTCAAAGAAGAGTAAAATGAAGAAGGAGCAGTTGAAAATAATGATTTTGTTGGGAGTTTTTCCACACTCTGCTAAATACACAATTTTTAACTTAATTTAAAACGAAAGAAAATTCTTTTATTTTTACTATAAAATAACATTTTCTTCTCTCTCACTCCTTAATATTGTAGAAGAGAAAAAACGAGTTGCAGTTTATATTAAAATGTTGTAAATTTTGTTGTTAGAATGTGTGTTTGAGTCTTTAAAAGAAAAAAAAGCTTTACTTACGTCTTAAGACAAGTTTTAAGTGATCACAAATGATGATGAAGAAGAAGAAGAGGAAGACTGACTAAGTTGTTTGTAACGTTAAAGTCTGTTATAGTTTTGTAGTCTTCTTCTAAATGGTTTGAAGCCAATTGACCTTGTTTTATTTTATACAAAGAAATATATTTTTTTTAGTTGCTTCTTCTTCTTCTTATTTTCCTTTTACGATTAATTCTAGTTTTTCGTAGAATTTATGTGGGTGTTTAACATGAATTATGGTTATTTTTTTCCACTGTTATTTTTATTTATTTGGAATAAACTTTGAGGGAAAAAATAGGAAATATTTGAATTGATTAAGGAGGATAAACAACTGCAAATAATTAATTTGTTTTAATAGAAAAAGAAAGAAAAAGAAAACTGTGAGAACTAGAAATAAAATAATTTATAGGGCAACATGTTGCTAAAACTATAACTATAAAGAGATTTTTAAATAATTTTGATTAAATATTTGTTGGAATAACATGAAAAAGTAGTATTTAAGTAATTTTACAGTTTAGCAACATGTTGCTGCAACATGTTTAAGAAAAAATTTTATATTTAAAAAGTTTTTCAACTCTGTTTAACTAGAATTTTCATATTTTCGTATTTTTTTTTTATAATTTTTTCTTTATGCAACAAGTTGCAGCAACATATTTTAAGTTTTTATTGTTTATAGTTAAAACTTTTCTAATTATTAACAAAATATTTTCCATTCGGCAACATGTTGTTGCTCAATGTAGCAACATATTGAACGAAAAAAGTAATATATGTATGTAGAAAGCGTTATTAAATTTGTCTTACTACAATTTGCTTATTTTTGTATTTGAGTTCCACTATTTTTATTTTAGCAACAAGTTGCTGCAACATATTGTTACCAGCTGTTTAAAATATTTACCAAAAGAATGAAAATTACATATAGAGGACTTTTTTTAAAAGAACTTGCATGTTTTATGTTTTACTTTAACGTTTGCAACAAGTTGCTGCAACATATTTTAAGTATTTGAAATTGTTATAATTAAGAAATTTGTTACCAACTTTTGTTAATCAAAACTTTTTGCTATAACCACAAAATTTGTTAATGTTTTTTGATTCGGCAACATGTTTTTGCTCAAATTGATGCTGCAACATGTGGAATAAAATGTATGGGAATACATCGGCAGTTTGTTAAACTTTGTTTTACTGGAATTTTGACGTTTTTGTATTATATTATTTTTTATTTTTGCAACAAGTTGCAGAAACATATAATTAGCAACAGTTAAAGTATAGGAAATAGGTTGCAACTCTTTTTAATTAAAAGTTTTTTTGTAATATTCAAAATGTTTTGTTTTCATTTCTCAACATGTTGATGCAACATTTTCACCAAAAATGTGTTTTTATAATTTATTTTCTATTTTAATTTTTATTAATTCTTCTGTTTTTTAATTTATTTTCGGCAAAATTTTGCTGCAACATACGCAGTTTAAAATAATATGGATTATTTTAAAAATTTCTATTAAGATTTTTGTTTCATTTAAAATGTTTTTGTATCAAAAATCTCTTTTTATAATCTTTTTTTCCAATTATTAACCAAAATTTGTTTTAATTGAATATAAATAGTTTGGAAACATGTTGCTTCGATAAAATTGAATTAAAAGTATTACAAATATAAGGATTTCAATTAATTCTTGAGTCTTTCAAAAACATTTTTATTGATTAAGATCATTAATATTATTAATGATATGAGCCTTAGCAACATGTTGCCACAATATTTTTGAAATTTAATTTGAAGTTTACTAATGAAGAATATTGAGAAAAGCTTTCAAAATACACAAAGAAATGAACAGATATTTCTATCAATATTCCAAAGCAACATGTTGCTGGTAATGAACTAATATGGCTTTGATATACAAAAATGTATAAAACAATATTTCATATTAAACCAACATTTCTTTTGAAGCTTCATTAAAATTTTTGTTGGTTTTCATTATTCTTTAAAAAAAAATACTTTTGTCAACATGTTGCAGCAATATTTCTTCAAATATTTTTACATTTTTCAACAAAATTTGGATTTTCTTGAAAATATTCTAAAGCAACTTGTTGTTTAAAAACTAGTTTTTATATAAATGTCATAGTTTTGGAAATATGTTGCTGCAACATTTGAATTTAAAATGAAAGTTAGGCTTAAATTAATACAGAAATTAAAACCATAACTTCTATTTTAATTATAATTTTTTTATTGTTTCCATTTTTCAATTTTTTTTTGTATTTAATTTTTCTTCTATCAACATGTTGCTGTCCTTATGTTGCAGCAATTTTTTCTTTAATATTTCAATTTCATTTTTTAATTTTAAATGGAATGTTAAACCATAAAACAAATTCAATTTCTATCCTCATGAATTTTCAGCAACATGTTGCTGAATATTCCTTATTTCTTTATAATTAATATTAATCATACGCTAAGCAGCACAGAATTCGTAAAAAATTAAAAATTACAAGGATTTTTTGATAAAATTAAATAATTTTTGATTTTTTTATTTAAAAAAACTCTTTTTCAATATACAAAAATTAAGCAACACATGTTGCCTAAAGGTCATATAACATTGTAAGCTGTTGTATGCCTCCAAAAAAAATTGTTATTTAACCAGTAAAACCACTTTAATTTTTGTTACTGAACAAAACACTTTCGGTTAAATTTTTTAATGTTTTTTTGGAGGATTTTTTGTTCAATTTTTTTTGGAACGATTTCAACAGAGTTTATCTTTTGATTAAAAGTTTAAAGAAGAAATTTATGTTGCACATTAAATTAAATTTAACCATAACCTTCACTTTTTTGCTAAAGTTTTTGCCAAGAAAAAGAAGAAAAAAAATAAGAGTTACAAAAAGACTTGAAGTCTGTCACTGGCTTTTACGGATGGACCTTCATAACAAGATTGTCATAAATTAAACATTCACATTCACAACAAATATAATTTTATAATGACATGAATGACTTAAAGTTTAAACACGAATGAATTTATAAAGATTTCCTATACAAAAGAAATAAAATTCGAAAAAAAAAACTCAAGTGTCAGTTACAATTAACTTTAACTTTTAAGACAGCAACCAAAAAAAGACAGATATTAACAAAAAAATGTTTAATATAAGTTTTTTTGGACAACTTTAAACAGATTTTAGAATTTTTAAATAATTTTAAATGAAAAAATTAACAAATTTTCAAACAAAATGTTAAAAAAAATATATAAAAATTCATTAGTCAATATGTTGCTGCAACATGTGACAAATAAAGTTTTGTTTTTATTCCAACAAAAATCGAAAAAAAAAAAACATTTGTAAAACTTAAACAAGGCAACATTTTTTGAAAAAATCATTACTCAACATGTTGCTGCAACATAAGAAAATAAGTTTTTTCTTTAATCCTAATAAAAAAATATTAAAATATCAAGAAAAATTAAGAAATATATGTTTAATATATAATAACAGTTTTAAAAACATGTTGCTGCAACATTTGATTTAACTAAAAATTATCTTAATTCTTTTAAAATAAATTTTGATTTATTTGTTTTCATAAAATTAAACCACAAGCAAAAAAATTTGTTTTGTCAAAAAATGATTTGTCAACATGTTGCTGCAACACATGAAAAATTAAGTTTGTTTTTAACATCATAACATCTTCAATTTTTACCTTTTTTTCTAAAGAAAATCTCAAAAAAAATTAATGTCTAGAAAAATATTAAGTTAGCAACATGTTGCTGAAATATATGATAAATTATATGATTGTTTTTAACCTCATAAAAACACCATGAAGGAAACCTAAAAACTTCTAGAAGTTTTTTTTAAATCAACATGTTGCTTAGAAATACTTGTTCAACATAATTATTATTGTTTTAAAAATATTTAGCTGCAACATTCGAAGAAATATGAAATATTTTTAAGTTTTAAAATAAGTTTAAATTTTCTTAATACAGATATTCATAAATCTAATTTTATTTCTTTAAAAAAATCCTTTTAACAACATGTTGCTGCAACAATTGAAATATAAAGTTTGTTTTCTTTTACTAAGAAAAATAAGTATAAATAATCGTAAATGCTTGCTAAAGTTTCACCAAGCAACATGTTGCTTTTTAATGTTTGTTTAATGCAAAGTTTATAATTTTGAACACATGTTGCCGCAACATTTAAAGCTCTGATTTAATTTATACAATAAATACAAACATATAACATATATATATATTTCACAACATGTTGCCGCAACACGTGAAAAATTAAGTTGTTAATTATTCTAACATGAAACAGTTCAATTTCCAGAAAACGTTGCTGCAACATTTGAAACAAAAACCTGGCGAATTTTTGTTTTCTAACAAAAAATATGTTTGAAACATGTTGCTAAAAAATAATTTTGTTTTTGAAATAATTATATAACTCTAGAACCGTTGTTAATATCTTAATTAAATTTAAAACATTTAAAGTTGACATGTTTACGAGTTGATTTACAAAATCACAGGTCCTCAATTGGTCCAGGGGTTTGGGGGTGACCTCTCCAAATTGACCATTTTGGGTACATGAAACTTTTGAAAATTCGTTAAAAATTCTGGACGCCTAATTAAGTTTGGATTTCAAGTAAAGTTATAAACCTCTTATACTAGTGTTTGGTATCTATGAAATCCTTAGAACATGAAGATTGACAATTTTTTAAGAAAATGTCAAAAGAATGTCATTGGAGGTCAAATATGTATGAAGAATTAAAAATGCAAAATTTTAGCTGTTTTTTTTTAGAAAAATAAAATTAATTTTTAAACCCAAATAAAATTGTAACAAATAACGGTATTTATTTTAAATTTCAGTATAATGAGTACCAACTTGTCTTGAACCAGGTAGTTTAAAGAATTCCCATTTTTCCCCTCCAAAATTCCCAAATTCCCAAATATATAAAATGTGTTTACAAATTTGAATTTTCAATTTAAATATAACCCTGTCGTTATTAAGGGCGATCGGCAGGAAAAGCTGTTTGTGCGTTTACCTAACCTTTGCATATATCCTTATTTTTTGGTAGAAATTTAAAAGTATTATATGTATAGAAAAATTTAATTGCCTCATGTCTGATTTTTGGCGAATTTTCCAAAAATCATCCTTTTCAAGAGGGTCAATTTGGAAGGCAATCTCTAATAGCCCGCTGATCTGCTGAGAGCCGGTAATAAATCAAATCAAACGAAGAACGCCACAGCTAAAACCATCTTTAATTTTATTAAGATATCTTCAACTGATCCTAAGTTATAGAGTTATTTCCCAAAAAAAAACGTTTTGGAATCACTGTTACAAAAAAATCTCCATCACTTATTCAATGTCATTTACAAAAATTCACTTATGTGATTCTTAATAAATCTTACACTACACCTCACCAGAACAATCAAAAAAAAAACTTTTAGCCAAATGTTTTGGATTAATAAATAACCTTGTCAAAGTGTTATTTAGCTTGATCTTGCAAAAAAGGCATATTTAGAAGAAAAAAAAACAACTTAGAATTAATAAATTTTAAGTCGTTATTATTAGAATTATGGTGCTGGTTTTTAATCCATTTTAATTTATCATAAATTTACAAGAAAAAACTTTTAATATGAAAAAAAGCAACGTTGGCAAACAAGATTTTAAACGAAATATAAACGTATAAGAAAAAAATAAGGTCATGGTCTAAAGCCAATGTCGTTTTATATAGTTTTTTTGTTCACTCCTTGTCATTTAAATACTTTGAAAAAAGTTTATATCATTTATGACAATAATTAAACCGATATTGTAAATTTTCGAATTATATCAATCATTTTGAACATAAATTTCATGACTTTTAATTAATTTAAATATAAAATGGTGATCTAATCATTACATCAGTAAAAATGTTCTTAGAAGTTTATAATTATTTATATGATTAATAATAGTTCTAGATGTCTTGTAGCAGAAATAGAAAGAATTTTTTAAAAAGCTCGAATACAAAAAAAGTTATGATCATTTAAAGAAATTTTAACTTAATTAATATTAATCATACGTTTAGTAGTGCAAACAAATTGAAAAAGTTGTTTTTCTTAAATTTCTGAAATGAAAATAACATTAGTTTTGGTTTCAACAAAATCTATTGAATAAGGACACATTTATACCTAAAGTTCATGGCAAGAATGCCGAAGGAGTCGTGATTAACTCCTCACAGAATGCACAGTGTTTTATTATTTTTTGAAAATATTTCTTTAACTTAGGAACCGTTAGACATATTTAAACCAAATTTCACATGGTTACAGTTTAGATGTTCTCAAGTTGAGCTGAAGGATTTTAGGAAGCAAACTGGTTAAAAAGGCTAATTACTGAGCTTTCAAAGTCATTTTTGTCTACTAATTAACTAATTCTAATCCTTTTAAAATGCTTTCAAATTAGTATTAAAGGATATTTCTTATAATTTCAAAGGACTTCAGTCTAAATTTTAAGCATTGGCGGCTTTCAGTCTTTACAAACTTAAATTAAATCTTTCAGTTTTTTTATGTCAGACTCCTTTTAAATCTGTCTAAAAAAAGTCTAGTTCAGGTTGGATTCTAGGCAAAGTGATATACTTTTTACACAAATTTTTGGTATCTATATAAACGTTAAAATGTCAAGATTGACAACATGGAAAGAAAAAGTTAATAAAACGCTTTATGATGACAAAATTTCATAAAGAACTTAAAATTTAAAATTTTTGTTATTTTATTTCGAATTATAAAATTATTATTTAAATGTATGTAAAATCTAAACAAATAAAGATACTTATTTAAAACTTTTGCATAATATGTTTAAACTTAACCTTAATACAAATAATTTAACAAATTCCCAATAATTCTTATGGAAATACCCAAAATTCCCGTCCATATAAAATGTGTTTAAAAAAATTTAACTTTTTATAAAATGATCACCCTGTCGTTTTGAGGAACTTCTAACCGAAAATATTTTTGAATCGATATTTCACACATTAATCTATTCAGAATTTTATAAGGAATCTGGCATATATTTTTACAACATTTTTGGGGTCTTCAATAACCCGTTAAATAAAAAAAAACTACGATAAAATAGTGTAAAAATTTATTAACATACCCGAGATGACCTACTTTGGCAGGCTATGCCCTTCCTCCTAGACTAGCTGAGGGCCTGTAATTCTCCCAATCAAATCAAAAACACCTCAGCTTTATTTGTGTTAAATTTGAAACAGATAACTGTAACAGTTCAAAAGTTAAATTAAAAAGTCTATGATAAAAATGGATTAATAACATACCAGAGATGGCCAATTTAAGAAGGCCATTCTCTGTACCCTGGATCAGCTAAGGGAATATAATCCCCTCAATCAATTTGAAAACACCTCAGCTATATTTATACAAAATTTGATGTAGATAACTCCAACAGCTCAAAGCTGGAATTATTAAAGTCATTTTCACAATAATACGTTTAGAAGCAATAGAAAGCTACAGATAAAAATATTTTTTGCGATCAGTTTAGAAAGATTTATATTCTCCATATAAATTAAATTTTATTACCTCATATTTCTTTAGAATTTTTATCTATTTTGCTCTTTTAAGGGTTAATTTCATACATTTGGAAAAAATTCATCTCTAATCAATATTTTTTCTTCTTCTCCGTTTTTCTCTATTTATTTGTCTTCTGTCAGCCACTTAATAACATAATTTTTCTTTCCTCTTTTCACTTCGAATTTCTAGAAATTCTTTTCTAAAATTTTTTTGTAATTTTTATTTATTACAAAAAAATGTTACACTTAAATAAAAGAGTTTCTTCCCTAAATTTTCAAGAAATTTATTTACGCGTAAAATATAAAAATTCCCCAGAATACAAACAATTTGTTTTCATCACCCTCTGCCAAAGGTGGCAATGCAGTGAGCACCTTGAGTTAAGGAAACCTCAAGGCACCAACATCAGAGTTCTGGTGTTAATTTTCCTAATAATGTGCGGTATTTGGCAGCATCATTTGAAATGCACAAGCGTTAAGGGAACGACGAACGACAAACAAATAAAGTGATAAGTATAAAAGAGTGAAAATATGAGATAAAGAATTTTTGGTATGATGAAAAAGGGCTGAATGGCAAAAATGCCGCCACATCTCGAAAAAAAGATGGTTAATAAAGAATTTCTGTAAAAAAAGAGACTTGAGACAAGTGTAAATTAAATCCCTAAAAAGAGAGGAGAGGAGGAGAAGATAATTTTAGGTACTTTTTTCTTGTATGAAAAGTACCACAAAGAACATAAAAAAGAAGAATTTCTGTAAATTTACATAAAATTTATTTTCAAAGGGATAAATAAAAAATAACTCTTATTTGTGATGGAATAAATTTTCACTCAACTGTAATAAAAGTGTTTAAATCATAGAACAACTTAAATAACTGAAAACAAATTCCCACGCGTTTTGTAAACTTTTCTTTGATTTCAAAGAGGAAACTGAAAAAAATTAAGAAAAAGAGGAAAGAAAAACGAAAGAAGATATTTAAATAAAGTGATAAAAAATAAACAGTGTATGTCTAGACTTTAGGCTATAGGCCAGACTATAATCTGAACTATAGTTCAGACTATACGCCAGACTATAATCTGAACTATAGTTCAGACTATACGCCAGACTATAATCTGAACTATAGTTCAGACTATAGGCCAGACTATAATCTGAACTATAGTTCAGACTATAGGCCCAGACTATAATCTGAACTATAGTTCAGACTATAGGCCAGACTATAATCTGAACTATAGTTCAGACTATAGGCCAGACTATAATCTGAACTATAGTTCAGACTATACGCCAGACTATAATCTGAACTATAGTTCAGACTATACCCAGACTATAATCTGAACTATAGTTCAGACTATAGGCCAGACTATAATCTGAACTATAGTTCAGACTATAGGCCAGACTATAATCTGAACTATAGTTCAGACTATAGGCCAGACTATAATCTGAACTATAGTTCAGACTATAGGCCAGACTATAATCTGAACTATAGTTCAGACTATAGGCCAGACTATAATCTGAACTATAGTTCAGACTATAGGCCAGACTATAATCTGAACTATAGTTCAGACTATAGCCAGACTATAATCTGAACTATAGTTCAGACTATAGGCCAGACTATAATCTGAACTATAGTTCAGACTATAGGCCAGACTATAATCTGAACTATAGTTCAGACTATAGGCCAGACTATAATCTGAACTATAGTTCAGACTATAGGCCAGACTATAATCTGAACTATAGTTCAGACTATAGGCCAGACTATAATCTGAACTATAGTTCAGACTATACGCCAGACTATAATCTGAACTATAGTTCAGACTATACGCCAGACTATAATCTGAACTATAGTTCAGACTATAGGCCAGACTATAATCTGAACTATAGTTCAGACTATAGGCCAGACTATAATCTGAACTATAGTTCAGACTATAGGCCAGACTATAATCTGAACTATAGTTCAGACTATAGGCCAGACTATAATCTGAACTATAGTTCAGACTATAGGCCAGACTATAATCTGAACTATAGTTCAGACTATAGGCCAGACTATAATCTGAACTATAGTTCAGACTATAGGCCAGACTATAATCTGAACTATAGTTCAGACTATAGGCCAGACTATAATCTGAACTATAGTTCAGACTATAGGCCAGACTATAATCTGAACTATAGTTCAGACTATAGGCCAGACTATAATCTGAACTATAGTTCAGACTATAGGCCAGACTATAATCTGAACTATAGTTCAGACTATAGGCCAGACTATAATCTGAACTATAGTTCAGACTATAGGCCAGACTATAATCTGAACTATAGTTCAGACTATAGGCCAGACTATAATCTGAACTATAGTTCAGACTATAGGCCAGACTATAATCTGAACTATAGTTCAGACTATAGGCCAGACTATAATCTGAACTATAGTTCAGACTATAGGCCAGACTATAATCTGAACTATAGTTCAGACTATAGCCAGACTATAATCTGAACTATAGTTCAGACTATAGGCCAGACTATAATCTGAACTATAGTTCAGACTATAGCCAGACTATAATCTGAACTATAGTTCAGACTATACGCCAGACTATAATCTGAACTATAGTTCAGACTATAAGCCAGACTATAATCTGAACTATAGTTCAGACTATAGGCCAGACTATAATCTGAACTATAGTTCAGACTATAGGCCAGACTATAATCTGAACTATAGTTCAGACTATAGGCCAGACTATAATCTGAACTATAGTTCAGACTATAGGCCAGACTATAATCTGAACTATAGTTCAGACTATAGGCCAGACTATAATCTGAACTATAGTTCAGACTATAGGCCAGACTATAATCTGAACTATAGTTCAGACTATAGGCCAGACTATAATCTGAACTATAGTTCAGACTATAGGCCAGACTATAATCTGAACTATAGTTCAGACTATAGGCCAGACTATAATCTGAACTATAGTTCAGACTATAGGCCAGACTATAATCTGAACTATAGTTCAGACTATAGGCCAGACTATAATCTGAACTATAGTTCAGACTATAGGCCAGACTATAATCTGAACTATAGTTCAGACTATAGGCCAGACTATAATCTCAACTATAGTTCAGACTATAGGCCAGACTATAATCTCAACTATAGTTCAGACTATAGGCCAGACTATAATCTCAACTATAGTTCAGACTATAGGCCAGACTATAATCTCAACTATAGTTCAGACTATAGGCCAGACTATAATCTCAACTATAGTTCAGACTATAGGCCAGACTATAATCTCAACTATAGTTCAGACTATAGGCCAGACTATAATCTCAACTATAGTTCAGACTATAGGCCAGACTATAATCTCAACTATAGTTCAGACTATAGGCCAGACTATAATCTCAACTATAGTTCAGACTATAGGCCAGACTATAATCTCAACTATAGTTCAGACTATAGGCCAGACTATAATCTCAACTATAGTTCAGACTATAGGCCAGACTATAATCTCAACTATAGTTCAGACTATAGGCCAGACTATAATCTGAACTATAGTTCAGACTATAAGCCAGACTATAATCTGAACTATAGTTCAGACTATAGGCCAGACTATAAACTGAACTATAGGTCTAACTATAATCTAAACCAGACCAGACTATAGTCTGAACTTTAGTCTAAACTTTAGCCCAGTCTAAAGTCGTAACAATAATTTAGAGTGACTATTTTCCTTGAAATGTGTCTCTTCAAATTTAAGCCAAATTTCTTTAAAATTTTTAAAATTGTCATAATAATTTGCACGGACCAGACCATAGCCTGGACCATAGTCCAGACTGACTAGTTGCCATGAAATGAGTGATTTTCATTTTAAGCCAATTTTTCATTAAAGTTCTTTAAAGTTCTCATCATATTTCTCTTTTCCGTTTCACTGTTTTAAAATTTCTCAAGAACCCTCTTTAACAACAAAACAACAAAAAATGTTGCCTAATGTTGTCGTTGTTGTTGGTGGCACAAGGTCTCAGCCAACATTTTTTTGTATTTGTGTCTAAATGAGTACTCAAATATTCATAACATAAATTTTCATACGCAACTTCAAGTGTAAAAAAATAAGTTGAATGGATCCATCCAGCCATTCAACTGATGAAGAGTAATAAGCAAATAAACAAACAAACAAACAAACAACATCTTTTTTTCAAAAACTGCTTAAACTTGTCCAGAGTTTTAAGTGTTAAACACCAGTAGTTGGATGTTGGATGAATGGATCTCTCTTCAAAGAAAGAAAAATAAAATCCAAGAAATTAATTTCTTAAAAAAAACTTCAAAAAAGAAAAGAAAAGAATTCTATAATCGGCTATGCCGAATCTTTAATACCCTCCACCACAAATGCGTGTAAAGTAATTATGTTATGTTCTTTCACACACACTCACACATACACTCACAGACGTATACATTTTATAAATGTTTTTCTTTAACGCAACACTGAAACACTTAATGAGTCATAAAATTAGTTATATATTTCTGGCTATAACTTTGCTTTCTACTGAACCGATTTTGATAAATTTTTGGAATGAGAATGAAGTACATGCAGCTTAATGTTATGGCAAAATTTTATTATTATTTTTGGATTTAAAACTGATAATTCTATATAGATATTGCCTCAAATATCGATCTATATCTTTTAATATACTGAACAGATTATGCTGGTTTTAAACAGGAAACTTCTTAAGAATACAGTGAATACTGAGGCCAAATTTGATTGAGCTCTGTCAATTATTGTGGATGTGAGCGTGCTAACAGCAGACAGAAAGATGGACATAGTTTAAGCGAAGAATATATATATACATTATGGGGTCTGAGATGATTTATGGAATGACAAACTTTATATACTTTTTCCCAACACTTGTGGTGGTGTAGGGTATAAAGAGAAGATAACTCAACTACTTAAAAAAAATGAGTTCTTAAGAAACACCCAACACAATTATGAAAAACAAACAACACAAAACATTTCAAGGGAATTTTTTGTTCAAACCAAAAGTGTTTGATGAAAGTTTGAAGTATCAAACAAAAAAAAAAAAAAAATAAATAAATAAATAAATAAATAAAAAAATAAAAAAAAATTAAAAAAAAAACTTAATTAAAATGTTTTATTCTCTTCATAAATTATTTTAATACTCTCTACCACCGCAAGTGGTATGAAGTTGTAGAATGGAATCTCAGGCCCCACAACGTACATGGGGTCCATCTGTCTGTCAATGAATTTCAGCCTAAGTATTCACTAAAGTCCTGAGAAGTTTTCTATTTAAAACCAGTAAAATCGGTTCTATATTTTAAATGATATAGAACGATATCTGATGCAATCTCTTAGATCAAGCGAAGAACTTCTCTAAAATTTTCTATTATAAGTCGCTAAATTGGTTATGTGAACTTTATTTCAAATTTCAAAAATTATCAAAATCGGTTCGGTTATAATACTCGTACTCGTCTGGTAGTGTATGTGTGTGTGTGTATATGTTTATATCTATTTACTTCACACGAATTTGTGGTGTAGGGTATTTGCAAATTCGTCATTTATATCATTCTTGTTTTTTTTTGTATTTTCAATTAATTTATTATTAATTAAAATTAAATTTATTAATAAAGTCTGTTTTAATTTATTTTATTTATCTTTTCATAACTCATTTTTTTATTTGAAAATTAAAAAAAAAAAGAAATTTAAATATTTTGTCATATTTTTTCAAGAAGAATTAAGAAAAAAGACTTTAATTATCTTTTTATTAACATTTTTGTTAACATTAAATTGTTATGCAAATAAACGTTAAATCAACAAATTTAAATTTCATTTTTTTTCTTATTTTTTTGTTAAATAAAAGAAGAAACAAAATATAAATTCTTAATTTTGTCTATTCATTTAATATTTATGTTTGTTCTGGCTCTTGTCTTTTGTTTAAATAAATTATTGTTTAAACTTTTAAATGTTCCTCTGCGAGTCGAGTCAATAAACTTTTTAAACATTTTTTTCTTCTTCTTCTTCTCACAGAGGAATTTTAAAATTGTAAAATTTAATTCTCCCCAAAAAATGTAAGAATTAATTAAATAAAGTTAATGAAAAAAATCAACTAAAAACTTTAAAAGTTTGTTAAACTAAACTAAAATAAAAGACTCTTCAATTACCTCTGTTTTTGGGGGGATGGAATTTAATTCAAATCTTTTAACGTTAACGTACCTGAAAATAAAAAAATAAAATATTATTATTATTATTAAAATTTTAACACTAAAAAAGACTATTTTCTAAGAAAGACTACAGTTTAAATTTTAAGTCAGACTACTTAAATAGACTAGAATGTATTCTATTACATAGACTAGAATGTAGTCTATTACATAGACTACAATGTAGTCTATTACATAGACTACAATGTAGTCTATTACATAGACTACAATGTAGTCTATTACATAGACTACAATGTAGTCTATTACATAGACTACAATGTAGTCTATTACATAGACTACAATGTAGTCTATTACATAGACTACAATGTAGTCTATTACATAGACTACAATGTAGTCTATTACATAGACTACAATGTAGTCTATTACATAGACTACAATGTAGTCTATTACATAGACTACAATGTAGTCTATTACATAGACTACAATGTAGTCTATTACATAGACTACAATGTAGTCTATTACATAGACTACAATGTAGTCTATTACATAGACTACAATGTAGTCTATTACATAGACTACAATGTAGTCTATTACATAGACTACAATGTAGTCTATTACATAGACTACAATGTAGTCTATTACATAGACTACAATGTAGTCTATTACATAGACTACAATGTAGTCTATTACATAGACTACAATGTAGTCTATTACATAGACTACAATGTAGTCTATTACATAGACTACAATGTAGTCTATTACATAGACTACAATGTAGTCTATTACATAGACTACAATGTAGTCTATTACATAGACTACAATGTAGTCTATTACATAGACTACAATGTAGTCTATTACATAGACTACAATGTAGTCTATTACATAGACTACAATGTAGTCTATTACATAGACTACAATGTAGTCTATTACATAGACTACAATGTAGTCTATTACATAGACTACAATGTAGTCTATTACATAGACTACAATGTAGTCTATTACATAGACTACAATGTAGTCTATTACATAGACTACAATGTAGTCTATTACATAGACTACAATGTAGTCTATTACATAGACTACAATGTAGTCTATTACATAGACTACAATGTAGTCTATTACATAGACTACAATGTAGTCTATTACATAGACTACAATGTAGTCTATTACATAGACTACAATGTAGTCTATTACATAGACTACAATGTAGTCTATTACATAGACTACAATGTAGTCTATTACATAGACTACAATGTAGTCTATTACATAGACTACAATGTAGTCTATTACATAGACTACAATGTAGTCTATTACATAGACTACAATGTAGTCTATTACATAGACTACAATGTAGTCTATTACATAGACTACAATGTAGTCTATTACATAGACTACAATGTAGTCTATTACATAGACTACAATGTAGTCTATTACATAGACTACAATGTAGTCTATTACATAGACTACAATGTAGTCTATTACATAGACTACAATGTAGTCTATTACATAGACTACAATGTAGTCTATTACATAGACTACAATGTAGTCTATTACATAGACTACAATGTAGTCTATTACATAGACTAGAATGTATTATTCAGTAACTATAGTTTAGTTATATGAAAAGATTATTTTGTTGACGATTGTTCAGTTCATCAACTACATAATAGTTTATGCAATAGACTATAGTTAAGTTTATTAACTGGATTATAGTTATGTTAACTGATTAGACTTAAATACAGTTTAAATTAGACCAAAATAGATTATAGGTTATGTTTATTGATCATTCTATTGCTCAGTTTATGTACTTATCATTTGTTCAACCTCTAAGCCAGATACAATTCAATCTATGGTTTAAGCTTGAAACACAGTCCAGCAACATGTTGCAGCAACATTTTGTAATATTTTAATAATGATTTAAATTGTGTTTAACAAAAACTAACAGAAAATGACGTTAACATTAATAATGATGATAATAATTAAATTAATGATCATGTTTTTGTTGTTGTTTATGCCTCCTTAGTTATTGTTGTTGTATTTACTTTGTTTTCTTTTCTTACTATTGTTGTTTAATATTTATATGATGTGTTTGTTGTTATTTGTTGTTAAACAATTTTTACAATATAAAAACATTAAACCCAACAACAACAACATTAACAGCTCTAGTGCAGTTGTTATTGTTGTTGTTTTATTTTTCTTTTGTAATAGAAAACAGTAACAGAGTGTTGGGTGAAGTTAAAGATGAAGAAGAAGTGAAAGAAAAAAGCTGATGAAGAAGATGATGATGATGATGATGATTTTTAAGTGCAATGAACTGTCGTTTCATATGAATGAAGAAGACTTTTTAAAGGTATTGAGATGTTTGTTTTATGATATATTGATACCCTACACCAACTTTTGTGTTTGGAGTATTATGCGTTTGTGTTGATGTTTGTAACATACAGAGAAAATGGCGTTACAACCATCTTTAAGTACACTGTTCGACTTAGATTCACTTTCTGAGACGATTTAACGGTGTCTGTCCGTCCGACTTACAGTACATATAAACCTTGTGAACACTCTACAGGTCACAATTTTCGAACAATTTTTGTTAGAAGGTCGGTCCATAATTTCATGTCTCAAAAATGCTAAAACGCATAAATTGAACACTTAAAAAATTAAAAAAAATAAAATTTTACGAGGGTCGTTCTTTACTTTTTCATAAATACCATTGTAATGTAGGGTATTCTAGAGTCAGACTCGGTCGACTATAACATTTTTACTTGTTTTTTTTTATTATTTTTTAAAGTTTTATGAAATAAAATGAACAGTTAAAGCTAAAACTAAAGTTTAAACTTAAGATGTTAATTATAATGATGATTATGATCATGATGATTATCATAATCATAATGATGTTATTTATATGTATGAGTTTTTTGTAGCTAAAGAAATGTCAGCTTCATTATGCAGCAACATATGCTGCGTATCTGAAACATTTGATGATGGAGTAGTATAGTAGACATTATTATACTTCAATCCTCTACTTCATCATTGACTTCGGTTAATAGGGAGGCTCTTTTAATCGTTAGTTATGCTGTATTGACTTAAATTTAGTTATTATTATTTAGTTACGGTTTGATTTTTATTTGTTGCCTCTTTTGGGGGGGTGGGGGTGATGTGTTAAAGGAAATAAATGTTATTTTTTTGATTATTTGTTCAGTTCCAGTCTCGGTTTATGATCTCTGGATCATTCAATCATCTTGTTGTTGTTGTTGCTGTTGTTAATATAAATTTATATTTGAACTTGAGATTAATTTTGAAATGAAATAAAATAAATAAACGAACAGTTAAAATGTAATAAATATTAAATAAAGATAAGAAAATTTTGTAAATATTGGTGAGTGTGTGTGTAATAGTGTATGTGTGAAAGAAATTATTTGTTTAATAAATAAATGAACTAAATGACAGATAAATGCACGGAAGAACGGACAGACAGACAGAGATATAGACAACAAGATTTGAAACATTTTCTTACAACGTAAATAAATTAACAAATTAATTTAATATTTAATAATATTAAAATTAACAGGTGCAAGCAAAAAAATTAATTACAACAAAAGTGTAATAAATGTTGTAACACTTCAATAAAAAAGAAAATGGGAAAATTCAATTTCTAAAACACTTTCAAAATAAACAAATTGTTCAATAAGGAAATTATTTCACAACAATTTTTATTTTTTCGAAAAAAAAAAAAAAAAAAAAAAAAAAAAAATGGTGGAGTATTGCAACATGTTGATGAAAATTTTTTAATTGTAAATTTAATGAAATTTGTGTTATATTAATAGGAAATATTATTTGTATATTATGCCTAGCAACATGTTGCTGAAACATGTTATCAAATATGCTCTAATAATTCTATATAAACAGTTTTTTGAATGGATTACAGACAAATTTATGGAATGGACCAGTCAATTGACGAGACATTTAATTAAATCTGAGATCAGTTTTACTGCAAATCAACTGGTCAACTTTTTAATTCAGATTCTACTTCAGATTCTGGTTAAGAATCTAAATTAGCTTCTAGTTCGTTTTCCAACTCAGATTTTATTTCAGATTTAAGTTCAGATTCTAGTTAAGGATCAAGTTAAGCCTCCAGTTCGAATTCCAGGTCAGATTCGAATTCAGATTCCAGTCAAAATTCTAGTTTAGCTAGAATCAAATTTTAATTCAGTTTCTTGTTCAGATTTAACTTTAGAATTGTGTTAAGAGTTCCTATTACTGTTGAAAATTTAGCTCAGATTCTACTTTAGATTCTGTTTCTGATTCTAGTTCAGAATCTATTGAAGTCTCCAGTTCAGATTCAGCTTCAAATTATAGTTCAGATTCTGGTTAAGAATCTAGTTAAGATTCCAGTTCGTAAACCAGTGCAGATTTTAATTCAGTTTCTATTTGAGATTCTACTTGAAATTCTAATTCAGTTTCCAGTTCAAATGGTAGTTTAGATTCTAGTTCAGATTCCAATCAAGATTTAAGTTCAGATTCTAGTTCATTTAGTTCATTTAATTGTAATTGTGTTCGAGTTCTATTCCAAATTTTAATTCAGATTGTGGTTCAGCTTAAATTCATTTTTAGTTCAGTTCTAGTTCAATTCCAGTCTATTGACTGGACCATACATCAGTATATTGACCAGATCATAGACCAATTTATTGACTGGAATATGGATCATTCTATCGACGGCATTATTCACTGGATTAGTCTATTAGCTGGACTATAGACCAGTCTTTTGTCAGTACTATTGAACAGTCTTCTGCCTGGACTGTTAAATACTATTTTGGCTGAACAGTACATTAACTGAAGAAAGGAAGAAAGGACAAGTCTGTTGACTTGACCACAGACCAGTTTATTGTTTGGATAATGGAACAGTCTATGAACAGACTGAGCTATAGACCTGTGTACTGCAAATGTTGCGGTTTACATTTTAGAACTGCTTATTTGTAACCTAAAAGAATTTATTCTGCATTTTTTTAATTTTTTATTTAAACAAAATTATTGTTGATTTATTTAGCAACATGTTGCAACAACATTTTTTATTATTTCTCATCTGGCTTTTTTATGAATTTTTTTTATTTTACACTCAAAATAATCAATTATAATGTAATAAAGCATATTTTTCTATGCCACATGTTGCAACAACATTAACATTAAACTCTCTTTACAATCATTCCATTTTAATTTTATTTATTTGTAACATAATTGAAAAATTTGTTTTATTTTGACATTATTTTGTTTTCATTAATTGACATTTGGACATGTGAAACCCAAATAATGAAATGAAAACCAGCAATAAATTTCTAAAATGCCACTCAGCAGCACCAGCATCATTCATTTGTCTTTACAAAAAACAATTAAAAGTTTAGAGAGAATGAGAGAGAGAGAAAATAACGCCGTCAATAAATAAATTAAAAAATAAAAAAATAATAATAATAAAAATTATTACAAAATAAAACTAAAATTAATGAAATTGTTTGTTTGGCAACAAATTGAGGTTAAAAGTTTGACAAGCCGGCATCAATAGCAGCAACAACAACATTAAACCCTAAAGTAATGAAAATATTTACAATCTCACAAGTCACGTCAGGGCAACAAGCAACAACAGCAATAACAACAACAACAGTTTTTAGAATATTTATTATCTTGTAAAAAAATCATTTAAAATATTTTTTAAGCGAAATTTTTTATTCCTAATAAAATTTTTAGGAAAAAAAGTTCGTTTTTAATTAAAAATATTGACAAAATTTTTAGGCCTCAACAATGAAACTAAAAGTTTTTTTTCTTTTTCATTTTTAAAATTTCTATTTTTTTATAATTTTTTAAAAAATATTTTATTTTTTATTTTTAAATTAAACAAAAAAAAAAAAAAAAAAAAACTGGATCAACAAAAATTTCTCTTTTTTTCTTTGTGTTTTAAATTTAAAAATTTCTTAAGAATTTTTATACCCTACACCACCGTAGATGGTTGGTTTATTATTGTGTTTGTGTTAATGTTTGTAACATACCGTTTGACTCAGACTCATTTTCTGAGTTCGCCCATCTGTTTGTCTTCCCGTCCGAATGGCTGTCCTTGTTAACTTTGTGAACACTCTACAGGAGATATATATTATTTTGTCCCAAAGACGAACCTCATACAAATTGTTCAAATTGTTCGGTCCAGCATTTCAGGTACCTCCCATATAAGTATCCTACCAGAATCAGGTTTTAATGTCAAAAAAGTCCTGAAAATTGGCACAAATAAATCTTATGATCGATGTGTCAAATTTTGCGATAGTCGGTCCATTGCTTCTCATAGGTCCCATACAAGCCCCCTTCAAAATATCACTTTGAAGGTCATAAATCTCACATAAAAATTGATCAAATAATGATAAATATAAACAAAAATGAATGTGCAAAATTATACGAAGGTCGGTCCATAATTTCTTGTAGCTCTCCTTTAAAGCACCACCCCCCCCCCCCACTCTCAAAAATTTATTTTAAAACTCCAGAATTTCACATAAATTTAAGTTTCACAATAATATTTTTCACACTTAAGAATAAATCAGAGAATAAAACTATACGAGGGTCGTGCATTACATTTTCGTTACTTTGTGCTACTGAAATCCATTGGAATTGGTTCATAAATGCCACAGATATTAGCAAAAAACTGATGGTACCTGAAACTTTTTGCGTTCTTTTTCCATTTATATACATTTCAATTAATTAAGCGAATTTATGAGCTGAAGACATGAAATGAAACGGATTATTAGTTCCTGAGTTATAGGCAAAAATATATTTTCCTATATTTTGAATTTCCTATGAGAACTATGGACTTGGTTATGACACTGATTGATTACTAATATTTTTCTTGAATTTTTATTTTTAAAATTTTTAAAATCTGATCATAAACCACCGAGATATGGTCAATACTTTCTTTAAAAATTCAGTCCCATGTGGTTTTTGTTGTTGTTGTTTATAATCACAGGAAAACAATAACAACGTTTAAAATAATGTTTTTGAGATTTTGTTCATTCTATTCACGATAGAATTTAATTCTTTTACTAATGGATCAGAAATATTTTTATGGATTTTTCATTTGAAGACAAAAACTCGGTTGGGCCATTAGTTTCTGAGATATAGGCGAAAACTTATTCTAACGCTCCTGGGGCAGCTATGGACTTAGTTACCAAGCAGAGAAATTACTAATTTTTTCCTCGAATTTTGGTTTTTTAAAATTTTCAAATCGGTTCATAAATTCCCGAGATATTAACAATTCTTTATTTTCCTTGTGGTTGTTGTTGGATTTAGTATTGAAAACAATAACAATGTAAGGCAAAGTAATGCTTTCGACTTTTTGAGCTTTCTAGTAAAGCTAGAGACATAATTTTTGTATTAGTAGATAATTAGGAGAATTCACAGTAATCGGTTCATTAATTTTCGAGTTATAGGCAAAAACGCATTTTACGATATTTTGAACCTCCTATTGAATATATGGACAAAATTTTGATGCAGAAATTTAGCTAATTTTTTTCTGAATTTTGATTTTCTAAATTTTCAAAATCGACCCATAAATAGTTGAGTTATTCATTATATAGAGAAAGTGCAAACTACTCGTGATCTGAATAAATTGAGTGCTCCAGAGAATCTATGTTGACTCATATAAAGGCTACAGTAATTTTGTTTTCTCCTTCTTCTATAAGTGATGATATAAAAAATCAATATAAGCAAAGGTGCAGGGTATAAGAAAATCGGCACGGCCGAATTTAACTTGTTTTTTCTTCAATTTTATTTCTGGAGATTTATTTCTTTAACAAAATGTTTTGTTACATTAAATTAACTAAATACAATAAAAATTCTTTTTTTTTAATTTTCTCTATAAAAAAATTCTTTCTTTCAATAGAAATCACTCAAATCTGTCTTCTTCGACTTTATTGTACTTCAATTCAATACAAAATTCATTTGATTTCATTCATTTTTGTTTGTTAAGATTTTTTTTCTTTGATTTTTCATTCGAAATATTAGAAATTAGAAAACTTAAAAAAATTCTTCTTTTGGACTCTTATTTTTATTGTTGTTTTATTCTTTTTTTATTTTTTATTCTTTTTTATTTTATGGGCCTCTTTTTTTTTCAAATGTCTTCTTTTATTTTTCTGTTAATGAAAAACGTGTTGTTCGTCTAGAGGTTGTGGATTAGTTGTGTTCTAAATGAAAAGTAAAGATTTTTTTTTACTCTTTTCTTCTTCTTTTAAATAGAATTTCTAAATTCTATTTTATGATTACGGTTTCTACTTTTTTTCCAACAGCAGTGGTCGGGGTCAAAGTGTGTCTTCATTGTGGTTAGAAGTAAAGTGCACGTACGCAAAGCACTAAAAAAATCTGAAGGAATTTGTGATAATGTTATATTAGTAATGTTGCAGCAACATGTTGCAGAGTTGTTATTTATTTTTAAAGAGACTAATTTTATAGAATAAATGTTAAATAATAATTAAATTTATATAAGTTTTTTGATAGCAAAAATGTTGCTGCAACATGTTGCAAAAAATTTCTTGACTGTAGAATATTCTAC
Source organism: Cochliomyia hominivorax (assembly GCA_004302925.2). NCBI lineage: Eukaryota > Metazoa > Arthropoda > Insecta > Diptera > Calliphoridae > Cochliomyia > Cochliomyia hominivorax. Next base: position 42,091,608 of record PYHX02000467.1, on the reverse strand, counting down.
AGTTATTTGTATACAGTTCTACTTTAGTTTTATTTCACCTCTAGTCCATCTTTAACATCACGTGCTGTTCAATTTTAGTTCATTTTAATTTAAGTTCAGTTTTAACGGAGATCTTGTTCAGTTTCTTGTTTTAAATTAGTTCTAATTCATATAATAGTTAAGCTATAGTTCAGGTCTAGTTTAGTTTTTGTTTTTATTGCGGTTTAGATTCTAGTTCAGCTTCTTCTTCAGATTTAAGTTAAGTTCTAGCTCAGATTCTAATTCACATTCTAGTTAAGATTAAGATTCTATTTTAGATTATATTTGAGATTATAGTTCAGAGTTCAGTTGAAATTCTGTTTCTAATTCCAGTTCATATTCCAATTCAAATTCTAAATTAGTTCTAGTTCCGTTCTAGTTCAGATTCAAGTTCAGATTACAGTTCAATTTAGTATTCATGCAATTTATAGTCTTCCCTGTAGATAAGTTTATAATGTAGTTCTCAAAAATATATATATTATATACATCAGAATAAAAATGTTGCTGCAACATATTGCTTAATAGATTAATATTAAGTCCGACTTGAGATAAATATATATATAATCATCAGTTCAGTACCGTATAGATAAATCTTTAGTTAAAAATTTTTTATAGAAAAATTTTATAGTAAAAATGTTGCTACAAAATAAAGTTGATATATAAATCAGTCTAAGTTTATAGTCAATATATAATTCATTATATTGACAAGTCTATATAGTTTAGACTTCAAATGAGTCTAAAATAAATAATTCAATCTCAATTAAAGATCAATCTATTTAGTCCATACAACGAGCGATAGTTTAATAAATAGTCTATAGTACAGTCTTCAGTTACTGAGTAGTAACTTTTCCTATAAATCTATGACTACAATTATAGTCTACTTTTACTTAATCTCCTCTGGTTTATTGACACCTGAGTCAATGACCATACAATTGATCTGTCTACATTTATGTTCATTTTATTTATTGAACATAATAAATTTTCACTTTAATTAAAATTAAATAAATTTTTTTTTCAAAAACTCTAAATGTTGCCTGGTGTTGTTGCTGTAATTAACAACTTGTATTATTGCTTATTGTCAAATTAAAGTAATTTGTCTTAACAATTATTTTCATAACAACATGACGTTTATGAAAAGAAAAATATTGTCATATTGATTTCTAAACATTTTAAAGACACTAAACAAAAATAAATAAATATTTAGCAACATGTTTCAATGCTCCTCCTCAAAAATTGAACAGCATGCGTGTTGATGAACATGAACTATAGAGAAAACTATAAACAAAAGTATTTAATGAATTTAAAAGCAAAAATAATAGATAATATTTTAAAAACATGCAATAGTTAATTGTATTAACAAATATTCAGGTATGGCAACTTGTTGCTAAAGTAACAAAATAATATTTAATTATTAAACAAAGAATTTCTTGAATTTGTTTTATGTACAAAATAAAACATGAAGCTAAACATAAGCACAATTACATAAAGAGTCTTATTTTAGTATGACTTTAAAGAAAATGTTGCTGATACATGTTGCTTTTTAGAATAATGGCATTTGTTGCCAAGGTTTTTTTTTAAATTTTTTGTTTTATTTTATTTTTATAATTATATTATGAAAAAGTTAATGAAATACAAATATGTTTTCCCAATATATATCAACATGTTTCAGCAACTTCTTGGCAAAGAAAATGAATATTATGTTTTGTTTATTATTAAATAAAGGAATCAATTCATTCCTTTATTTATGAAATAAAACATGCATTTAATCACAATCACTTTTACTTAAAAAATGTTGCTGATACATGTTGCTTTAAGAATTTTAGCATATGTTGTCAAGGTTTTAATTTCAGTGTTTTTCAATTGTATTTATTTTATGGAATAATTAAATAAAATATTAATCCCCTTTGTCCAAAAATATGTCAACATAACATGTTTAGCAACATGTTTTTAAGTGAGTTTTTATTATTATGATGCTTTAAAAATTATAGTATATGTTGCCAAGATTTTAAATTTAATGTTTTTCATTATTTTCTATTAATTTTATGAAAAAAGTAACTAAAATATAAATATTTTTTCCAAAATGTATCTCAACATATTTCAGCAACATGTTGCCAAGTGATTATTATTTATTTTTAAATAAAAATTTACCTCATTTAAGGTATTAACGGTTATTTGTTTTTTATGAATCATTATAATTTATGACCATTTTCGTTTTTTGGCACAAAACTCCAGATAAAATAAAAAACAGTAAAACTGGAAATTAACTCAAATAATTAATATTCAAATTTCATTATTGTATTCATTTTTTCGGGGTTTGTTTTTTCTATCTTTCAGTTCTAATCTACATGTGTCATAAAACTAAAACGTTCAGATGACATTTTATTCAAATTTAAACTTTTTACTTTTCTTGTCTTTTGTAAACATGTTTCAGAGCTGTTAAATCATGCGCACGTAAGTTATGTTTATAAGACTGTTTAGCATGTGTATGTGTATGTATTTGAAATATGTTTATAAACAATGTTTCGTTAATATTAATGAGATGCTAATTTGTTGTATTTCAAATTCATTTCAACGATGAAAGAATATTAAAAAAGTTTGAAGGGGGGAAAAAGTGATCCTCAACATCATCGATGACATTGAAAAAAAATCAGAAATATTTATTGACTTTTTAACTTTTTTTATTACGTTTTTTTTTCATCCAAGAAATGATAATTTTTTATTTTAAAGAAGATGTTGTTCGTGTATTTTAAAAAAGATTCACACGTTTTGCAAAAAATTTAAATTCGTTATTTTTGCAAAAAAAAAAAAATATTCAAAAATGAAACTGATATTTCTTTCTTTTTCTTTACTTTTTTGGTTAAATGACCTTGATTGGCATGAAATATTTCATAACGTCAAAAATTATTATAAATAAATATTAATGAGTAAACAATTTCTATTGGCAAACGGAAAAGATTAATTTATTTTCTTTACGGAAAAAATTGCGTTGTTGGAAAAAATTCTTAAAATTTCTTATTTAATTTTCCTTCAATTCAATTCTACTTAAATTTGTTTATAAACATTTCTTTAATGGTGTTAAAAATCACACATTCTTCTTATGTCTATCAATGCCCCCAGACCGCCCCTCCTTCAATCCCTCTGTCTATCTGCCTAGTTCTTGAGTGTATATTTGGAACAAAGACTTTAGACAATTATAAAATGCAAAACTATAAAATGAAATCTATAAAGAGTCCAAGTGACTTGTTAAAGACATAAATTAATTTTATTAAATAAATATTTACCTTTAAATGCACAAAAGGAAGAGAAAAAGATACAAAAAATATTTATAAAAAAAGTCGTGGGGAAAAATAAATATTTACCTGCAAATAAAAAGAGAAAGAAAAATGTGAATGTTAATATTTACACCATAAAAAAATAAATGATATAAAAAACATGTTGCTAAACTAAAGGCAACATGTTTTTTTTAACATTGATTAAATGAAACTTGTTTTTAATAATAATAAACTTTATTAAACAAAATTGTATCGATATAATTGTTACTTAAGTTTAGCAACATGTTGCTATACTTTGTCTACACAATCTTAACTTGATTTCAATTGATTTGAATATAAAGAAGAAAGAATACATTTAATTAACATGCCTATTTAGCCTTATAAACATATTGAGATGTTGGGCAACATTTTTTAAGAGCAAAAGAATGTTGATAAAAATTAACGAATATTATTTGAAAAATTTTAATAGTAACATGTTGCAAATTGTAGGCAACATGTTTATAAATAAAAAAATATTTCTAATATACAAAAATTTATTTATTTCAGTTCCAGTTTAAATTTTAATTCAATTCACTTCTTGTTAAGTTTTAGTTCAGTTCAAGTTCAGTTCCTGTTCAGTTTTAGTTCAGTTAATTTCTAGTTCAATTCAAGTTCAGTTCAAGTTCAGTTTAGTTCAGTTTAAGTTCAGTTTAGGTTCAGTTCTAGTTCAGTTCAAGTTCAGTTCTAGTTCAGTTTAAGTTCAGTTTAGGTTCAGTTCAAGTTCAGTTCTAGTTCAGTTAATTTCTAATTCAATTCTTGTTCAGTTCCAGTTCAGCTCAGTTCAGTTCAAGTTCAGTTCTAGTTAAATTCTTGTTCAGTTCTAGTTCAGTTTTAGTCCAGTTAAAGTTCAGTTCTAGCACAGTTTAGGTTCAGTTTTAGTTCAGCTCTAGTTAATTTCTACTTCAGTTCTTGTTCAGTTCCAGTACAGTTCTAGTTCAGTTCTAGTTCAGTTCTCATTCACGTCTTATTCAGTTCTACTTCTATTTAATTCAGTTTTAGTTCAGTTCTAGTTCAGGTTCCTAATCAGATTCTATTTATAGTTCGGATTCTAATTCAATTCTACTCCAGTTATAATTCGAATCCAAATTCAGCTTCTATATCAGACACTAATTCATACAGTTATTCAATTCTAGTTATTTTCTAATTCATTTCTAGTTCAGATTTTATATCAAACTTTATTTCAGTTCAAGTTTCTTATTAGCTCAGCAACATGTTGTTTTGTTATCATGTTGTTTATTATTTATCCTTATAAACATTCAGCAAAGTTTACCAACATTTTTTTTTAACACTAAAACATAATGAAAAACTAAACTTCACAAAATTAATTACAAAATTTATAAAATTTTCCAAGCTAAACAAAATGTTGCTAAGACAATACAAATTGTTGCTGAAAAAAATGAACATATTGTTTAATGGTTTTTAAACATTTTACAAAGTTTAGCAACATTTTATAAGAAATATTTAAATTTTAATTTAAGTAATTTTCCTTTTGTTTAAAAAAATATTGCTAAGAATATTTAACACAATACTAAATAAAATAACATGTTGCTATGATTCTTATAAACATGTTTCGGCAACATTTTGCCAGAACTAATTATATATTTAAAAATTTAACAAATTACATGGAAAACAAATTGTTATGATATGTTTCTACAAAAATGTTGTTTAATTTTTCAATTAAAAACAAATTTTGTGACTTTAACAAAAGAAATTCACCGCCATTTATTTGTTAATTTTCCTCTAAACAATTCGTCACTTCAAAAAGAGTTTTGTCAAAAGATAAAGAAATCAAACTGTAACGGTCATATTTTAGTAACATAAAAAAGAAAAAAACCGTGTCAACTAATAAAATATTTTATCGTACAGGAAATGTGTCAATAGTTTAAAAATTTGCTTTGCAAAATAGAAAAGAAAAGAAACGAAATAAAATAGCAAAAAATTCAACCAAAACAAATTTAGTTGTTCAAATGATAAGATAGAACCACAAAACAAAACAAAACAAAAAAACAGTATTTTATTTATTTTTATTGTTAAAAAATAGTCTTTTGTCTATCAGTTTAAAAAAAAGAAAATAAAAGAAATTTAACAAAAAATGCTTTAAATAAAGAAGTCAATTGTTTGAAAATAATAGAAATTATGGTAGCAGATCCATAAAAAAACTAACAAATTTTCCATGAAATTTAATTTTTAAACACTGTTTTAATTACTTAACGGGGTTTGTCGGTAGCAGAGAGAGAGAGATAGAAAATGTTTTCGCTAAAATTAAAGTTGATGTTCAAAAAATTAAATATGATTGATTATAAACAAAAACATATTACAGCAACATGTTGCCGGTCAATGTATTTATGTTGAGCAACATGTTGTCAACAAGAATTTTAAATAATATATAATTTGTTAAAAACTTTTATGAATATTATTTAGCAACATGTTTATTTTAATCATATACATATGTACAGTTTGTTGTACCAACATGTTGTTTTTCTCCAATTATAATGTTGAGCAACATGTTTTTTATTACTAACACTTGAACGGTTTGAGATTTTTAAATAAAATTTAACATGTTCATAGCTGAAGTGTTTTTGAATTAATGTGGAGTATTACATGCTCCCAGCTGGTCAGAGAAATAGTGGATGAAATTCCAAAGTTGGTCTCACCGGGTTTTTTATCACAATTGTTATGTTAATCAACATTAGGAAGCGTTGGAGCTATCTGAATAAAATTTAATATGTTTACAGTTGAAATGTTTTTAAGTTGATTTGGGGGAATTACCAGAACCGAGTTGATCCTGGGAAAAAATTTTAGGCGCTTCAAAATTGTCCACCCCGGAAATGTAATTTTTGAAAATTGTCCAAAATTCTGTGGTATGACAATAAAGATCTCTATGACGAATTCTTTAAAAATTTCTAGATGGCATGGCTGAAGGGACCTTTCAAATAAATTAATCCTTTAAAAAGTTATTTTAAACTGAATTTAAAACATGTAACAGATCAACATGTTTTGATACTTCCGAAATGGTGGCAACATTTGTTTGTTCATAAAATTGTATTTTCATTCAAAACTTTGTAATTTTTTATTTGCTTTCTAATGAACCCCTTACAAAAATGCATGGAAAGTAAATCAGGATAAGCTTGTGGCAAAGATCTGCCCACAAGACTTATCCAAAGTTGGTCAAATTTTGGAAAAAAAATAATAATAATTTCTAAATTTTTTATATCAGAAATCTGGAATTATCCTTAAATTATCATAATTATATTGTTGCATATATAAACTCTTCCTCTAAAATAGGTTTCCTCCCGTAACTCTCCCTTATTATGGCAGGATGACCATTTCAAAAAAAAAATTGTAATTTTTAAACACATTTTAAAGAGATGGGGATTTTGGGTATTTCCCTAAGAAAAAATAGGAATTGGTTTAATTCTCTTTTTTAAGGATAAATTTATATGCATTATACTGAAATTTCAAACAAATATCGTTAATAGTTTAAATTTTAATAAAGTTTAAATATTTATTATATTTTTGTAGAAAAAAACCAAAAATAATGAAAAATTTTATTTATTAATGAAATTCTGTCATCAAATAACGTTCCACAAATTTTTCCTTTACAAATTTTAAATTTTCAACTTCTGACGTTTTTTTAGATACCAAAGGTTTATAGCTTTGCCTGAAATTCATGATAGACATTACTTCCTCTTGTAAAATTTATAAATTTTCCGCAACATTGTTTAGAAAAGTTGCTAAAGAATAACAGTATACTTTAGCAACATGTCATTTATTAAAAATTTTATTAAAATTAATTAATTTTACCAGTTCAGCAAGATTTTCTAAGTGTCTAAATAATAAAAATGTTGCCAGCAACATTTTTGCTTTATTGGCAACATAATTAATTTTTTTTTACATTTCTCAATAAAACTTTTTTATAATAAATTAAAATATAAATAAAAAAAACTTTTTTTTTGTTTAGAGCTTATATTTGCTTTAGCAACATGTTGCCAGTCTCATAATTTTCACTTGTTTTAGCAAAATGCATCAAAAATGTTTGACAATAAAATTCAGCTGCTCCAAAAACATATTCATTTTATCTCCAAATAATATTTAAAACTTTAGCAACATTTTTACATTTCAAGCAACATTTTATATTTCTACATAATTTTCATGAAATTTCTAAAAAAAAAACCTGAACTAAATTATTTCTAATTAAATTTTTTCTTTTGTTCTTATTTAAAAAAAAATTACGTCGTCTATAAAACAAAAATACGCAATAAAAAAAATAATTCAAAAATCTTAAAGTAAAACATGGATGGGCAACATGAAATTCCTTAACGGCTGCAACAAAAACACAACAACTAACAACAACAACAATAATAAAAACATCGAAGAAAAAATCTATATAAAAATAGTATTTTGATGATTCTATTTTCGATGACAAGCATCAGCATTAGCAGCATCACCAACAGCATCAGTAGCAGCAGCGGCCGCAACAACAAAAAAAGATGCCACCAAAATTCTTAAGCGCAAGCAATAGACGAAGGGATGGTCGGACGTAGAGATGCATAAATGGACAGACATTGGCGAACGTAACATCAAGAGGCTTAAGGAAAATTACAACAACAACAAAAGTATATATAAACTAAACAAATAAAAAAATAATGTGTTGTTGTTGTTTTGAAGTATTTTGTTTGTATGCTTTTTTTGTTTTTGGTATTCATGCAACAAATGTTGCGATGGGGGAATGAGTAGACATTTATAAATTTTATAATGATGACTTCTACATCATCAACATCTTTTACTTGTTGTATTTTGTTATTGTTGTTGTCTTTCTTTCTTTATATTTATTTATTATATTATTTCTTATTAAGGCTACAACAACTTTTTTGTTGTTGTTGTTGTCTTCTATGTGCCACCACTCAAAAACTTACTACTTGTTAGGAAAAATTCCTCGAAATCATATTGAAAAAAAATAATGTTGTTTGAAATACAAAAATAAAATATTAGAATTAAATACCAAAAAAAAAAGGTATACGAGGGTTGGTTAAGAGAAGGCGGGAAATTATTGCATAATTCTAAAGATTTTTTAAAGAATGTTTAAGTGTTTAGCAAAATGTTAAATATAATTGAAGAATATTTTGGTACTTTTCATAAAATATAAAACGATTATTTAAGCAACATGTTGCTATGCAAATGAAAATGTTTAACAACACATTTGTAATATGAAACCAGAAGTTATTTATTGAAATAAATTAATTTTAACTTGAATTAAATTTAATAAAAGAAATAATCTTAAACAAAGTTTAAATTTGCTTAAAATTCTGTTTAATGAACTCTAAGTTATGCAACATGTTGATATGCCAACAAATCTTAAAAAACATGTTTTTCATATCCAATAAAATATTACTTATTGCATTAACATTCTTTTCTCTTTATTAACATTTAATTTTTTGAATAAAAATTTTAAAAATTATAAAAACAGTAATTTTGTATTATCAACATGTTGTTAAACAAGTTTTTCAAAAATAAGTCCCCCATCATGTTGCACGAGGTTTAATCAGCAAAGTTTTTATTTTTAAATAATTAAAGGAAATTAAATCAAGTTTGGTTTGAAACAAAATGTTTACTACGTTTCTTCCCCACTAAGATGTTGAGAAACATGTTGCTGATATATGAAAATGGATTAAATAATTTACTTAAGAAATAGTTATTCAAATTTTTATATAAAATAATTGTTGCTGAAAATCTATGACAGACTCAAATCTTTGCATCTTTTTCATTGAAATTAAATATTAAGTAAAAATTTTTTGAAACATGTTGCCATAATTAAAAGTTCTAAATGTTGAGACACATGTATGAGAAACAATTTATATGAAATTTTTAATTTAAATACTATTTTTGTTTATTCGAATGTTTTTTTTCATAAATTGAGAATAAACTAAAAGAAATAACACTCTTGGCAACATGTTGCCAAGAGTGTTATTTCTTGGAATGAAATTTTAATTAATTTGTTATATTAAAGGAGTTTATGTTAATAAATATTATTAAAATATTGTATATATAAATAAACTATTTAATTTAGCAGCTTCAAATTAATTTAGCAACATGTTGCTAAGAACAAATCTGTAAATATTAAAATTAGAGTTAAAAAAAATGAAATTAGTTAAAATTTCTTATATTGAAAACGAAATCTATTTTAAAAAACTTAAACTGCATATTAAGAAAATGTTTAAGCAACATGTTGCAAAAACATTTATAACTTTTAAATATTACATTAAATCATGGTAAAATTTATTGAACTAAAGTTTTTTTATTAAAAAAAACATGATAAGTTGGTAAAACAGAGTACCGCAACATGTTGCAAAGATCAAATGTTTCAGAATTAATATTAGATGAAATTTATGTCTAAAATTTTAAATCCACCTTCGTGTTCACATAAAGAAAATACACAAAAATTTAACATAATTCAGAAATTCTTTTCAATATTCATCATTTTTATTATCATTAGTTTTCTCTCCTCTTTTTCTACTTCTTCTTCTTCTTCTTCTTGTTATACACTTTCAAATTGTGTCTAATCATGAACAGTAGCTAAAACATTAAAAATTATGTTTAATTATTTAATTGAAATATCTTTTTTTGTCGATCTTTTTTCGAGTGCGTGATCGATCATAATTTAGGAATTTATGATTAATTTTTTCCCATTTCATTTCGTTTTTTTTATTAATAAAAAAATGTTTGAGTAGGAGTTACACATGAATTTAAATTTTGTAGTTTTGATTAAGATGACACGATATTTTGTCATATTTCTATTTGTAAAATTTATTAAAATGTTTATAAATATAAATTATATTTATGTTGCCTCTTAATAGCTGTGAAAAAATGATATTTTCGCCACAAATTCACACTTGGCGGATTCATTTTTAAGCAATAAAGAGATGTGTTTTTTTAATAATTAATATTTCTTTTAAATGTTTTGTGTACATTTTTTTGCCTTAAATATTAATAGTTTTTTGTACGCCTTAATATTTTTAACAAATTCAGATTGTAGGCGCCTGAAAAAAAATTGTTTCATCATGAGAGATTTTTATTAATTCTTAAAATTAATAAGAAATTAAAACAAAAATTTTTAAAATACGAAAAATATTTTCTTAATTAAAATTAATTTAAAATAATTAAAATGTTATTAACAATTTTGTCACAATTATTAAACAATAACAAATTTGAATAGAATTTTCGATCTTAATTAAATTCCTAGAAACTCATAAGAACAAAAATAACCGACAAAATTTAATAAAAATAGTAATAAAAATAATGAAAATAAATCATTTTAAAAGAAATTTAATGCTTAATGAAAAAAATGTAATTTTTTAATGTTTTAAAGGCATTTTTTGTTTAGCAACATGTTGCAGTGAGGAAGAATAATTCATAAGCATGTTTTGTTTATTAGAAATAAGCTTTTTTAGTTAATAGAATTCTAAGATTGAATAATTTTGCTAGCACAAGCAACATGTTTCTAATAAAGTTAATAGCAACATGTTGACGTTGATCACGACGAATATCAATTAAATTCTTTGAAATTTAACACAACCAAATTAACTAATTTAATAAAACATAAGTATAATAATAAAAAAATAATTTTTAAAGGAATTTTGCAATATTTTAATACTTAAGACACATTTTTTGTTCAGCAACATGTTGCTGGTTAGAGAAAAAAATCCACAAATATATTTTGTTTAATAAGAAATGGTTTTTAATTAATAGAACTTTTAAAATTAAATAATTTATTTCATTGCTGACATAAGCAACATGTTGCAAATTAAGAAAATTATTAGCAACATGTTGATGTTGATTTGCAATAAACATAAAATTCTGAAAAATGTAAAATAACAAAACTTAAAAACAACATTTAATTTTTAAAATAAGAAAATATTAACAAAAATGGGATTTTTAAAAGTTTAACAAATATTTTTTAAGCAACATGTTGCTTACTAGAAGAAACAATCCATAAACATATGTCGTCTAATAATAAAAAGCTTTTTAGGTTCATAGAAGTCTTAATATTAGACAATTTTGTCGATTTGTAACATAAGCAACATGTTGCAAAGAAGATAATTTAAATAGCAACATGTTGAAGTTGGTTTTTAATATCAATTAAATTCTAAGAAATTGAAAACAACAAAAACCACTAACAAAATTTAATCAAAATTCTTTATGAAAAATAAATAAAAATGAAATTTTAAATAAAAACGACATATTTATACAAAATACAAGTTTTTCCACATGTTTTGTTTAGGAACATGTTGATGGAAAGAAAAAATAGTGCAAAAAATTATATAAAAAATTGCAGTAGTTGTCTTAAGAATCAATAATTCTAATGACTGTTATCCTAAATTTTTTATTCTATAAAATTGAACATTTTTATTCTTTTTTTAGTATCAGCAACATGTTGCTAAATTTCTGTTTTTCCTTTTTTACCAATTTTTCTATAATAAAAAGTGAAGTTTCCAAATGAAATGAAAATTACAAATTTTAATTAAAAAATGAAAACCGAACAGTTTTTTAAAGCAACATGTTGCTAGGCTAAGAGTTCAGATGTAGTCTTAAGCAATATAAAATTATAAAAAACTTTGTATTTTTAAAAAAGTTTTTTTTTCTTAAAAAAATAATTTTTCTTTAAAGAATTGAATTGATATATTTTTTATTTTACAAAATTCAGCAACATGTTGCTTAGCAATTAAATAATAGTTAAGCAGTTAAACATTATTTTAATAATACTTTTCTATATAACAAATATGTGCAACATGTTGTTTTAACTTTACTTTTGTTATTATTAGCAATATATATTTTTGGGTTTAATATGATACTGAATTAAAAATGAATTAAAAAACATGTTTTGAAACATTAAACTGTTTAGCAACATGTTATAAAAACATCTGAAATAATAAACTTTTAATATATGCAAAACTGTTATTATACTTTAACAAAGTTTAATTAAATGCATAAAAAGGATTATATTTCAAAAAATGTTTAGCAACATGTTGCTGATTAGTAAAACTAATTTAACAAAACAAATTTTAACAAAACCGTTAAAAAACAATAAATTATAGAAACCTTTGATTTATTTAAAACTTAAGTAAATTTTTGTTAGACTTTAAGCTCAAGATGAATTTCAAAAACATGTTGCTAAACATAAAAATCTTTAGCAACATGTTGCTTAAAATAAAAAATGCCATTTTCTTAACAAAAGTAGTTTGAATTGGTAAAATATAAAAAAAAACTATAAAAAATTTAAAACTTTAGCAACATTTTGCTAGACTTTTAAACACTAGAGAAATTTTTCCACTTTATAAATCTCAAATTACTTCCATATAACTGTTTTCTTTGCTATTTCTTTAATTTCTTTCATTTCCAATAGGAAAGTGAAGACCTTTAGGTTGCTTAACGCAAAATCTACTTCATTCAATTCAAAATATCAATTACAATTGTAAAAGTAATCGATAAAAAAAGAACTCTAATAAAAAATTATTATCTATATTTCCAGCACGTCTTTTGTGTTTTAGATTCTTCAACTAGAGTTATTTTTTATTTATTTGACCCACATTATGAGCATTTTTATATATAAAAATATAAACCTATAATATTTGTTGTAATTTAGCAACAAGTAATTGAAACTATAGAAAATATATTTTTTTCAAAATATAAATAAAATTTAATATCATTAATGAATCTAAAACCAATTGAAATTAAATCGCACACATAATGTTCTTAATAATAAATAAAATTTAATAAAATTAAAGAAAAAATATAATTGTAATAAAATAATACTCTGGTAACCACATTAAATATTTACACGTCTTAAAATATAAATTTTCTTATTCTTTAAGTCATTTTCAAAGCGAAATATGAGTAGAATATGTTTTTTTATATATAAAAATGAAATAATAAAAAATTTTAAACCATAAAAATTGATAAATAAAAAATCATATAAAATGGAAAAAATTAAGGTGTGTGTGTGTGTGTTTTTTTAAGGGGCCATAAACAATGTTTGAAATAAAACAGATTGTTTCAAAAGAATTACAAATTCATAGAATATGTAGGCTTAAAAATTGGAATAAAAATGTATATAAAATTAACATTCAACCATAAAAATACTGAAAAATACAAAAATAACATAAAAATTGTGGCATAAATGAATTAATTAAGTTTAGCAACATGTTGCCAATAACAAGTTCAAGGAAAAAATGAGTTTTAATTAAATTCCTTATAAAATTGTAAATTCTAAATAGAATTTTGTAAAACTTACAAATGTAACTAAAGAAATATTGTTAGCAACATGTTGCTGGTATTTTTTTTTAACATTGCAAGTAACATATTGCTAGTAAATTTCATAAAATACTTGCAGATTCTTTTTAATATTTACATAAAGACTTAAAACTATATTTTTAAACAACTTAAGAAAATAAAAATTTGTAAGCAACATGTTGCTTAAGAAAATATTTTTTTAAATCTCTAAACATAAATTTTCGACGAAAAAAAAAAAAAAACAATTAAACAAAAATTATTCTTAATAAATTTTCAATTTTTAAAAGAAATCAGAGAAAACTCATTCTTAGCAACATGTTGTTAGTAACAATTAATATTATTTTTATTATAGTTAAAACATGTATTAGATCATTTTTTAAAACAAATCCATTAAAAAATAAAGTTTCTTAATGAATAGAAAATTTAAAAATCTCTCTTAGCAACATGTTGCAATAATATTAATTTCTTAACAAAACTGAAAATTTAAATTCTTGAAAAAAAAATTAAACAGTTTGCTGAACTGTTCTTTTTAAATCAGGTGAAAACAAGCATTAGCAAATTTTTATGATAAAGCAACATAATAAATTTTCTTATCAACATGTTGCAGAATTAACTTAATATATTTGTAAACTCCTTCTAAACATAAACATTTCAAAAAAATATTGAGAACAAGTTTATCTTACAACTAAACTAAAAATCGTCCTTTAGCAACATGTTGCAGGACCAGAAATGCTTTGAAAATATTAAAAAATATTACAATTTTTCTTCTGCTGTCTTATTTACAGTAAAACCATATTTTCTATTATGTTTCTTTCCCAAAAAACCTTTAGCAACATGTTGCCAAACTATTTAGAATGTTTTTTATTCATTCACATATGGCATCCGTCATTTTTTTGCAAAATTTTCAATGATTTTTTGGCAGAAAAAATAATTTCAACTGTTTTCAATTTAAAAATAAATCTCTCTCTTTTAAAGACAGAAAACGGAAAAATTGAGTGGAAATGGAAGCGAAAACGTACAAAAAAAGTAGAAGAAAAAAGCAATTTAAAATTCCAAACGTTTAAGAAAAAAACAAAAAAAAGAAACTACAATTTTATTTAGGTTCTTTCCGCTGGCAAAAACAGAAGAAGAATCTATTTAAGTTGAAAACAGACTAACAGACGAATAAATAGAGGGACAGACAGACAGATGGATTGACATAAACTCACAGACTCACAGGGAAAACTTAACAAACGTAAACATTCAACTAATGAAAGACAAACAAATTCTAGTAAAACGGACAGCAGGACTGAAATCGAAAAAAATCATACTTTTTTTCTACGCTTCTAGTATTTTCCCCCTAAATGATATAAAATAAAATAAAGTGGCGTCTTTAGATCTTTTTCACTATATTTAAAATTTTTGTTTAAATTTATTTAAAAAAAAAAAAAACTAAAATAAAAAAATTCGAATACAACTGACACAAAAAAAGCGTCACACAAACGGACCCAAAGAAACGCAGAGTATTTACAGAGGAGGGGTGAAAGAGAAAAAAGCTTTAAAGCTAAATCTTAAGACTTTTTCTTCAAATACTTATCATGTGCTATAAAATATCTGGACTGTGTCTATATTGAAGGAGAGTGTGTAGGAATATCTCCATATAAAATTCATAAAAAATTATTTGTCATTAAATAAATTTATGTCTTCTCTAATTCCAATTATTTCTCTCTTTTCATTAGAACAACAAAAATCATCATAAAATTTGTATTTGAAAACTAAAATTATGTTTTAATTTAAATTACAACAACTTTTTTCCATTTAATAAATTAAGTTGTCTGTCAGAAAACTTAAAGTTGTTTTCTCTTTATGTCAGGAAATTTTTGAAAAATCTATTTTATTGGAAAGATTCCCAGTATGTCAGAGCCTAAAGAAGGAAAATCTATGATTAACTTAATTATCTATTTGAATGAAACGAATTTGGTGAGGAGGGGAGGTGACAAAAAAATTAAGGAAAATATTGAAGTCATTTGATTTTCATGTTCTTTTTTGTAGTCATAATTTTTAAGGGCCCAATTTTGAGGTGTAATAAATTACAGCACTTTGGGAGATGAAACAAAGAAAAGGGTCAGCCATTAGAAGATCTTAATGGAGGCAAAAGTTTTCTAGGTCAAAAATTAGAAATAAATTTAAAAGTAGAAAACTATAAATATAGAAAAATGAATTGACACTACACTTTATACCAAATAGACAAGTCCATAGTACAACCTGTGAAAGAGTCTACAGTTCAAAATATAGTATAAACTATAGACCAGTATAAAATAAATAAATAATAAAATAAATATAAAAAATAGTCTTAAGTATGAACTTTAGACAAGTCGATAGTATAAATTAGACGAATCTATAGTACAAATTATTGACGAGTTAAAAATAAAAGCAATAGACGAGTCCATAGAATAAACTATAGCCGAGTCTAAAGCATAAACTATAGACAAGACTATAGAATGAACTATAGACAAGTCTTTAGAATGAACTATAGACGAGTCTATAGAATGAACTATAGACGAGTCTTTAGAATGAACTATAGACGAGTCTTTAGAATGAACTATAGACGAGTCTATGGAATAAACTACAGACGAGTCTATAGAATGAACTACAGACGAGTTTATAGTATAAACTATAGACGAGTCTATAGAATAAACTATAGACGAGTCTTTAGAATGAACTGTAGGCGAGTTTTTAGAATGAACTATAGACGAGTCTTTAGAATGAACTATAGACGAGTCTTTAGAATGAACTACAGACGAGTCTATAGAATAAACTATAGACGAGTCTTTAGAATAAACTACAGACGAGTCTTTAGAATAAACTACAGACGAGTCTATAGAATAAACTATAGACGAGTCTATAGAATGAACTATAGACGAGTCTTTAGAATGAACTATAGACGAGTCTTTAGAATGAATTATAGACGAGTCTATAGAATGAACTATAGACGAGTCTATAGAATAAACTATAGAAGAGTCTATAGTATGAACTATTGATGAGTCTTTAGTATAATCTATAGACGTGTTTATTCTATAGACTATAAACAATTAGACTACTAGACTATTTATTAATCTATTATATAATAGAAGTTTGTAGTATAATATATTGATTACTTTATAGTCTATTATATAGACTTGTTTATAGTCTTTTCCTCTGACTAGATTATGGTTCTTTCTGTAGACTAATTTAAAGTCTATTCTTTTACATTTGTTTGAAGTCTACTGATGTTCTATTTTATACTAGATCTTGTACTGGACTAAGTGCATTGACTACTTCAGAAAGTTGAAATTTTGGATCTTGATTTTTTAAATCATTATTTCAATTTGAATTTCAATACATGTTTTCACATTCACTCAATTGTAAACAACAACAAATTAAGGAGAAATAGTGATAAGTTAATACATCATAATTCAAATTATAGTGTTTTTTCATTTACTATAAAATCATAAGAAAAATAATAATAAATTTAAAAAAGTATTGAATATTTTGGATTTTCAAAACATTTTAAAATATTTATGTTCAGACACAAACACAGATGGACAGAGGGACAGACAGAGAGACATGAAACTAACTAATCATCCATGCAGCTTGTTATAATCATCATCATTATCATTATCATCGTCATTATCATTTTGATTATTCGACATTTATATAAAATTTAAAATAGTTATGGCACTTTTCACTAAAAACAAAAACAAAAGACAAAAGACAAAACGTGCAATAAATAATCACAATAACAAAAATCATACAGATTTACATCCACAAAAACAATAACAATAAAAATAACAACAAATAAAAAATATTATTGACAGTTTTGATCATTTCGAAAAGTGTTGTTCAACACAACAATAACAAAAAAAATTATAAATATCCGTCCGTCTATCCATTCATCCATCCATCCGTCTATCTCTCAGTTATGCCTTTTTTCGCTCAAAAAAAAAGTTCAATAAACTTTTATTTTGTTGTTGTCGACTTTTATTTCATAACAAAAAAAACTGATTTAAAATAAAAATTTGTTTATTATTATTTTATTTAATAATTATTTTGTTTTTTTATTTATTTAATACTTAATTATCTATTTGAATAATTTTATTAGCAACAAATAAAAGAGACAACTATTATCTTACTTTTTCTCTTTCTTTCCTTCTTTCATTCCTTCTTTCTTTTGTAACTGTTTAATGATTAGAAAAATAAGAAAAGAGATTTAAACATCTTTACGAAAGAAAAAAAAATTTACTACCAAAATTTTAAATTTAATGGTTAAACATTTGAAAGAAATTATTCTGTTCATTGTAGGGTTAAGCGACGGGGGGCTTTATAGGAATTTGAATTTTATTTGAAGAAGAAACATATGTTTTTCAAGTTTAAGAATGTGAGAATTCTTAAAGCTTTACAAAAATGACACTTCAAATTGACTACAGAACAGACTGTAATAAGAATATAACATCCCACATTCTATAATCCGGACTATATTCCAGTATTAAGAAGTCTCTATAAAATGCTCTATAGAATTGGTTATAAATTAGTAAATAGAATGTAATTTTAAACTAGTTTAAGGATTAAACCATAAACTGTCTGTATAAAAGTCTATTTACAAGTTTATTGAATGAACTACAAACTAGTTTCAAAAAATTGGTTATAATCTGGACCATAGAATAGCTTATAGTCTAGTCTAGAGAATAGACTATTAACAAGTACATAGAAAAGACTGTAATCTTGTCCTTAGAATAAACTATAAACTGGTTCATAGAATAGACTATAATCTAGACTTGTCTATAGCTAACAGATTACACTAATACTCTTGTATAGTTTATACCATAGAATCGTTTATAGTTTATACTATAAACCTGACTATAGCGAGATTATAGTGTAAACAGTCTATAGTTTACATTTAAGAAGAGATCTCTTTAGTTTACACATTAATCCTTTAGTTTACATTTTAGTCTTCTCTTTAGTTTACACTTTAGTCTCCTCTTTAGATTACACTTTAGTCTCCTCTTTAGTTTACACTTTAGTCTCCTCTTTAGTTTATACTTTCATCTTCTCTTTAGTTTACACTTTAGTCTCCTCTTTAGTTTACACTTTAGTCCCCTCTTTAGTTTACTCTTTGATCTCCTCTTTAGTTTACACTTTAGTCTCCTCTTTAGTTTACATTTTAATCTCCTCTTTAGTTTACACTTTAGTCCCCTCTTTAGTTTACTCTTTGATCTCCTCTTTAGTTTACACTTTAGTCTCCTCTTTAGTTTACACTTTAGTCCCCTCTTTAGTTTACATTTTAATCTCCTCTTTAGTTTACACTTTAGTCTCCTCTTTAGTTTACACTTTAGTCTCCTCTTTAGTTTACACTTTAGTCTCCTCTTTAGTTTACACTTTAGTCTCGTCTATAGTTTACACTTTAGTCTCCTGTTTAGTTTACACTTTAGTCTCCTCTTTAGTTTATACTTTTATCTTTACACTTTAGTCTCCTCTTTAGTTTACACTTTAGTCTCCTCTTTAGTTTACACTTTAGTCTCCTCTTTAGTTTACACTTTAGTCTCGTCTATAGTTTACACTTTAGTCTCCTGTTTAGTTTACACTTTAGTCTCCTCTTTAGTTTACACTTTAGTCTCCTCTTTAGTTTACACTTTAGTCTCCTCTTTAGTTTACTCTTTGATCTCCTCTTTAGTTTACACCTTAGTCTCCTCTTTAGTTTACACTTTAGTCTCCTCTTTAGTTTACACTTTAGTCTCCTCTTTAGTTTACACTTTAGTCTCCTCTTTAGTTTACTCTTTGATCTCCTCTTTAGTTTACACTTTAGTCTCCTGTTTAGTTTACACTTTAGTCTCCTGTTTAGTTTACACTTTAGTCTACTCTTTAGTTTACACTTTAGTCTCCTCTTTAGTTTACACTTTAGTCTCGTCTATAGTTTACACTTTAGTCTCCTGTTTAGTTTACACTTTAGTCTCCTCTTTAGTTTATACTTTCATCTTCTCTTTAGTTTACATTTTAGTCTCCTCTTTAGTTTACACTTTAGTCCCCTCTTTAGTTTACTCTTTGATCTCCTCTTTAGTTTACACTTTAGTCTCCTCTTTAGTTTACACTTTAGTCTCCTCTTTAGTTTACACTTTAGTCCCCTCTTTAGTTTACATTTTAATCTCCTCTTTAGTTTACACTTTAGTCTCCTCTTTAGTTTACACTTTAGTCTCCTCTTTAGTTTACACTTTAGTCTCCTCTTTAGTTTACACTTTAGTCTCCTCTTTAGTTTACACTTTAGTCTCCTCTTTAATTTACACTTTAGTCTCCTCTTTAGTTTACACTTTAGTCTCCTCTTTAGTTTACACTTTAGTCTCCTCTTTAGTTTACACTTTAGTCTCCTCTTTAGTTTACACTTTAGTCTCCTCTTTAGTTTACTCTTTGATCTCCTCTTTAGTTTACACTTTAGTCTCCTCTTTAGTTTACACTTTAGTTTCCTCTTTAGTTTACACTTTAGTCTCCTCTTTAGTTTACACTTTAGTCTCCTCTTTAGTTTTCACTTTAGTCTCCTCTTTAGTCTTCTCTTTAGTTTACACTTTAGTCTTCTCTTTAGTTTACACTTTAGTTTCCTCTTTAGTTTACTCTTTAGTCTCCTCTTTAGTTTACACTTTAGTCTCCTCTTTAGTCTTCTCTTTAGTTAACACTTTAGTTTCCTCTTTAGTTTACACTTTAGTCTCCTCTTTAGTTTACAATTTAGTCTCCTCTTTAGTCTTCTCTTTAGTTTACACTTTAGTTTCCCCTTTAGTTTACACTTTAGTTTCCTCTTTAGTTTACACTTTAGTCTCCTCTTTAGTTTACACTTTAGTCTCCTCTTTAGTCTTCTCTTTAGTTTACACTTTAGTCTTCTCTTAATTTACATTTTAGATTCCTCTTTAGTTTACACTATAGTTTCGTCTACAGTTTACACTATCGACTCCTCTATAGTTTACACAAAGATTCTTCTATAGTTTACACTATCGTACCCGTCTATAGCGAACTTTTTCCCTTCCTAAAATGTATGTATGTATGTATGTATGTATGTATGTATGTATGTATGTATGTATGTATGTATGTATGTATTTTAATGTTAATTTCTTTTCATAACTTTATGATTTCTAATTAAAGTTCATTATAATTTTAGCTGTAAATTCTACAACTTTCACATACAGTTTTTTTTGCTTTTTGAAAAAAGTTTTTATTATTAGAAAAAGTTCAAAAAAAAAAGAAGTAATGAAACCTTTTTGTTTAGATGAAATATTAACACACACACACACATGCACACATGTTCTTTAAAGTGTGACAAACTAAATGAACATATGAGTGAATGACTGAATTAGTGAGTGAGTGAATGAGTGAGTGACCAATGAATATCATTTGATCAGCATCAACATAATCAGATCACAACACATGACTTAAGCTCAATTGACCGAGAAAACCCAGTAAAATATATCACAAAGGGACAATAAAATACCAAATCACAAATTACACATACACATGTACAACTTTACATTGCATATGTTTAAAATTAAAAATACAATGAAACAAAAAAAAACAACAACAAAACTTTTTTTCCATATCATTATCATGATCATGATCATTATGAAAAAAAAATAATAAAAGAAAGAAAAATAAACTAAAATAAAATTGTGAATAAAACAGAAAATCATAAAACAACAACACTAATGATGACACTTTCAAATTTTCCATCTGAAGTTTTTCGAATCAACCAACTGAAACTCCATTTTTTTTTCTCGATAAGAGAAAATAAATCATCTGAATTATGGAAATTATGAATATGAGATTTTTTTTTGTTGCAGCAACATGTTATGGAATCCCATGGAGACTCTTGACAAAAGGAAGACCAGAGAGTTGAAGTACAAAATGTATCAAATGACAAACTTAATGAAAATCAGCAGCAACAACAACAAATCTGCATTAGCAAAAGCTACAACAAACAATAATTTGCAAGAAAAAACTACAAAATTAAATATGAAAACGAACAAAAAACTTAAATTGTATGAAAAATGTTGATATAAAATAAAATTAAACATAAAAATAATTTTCAAAAACTAGAAAAAATCACAATAAATAAACGGAAATTCTACAAATTGAAAGCTTTTTGATAATACAATAAAGCTTTTGTATGTAATAAAAGCTTTCGATATATTTCTTTAAACTCTTAATTTTTGAATTTAAATAATCCAAAAATACCGGCCACAATAAAAGCTTTTGATCTAAATAATAAAGCTTTTTCAAAACTTTAGTCATTTTTACTTCTAAAATAACTCGTATTTAAGTAATGAAAGCTTTTCTTATTTTTTATTAAAATATTGAATATTAAATCGTAAAAATACGATATACAATAACAAATTTTAATTCATTAATTAAAGCTTTTTTGTTTATGAAGATTATATGTGTAAGAAGTTATTCCACCAAGAGCTTTTCACATAATTATCACTTTAAATTAATTTATTGTAAACATTTAACCTTTGAGATACTTGAATATTTTATCTCAAATCATGTAAAAGCTCTTGTCCTGAATTTTAAATTATATACAATTTAATTATTATTTTTAAGAAAAAGCTTTTAAAAACTTTCACATATATAAAGAGGAAAATATATTTTTGACTCGCCTTTAGTTTACACTATTGACTAGACTGTGGACTTTCTAAATTTTATTCTAAACTTGCAAATGTCTTCTCTTGCTAGCAAAATGTTTACTTAAAGCTTTTGGGACGAAACGCTTTTAAACAATTGGTAAGAAAAATACTTTTTAGATTTTATATTTTAAAATAGTTTCAAAAGCTTCAAATTTTTTTAGAATAAGCTTTTTTATAAAAATTTTATAAAATCATTTCAAAGAAACTTTTTACAAAAAGCTTTTATGAGCAATTTTATTAAAAAAAATTTAGTATGTAAAAGCTTTTTATAAAAAATATTAAAAAGCTTTCCATACAAGTTTTACAAACTTTTTACAAATAAGCATATTTTTATTTTATAATAAAAGCTTTTCACAAAATAATTCTAAAAAGCTTACTGATTAAACATTTTTAATTCGATCTTTTAAAAAGCTTTTTAAGGATTTATTTCAGTATTTTTTAATAACAAGTCATTAAGTCAAAAAAGAAAAGCTTTTCCATCTAGGTTTCTAAAAAAATCATTTTTATCTAGATTTTGTAAAGTTATTCAAACTTTTCTAACTTTATAAAAGCTTATAAGGCTTTTATAAACTTCGAGGAGCTTTTCATTTTCCAAAAAAGTTTTTTTTATTTGTTTTAAAATTTCCTGAAAACTATTTAGCATTTTTAAAATGGAATATAAAATCTTTTCGAAGATTTCTTTTATAAAAGAGCTTTTATGAAAAGTTTTGATACAAAATTTTAAAATTCTTTTCGAGGAGCTTCGAAAAGAAATATTCTTGAGCAACATTTTATCTAGACCCCAACAAATATTTATGAGCAAAGTTTTTCATGTAAAATTATTGAAAAGCTTTTTCGAGCAATTTTTATTTTTTATAAAAGCTTTTTTTATTTTTAAATAAAAAATCTTAAAAGAAATCTTTTATATTAAAAAAGCTTATTTTTTATTACATTTACCAGACCACAAAATCTTTTTCTATAAATCTTCATGTAAAAAAAGCTTTCATAAAATATCGAACTAAAGTTTAAAGCTTTAGATTTTAATTCAAACCAATGTGTAGTGAACTAATTCATATTTCTTTCGCCAAAGAGACGACATCTTGTGTTATACATTTTTATTTTAAAAAAGCTATCTAATATAGGAAAAGCTTAAAGCTCTAACTTTTAATTTCAATCAATATGAAACTAATGAACTTTTGCCAACAGAACAATCAAATACTTTTTTATAAAATCTTCATCTAAAAAAGCTTTAATACAATATAAGGAAAAAAGCTTAAAGCTTTTAATTTAAATCAACGCGAACATGAAAAAACTTATCTAAATTTAATATTTTTTATTAATTAATAAAAGCTTTCAACTTAAGCTGAAATTTAATGATTTAATCTAGTTTTTTTTTTTTTTTTTGGATCTTGGGGAGCTTTTCCCTCCCATCTCTCTAACCTAAAAATTGGGATATTTTCGCATTAAAATAAAAGCTTCATTCTATCAAATAAAAGCTTTTGATAAATAAAAAAAGCTTTTTTGGAATGTCTCCCACATAATTAAACTCCAAATCAAAACTGATCCAGAACTCGGAAACAAAAAAGCTTTTTTCTTTGGAATGTCCCTCACACATGCTAAACTATTTTGTGTCTCTTCTCTCTTATTTCTTCCCTTTTCTTAGGTTTTTGGTTATTGATCTCCAAAGAGATTTTTTTTTTTGTGAAAAAAAAACTCCAAAACAATAACATCTGTTCAAAATTGTAGTCAAAGATACATTCCAACAACAACAACAATAATATTGTTGTCATTTTAGGTGCCACCATATAAACATTATGTTGTTGTTGGAAGAAAGAAGACTTAAAATGCTAACAAAAACAACAACGGATGAGGTGAAGGACATTGTTTGTTGGCATAAGTCACGTTTGAATAAACATTTGCACACATTTTTGTAGAGATCAAAAAACAAAGTAGATGATGAAGAAGAAGAAGCTGGGTCCAAAAAAGAAGATACCATGGACAACAAAAAAATAACACTCTTTAGGGATTCATTATAATATGGAAGTTGTTGTTGTTGTTATTGTTTTAACAAAATATGCGCCTAAAACAAATGCAACAAAAATATGATCAGATCACAAAAGATAAAGAAAGAAAGGGGACACAGAGAGAGAGAGAGAGAGGGGGGGAAAGAAGAAGAGTGTAATATCTTATGGATTTAAAAGAAAAAAATAAACAGATTAAATTACACAAAACTAACGGATACAACAAATAAGTTACGCATTGTAAAACCGCTATAAAAACCAAAGTATGAAGAGAACTCATAGTTGTGATTGCTATAGTACCGGCTTATAACCCAACAAACATTTTTTGTAAGATTTCTAAAAATTATGTTTTATGATTTTGTTTTCAATTATTTTTTATTTTTAGTTTTTTCTCGATCGTATGAGTAAATTTTAAATTATTTTTTTTCTTTTAATTTGCCTTTTTTGTAGCTGCAGAAAAAAATTGGGCGTGTTATGTTGAAATCAACTTTAATTAAATTGTAGTATTTTTTTCATGCTTTTGTTGTTGTTGTTGTTGCTATTGTTGCAATAGTACACTACATATTTGGTCAATGACCACTTTTATTATTTCACATTTTTTTGGTTTTCTTCACAAGTCACAATTCGAAACTTTTTATTTCGTTCAGATACAACTGGAGATATAAAATACGAACGAAGGAACGAACGTTTAAGATTAACATGTGTTAAGTCTGGTTTAAAGTAACGTGACCAAAAAGAGGTTTACATAAATTTTATATAACATAAGTTTAAAGTTTTTTTCTAAAAAAAAGACCGAAAATCTAACAAAAATATTTCTTTAAGGCAAAAATAACCAAAATTTTAGGTTAGAAAAATGTTAAACAGGGATTAAGCGGGGAACGTTCCCCTTTAAGTCATAAGAACAAAACTTTCATTTATTTAAAATATTATTTAAAAAAGAATGAGCTTTTTAGATATTCACATTGATTTAAAGTAAAAACCAGAGCTTTAAGCTTTTTTTGGATACATTGGGAGAGCTTTTCTAATGAAGATCTATAAAAAGAATTTTTAATCATTTTAGTGAATTTTAAATTAAATATTTTTTTCCAAATTCTAAAACTTTAAGCTTTTTTCTATATTTTAAAAAGAGCTTTCTTAATAAAGATTCGAGAAAATATGTTTTTGTTGCATTGCTGGTGGTAAAGTTTAAGTTTTTAAAATTAAAAGTTAGAGCTTTTAGTTTTTTTCTGTATTTTCTGCTTTCTTAAAAAACAGCTTTGCGAAACTAATATGAAATATATATTTTTAATTTAAAGCTTCAACTTAAAGCTTTTTCCTTAACTTAACGTGAACTTTTCTAATGATGATATATAAAAAGATCGTGTTGTCACCTTTGCTGCAGCAAACAAAAAGTGTTTTTGATCGATTTAAATTAAAAGCTAGAGCTTAAAGCTTTTTTTCCTATTGTATATGAAAGCTTTCTTAATAAAAATTTACAAAAGAAAAGATCTTATTATGTTTTTTATGAAAATAATATGAAATTTTTTTTAATAAGAAAATTTTTTTCCATTAAAAACTAAAGCTTTAAGCTTTTATCTAAACTTTACGAGAGCTTTTATTTTTAAAAAAAGATGGTTGTTGTTTTTTGGTAAAATATATTTGAAAGTGTTTCTTTTTTAATAAGAAATAGTTGATTCATTAAAAGCTGCAATTTTTAAATTTTGTATACTTTATGAAAGCTCTCGTAATAAAGATTCTAAACAGATGTTATTGCCCCTTTGTGGAAGGTCATATCGAAGTAGTTTTATTTTCATATTGATTTAAATTAAAAGCTTAAAGTTTAAGTTTTATTCTATACTTTACGTAAAAGCTTTTCTAAATTTGAAGCTTAAAGCTCTTTTCTATACTTTAAGAGAACTTTCTTAATAAAAATCTTGTTTTTATTTTTAAATCGATTTAAAAAAACTAAAGCTTTAAGATTTTTTACTGTACGTTATGAAAGCTTTACTTTTTAATACTTTTATAAAGTATTTTTTGGGATAAAGATTTTATAAAAAAATCTTTATTGCTGGAAATGTAAGTAAAGCTTTTATAACAAGCAATACTTATTCAAAACCTCTAAATGAAACTTTTCTAAAATTGAAGAAGTTTTATTAAAAAGTTTGTTTTAAACGAGCTTTTAGCTTCAATCACTCTTAAAAGCTTATTTAACAAATATTTCTTCAAAATGGTTCAAATAAACCCTTCTATAGAAGCTTTTTAACGACTTTCATAACTTATGATGCTTTTTAGAACTTTACGATAAAACTTTTATTCAAAATATATTCAAAAAAGTTTTTATAAAATTATTTTTATGAAATAATACAAAAACTCTTTGGTAAAATATGGTTTACCAATTGTAAGCATTATGAAAGCTCTTAAGAGTATCAAATTAATTATTATAATTCATGTGGAAAAAATTTTTCCTAATAGAAGCTTTTTTTAGAAAAGCTTCTTATTTTAACCATCATAAAAATTTATAGAAAAAAACTTTTTCGTCTAGCTTTTACAGTATCTTTTAGTTTTTATAAAAGCTTTTTGAAAACTTAATAGCCTAAAGGCATTTATTTTAATGTTAGCTTTCAAGCTTTTTAGGAAGTATTATTTAGTATTTTCGATGAGCTTTTAAAATGCTTCTTAGAGCTTTTTTATATTTCTTTAATTAAGTTGAATTTTGGATATGAAAAAGGCAATTTAAATGATTTTATGGAATGTAAATTAAAATAAAATTTCAACTTAAAAAGCTTTTAGAAAAATTGTTATTCTAAGCTTTTTAACGATTACAAAAAAGCTTTTATTTTAAGATAAAAGAGCTTTACCTCTTCTAAGTTAAAAATTATATTTTTAATAAAAAATTATTGGTATTCAAAGCTTCACCAAAGCTTATTATAAAATTTGCTAGAACTTGAGCTTTTTTATTATCACAATATTCTTGTTTTTCCAAAACGTTTATATGGAAGCTTTTCTAACACTTATAAAATTTTCTGCTTTTCAGAGCTTTTATATATAAAAATATTTTTCAAAGCTTTCTTATAGTTATAATATAACTGCAATCCAAAAAGCTTATTTCACATATATCTCTAATATATACTTAATGAAGAAATCAAAAGCTTCTTAAATATTTATGGATTATTTTTTTAATTAAAACTTTAAGCTAAAAAGCTTTACTAACTAAAAATTAAAACATTTTGTCTAAGAAGCTTTTAAAAGCTTTCAAGTAACGTAAAACAAATGTGTGTTATTCATTCATTTCACGACTTAAGAAAACATTTTAAAAAGCTCTAAATGAAAAGCTTTTTCCTATTATCTGATAAGACAACTTCCCCGCTTCCATTTAATTTTTTTATTGCCTTCAAAACTTGAATTTTAAGTGCGTTTTTCAAATTGAATTAAATTTTAAAGTCAGAGAGTAAAAGAGAGGGAGAGAGAGAGGGAGAGGGAGAGAGTAAACTGAACTCTATGAATATTTAAACAATTTTATTATTTGTGCAGTTAAATAAAATTATTTTTTCTTAAAAACTTTAAACAAGTTTTTACTCCTTTTTTGTGGAAAAACTAAATAAAAAGAAAAGTGAAAATGGAAATGGAAATAAAAAAATAAGAAAACAAATACTTACAAACAAAAACAAAATGACTCAAATAAAATTTTAATTTTAAAAAACCGTTTTGTAACGTAACTGAAATAAGAAATAATAAGAAACAAATTAAAATTTAATTGAAATTATTTTATTTTATTTATTTTTTTCAAACAATTTGTTACAGTTTTGGTTGTTAATAATTAGAAAAATATTTATTGATTGATTGATAGATTGATTTTTCTTTGCTCATTTAAAATACCTTTTGCCTCATGCATAAGAAGCAGAAAAAAATGAAGATAATTAATGTTAAAAATGGAGTAAAAAGAGAAAAGAGGAACAATTTCATTCTACATGTGTCTGGTATAATTTGAAAGTGCATTTAGCTTCAATTGTCTGGCACCCACTTAACACCCAAAACATGAACGATAAAAATAATTATAGAGAACAATTAAACAAATTTATACTTTCATTATCGCTCTTTTCCCTGAAAAGAGCTATAGAATGGACTGTTAACAAGAAAAGTCATAAATTTAATTTAAGTCTATTTCATAGAAAAGATATTGTCCATTCTTTCGACTAGTTTCTAGTCTATATTCTATAGACTAGTTTCTAGTCTATATTCTATAGACCAGTTTCTAGTCTATATTCTATAGACTAGTTTCTAGTCTATATTCTATAGACCAGTTTCTAGTCTATATTCTATAGACTAGTTTCTAGTCTATATTCTATAGACCAGTTTCTAGTCTATATTCTATAGACTAGTTTCTAGTCTATATTCTATAGACTAGTTTCTAGTCTATATTCTATAGACTAGTTTCTAGTCTATATTCTATAGACTAGTTTCTAGTCTATATTCTATAGACTAGTTTCTAGTCTATATTCTATAGACTAGTTTCTAGTCTATATTCTATAGACTAGTTTCTAGTCTATATTCTATAGACTAGTTTCTAGTCTATATTCTATAGACTAGTTTCTAGTCTATATTCTATAGACTAGTTTCTAGTCTATATTCTATAGACTAGTTTCTAGTCTATATTCTATAGACTAGTTTCTAGTCTATATTCTATAGACTAGTTTCTAGTCTATATTCTATAGACTAGTGTCTAGTCTATATTCTATAGACTAGTTTCTAGTCTATATTCTATAGACCAGTTTCTAGTCTATATTCTATAGACTAGTTTCTAGTCTATATTCTATAGACCAGTTTCTAGTCTATATTCTATAGACTAGTTTCTAGTCTATATTCTATAGACTAGTTTCTAGTCTATATTCTATAGACTAGTTTCTAGTCTGTATTCTTTAGACCAGTTTCTAGTCTATATTCTTTAGACCAGTTTCTAGTCTATATTCTTTAGACCAGTTTCTAGTCTATATTCTTTAGACCAGTTTCTATTCTATATTATATATACTAGTTTCTAGTCTATATTCTATAGACTAGTGTCTAGTCTATATTCTATAGACCAGTTTCTAGTCTATATTCTTTAGACCAGTTTCTAGTCTATATTCTATAGACTAGTTTCTAGTCTATATTCTATAGACCAGTTTCTAGTCTATATTCTATAGACTAGTTTCTAGTCTATATTCTATAGACTAGTTTCTAGTCTATATTCTATAGACTAGTTTCTAGTCTATATTCTATAGACTAGTTTCTAGTCTATATTCTATAGACCAGTTTCTAGTCTATATTCTATAGACTAGTTTCTAGTCTATATTCTATAGACTAGTTTCTAGTCTATATTCTATAGACTAGTTTCTAGTCTGTATTCTTTAGACCAGTTTCTAGTCTATATTCTTTAGACCAGTTTCTAGTCTATATTCTTTAGACCAGTTTCTAGTCTATATTCTTTAGACCAGTTTCTATTCTATATTATATATACTAGTTTCTAGTCTATATTCTATAGACTAGTTTCTAGTCTATATTCTATAGACTAGTTTCTAGTCTATATTCTTTAGACCAGTTTCTAGTCTATATTCTTTAGACCAGTTTCTAGTCTATATTCTTTAGACCAGTTTCTATTCTATATTATATATACTAGTTTCTAGTCTATATTCTATAGACTAGTTTCTAGTCTATATTCTATAGACTAGTTTCTAGTCTATTCTATAGATTAAGTTCTAGTAGACGAGATCATAGATGGGTCTAAAGACTTCACTATAGATAAGTCTATGGAAGAGACTAAAGATGAGTCTATGAACTACGGATGGGACTATGAACGAGACTATACACTGGACTATAACTGAGCAATATTACAGATTACCCTGTAGACGAGAATATTTATAAGACAAGGCTATAGATGAGACTATAAACGAGAATACAGATTGGTCTACAGTCGAGGCTACAGACGAGACTATAGATGAATGTAGGCGATACTATGACTTCATAGTTAAGACTAAAGAAGATTCTATAGACGAGAAAATAGCTAAAGACGTGGCTACAGATGATTCTATAGACACGACTTCAGTTAAGTTTACGAACGAGTACATTTGCAGTTTTTCTTGAAATCTTCCGTAAATAATGTCACTTTATAATTTCCAGTTAAAAAAAATAATACGAATTTTCCTGTTTCATAGACTGAACGCTTTAAAAGAACAAATCAATATTTATTTTTATAG
This sequence comes from Cochliomyia hominivorax, assembly GCA_004302925.2. Taxonomy (NCBI): domain Eukaryota; kingdom Metazoa; phylum Arthropoda; class Insecta; order Diptera; family Calliphoridae; genus Cochliomyia; species Cochliomyia hominivorax. The sequence goes on along the minus strand of PYHX02000467.1, from coordinate 42,061,108 downwards.
AAGTTCTATAATAATAAAAAAATGACTTAAATAGAAGATCCATAAAATCTAGATAACATTTTATGATTATTTACTGATAAGAAACAAGAAGGAAACACCAACAACAGTATTCAATTTATAATCAAATTAAAAATTTATATTTTTACCCCAAGAAGTGAATACCCCTAATTTTAGTTTTTTTTTATTTTATTTATTTAATTTTATTTTCATTTCAGTTTGATTAAATTTAATTGTTGATTTAAAGATTTATTCATCGAGTAACTTTATCTTTTCACTTTTTGTTTTTCTTTTCAAACTTTAATTTAAACGACACTAAAAAGTGCAAATAATTTTATTTAATTTTAACTTTTTTTCATAATTTTTATTATCTGTAAATACGCTTTTATGACAGACTATTTGCATAAGACACTTTTATAAAAAAATATCATATAAATTATATGAGACATAATGAAAGGAATTTGAAATAAAAGAAATTTTCATTTGAGATTTAGATTCCTAAATCTCCTGAAAATAACATTAATTAATATCAACTCGTCTCTTTAAAGTCTCTAATTATTAATTAAATATTTAGTAACTGGAATTAATGAATAAATAAAGAAGTGAATAGAAAAATTTACCATAAACAACAGACAAAATGAAAACATTTGAAAAAAGTGTCACATACTCCAGGAATTGTGGGGAAGTGAAGCACAAATTCATTATTACAATTCCCTATTGAAATGTGGAGATATTGAGAAAAAAAGGAAATGAAATAAAATGAATTTCCATTTTATTTTTCTTTTATTTGAAAATTTTCTGGAACATATTACAACATCACACGCACACTTATGTAAACAGATATTTGAATTTGCATGAGAGAGGGAAAGAGAGAGAGAGAGAGAAAAAGGAAGAGAAAATATTTTATATACTTAAATGAACATTAATAATGTATTAAGTATATACAGTGGGTCTAAAAAAAACAAACGTTTAAACTAAAGACGAGAATAAAGTGTAAACTATAGAGGAATCTATAGTGTAAACCAATGTCTACAATAAGTAATGCCACGAAAGACTCTCTTTGCTATCTCTTTTACGCACGAACTTGAACAGAAGAAAAACTGATTTTAAATATTTACACTGTCATTTTTGACACTTCTGTGTATTTTGTAGTGTAAACTATAGAGGAAACTGTAAAATTATAAAGGAGAGTGTAAAATACAGATGAAATTATAGTGTAAAATATAGAGAAGACAATACAGCGAACTTTGAACGAGGTCACAGTTTAAAGCATAAAGGAGGCTACAGTGTAAACAGCCTAAACTGAGAAGAGAACACAGTGTAAACTATAGACGTTACTATAGTATAGATGACTCTATAGTGTAAACTTTCACTCTTTAGACGACTCTATGGTGCATATTATAGACTACTCCATAGTGTGAACTATGGATGAATCTATATAGTGTAAATGATAGACGTCACTTTAGAATAAATTATAGACGACTCTATAGTGTAAACAAAGGATGGTTCTATAGTGTAAACAAAGGATGAATCTATATAGTCGCTATATGTAAACTATAGATGTCACTATAGTGTAAACAACAAACGTCATTATATGTAAACTACAAACGTCACTGTAGTGGAAACTTCAGACATCACTTTAGTGTAAACTATAGATGATTCCATAGTGTAAATTATAGAACAAACTTTAGTGTAGACTTTAGAAGATTCTATAGTGTAATTTATTTATTACTATAGTGCAAACTATACACGACTTTATAGTGTAAATTTTAGATGATTCAATAGTGAAAACTGTAGACGTCACTTTAGTGTAAACTATAGATGACTCGATTGTATAAACTATAGTCCACTCTATACACGTCTCTATAGTGCAAATTTAAGACGACTCCATGGTGTAAATTATAATAATTTAGTGTAAACTTTATTTATTATTGTAGTGCAAACTATACACGACTTTATAGTGTAAACTATAGATGTCACTGTAATGTAAACTATAGACGATTCCATAGTGTAAATCATAAAGGCAAATTAAGACGACTCTATAACAATACACGACTTTATAGTGAAAACTATAGCGCAACAGTGTTAACTAATGATAATTCTATTGTGTAAACTATACACGTCACTATAGCGTAACCTTTAGATGACTCTATAATGTAAACTATAGTGTAAACAATAGGCGAGTCTATAGTGTAAACTATAGAATAGACTCTAATCATGACTAAAGTTTATTTTCTGGATTAAAATTTGTCGTAAATGTTTAATTATATTTTCCACTGTTTATATACATAAAATTCATTGTATGTAATTTATATTTATGTATACATATTTATTTTATTACACAATTTGTATGTCTGTTTGTATGTGTGTATGTATATATGTTTGTATGTATATATATTTATGTATGTATGTATGTATGTATGTATGTATGTATGTATGTATGTATGTATGTTTATATGTATGTATGTATGTATGTATGTATGTATGTATGTATGTATGTATGTATGTATATGTACCTTAAACATCCTATGTTGTTTAAGAAAAAAAGGAGTTTATATAAAATACTTATACATAAACACATAAAACTTTACAATGAGTCAAACATATTAATCCACCTACACAAAAAAAAATAAATGATTTAAAACTAATAAGTGTGTGTGTATATATGTATGTATCCTCTTCTATACACTCAAACTCATACTCAGAGTAAAAAAAAGAACACAATTTTATAAGTGTTGAATATATAGGACACACATACACATAAATGTATATACATACATAAATTTAATGTATATAAAGTTTATGTAGGTCAAACATTATATGGTTAAACACTAGCAGCAGCAACAACAAAAACAAGAACAACAAACTAACAGCAGCATCCGAACATAAGCAACACTAAAATCATCACCAACATCATGTGACAACAAATATAAACTGTAAACGATTTTCTTGTCTTTTTTGTGTTTTTTGTTTTTTGTGGTTGTTGTAGTTGTGGTGATTCTCATGTTTTGTTCTTTTTCTCATTTTATTTGTTTGTTTGTTTGTAATTTATGAGTTATTTTTTTTCACTCGTTTCTTTAAATAAAAGTGTTTTATGCTAAAAGATGATTTAAATTTATGTATTCACATTTTCAAATGAATATTTTTATACTTTTTGGATTTTCTTTTCAAAGGAATAAAAGTTCATATATGAATACACCAGAGCCCCGACTTGCGTCTGAAAAACTGAAAAAAAATCGATTTGCATCGTTGCAATTTCAAGTTGTTTCCGCCAGATTTGTGTTGGTTTTTTATTTCTTGCGTCGCTAAAAATGGTTAATTTTTTTTTTGTTCTTCATAAAATCAGATCTTTCAAAGAGTTTAATTTTTTTAAAAAGAGTTTAATTTTTTCGCAGTTTGAAAAGAGTTAAATTTTAAAAATGATAAAATTAAAAAAAAAAAAAAAAAAAAAAAAAAGTTTAAAAAAGAGCGACTTCGAAAAAAAGAGTTTAAAAATGAATAATTCGCATAAATTATTTTGAAGTCGTGTGTAGCAGTCGGAAATGTTTTTTAATTAAGCTGAAAACGGAATAAAACAGCAACAGTAAGTTTTACTGCGGCAAGAGATTTGTTGGTTTTACATTATTTTCCGTACAAATATTTCGCATTAAGCGAGTTAAAAAAAAATAATCTTTAATTTTTGCTCTTAACTGAAAGAAGTTATTTTATATGTTAAAAATTGTAATCGAAAAAAACTGCTTTTCTTTTTTCATCTTCGCAAGGAAGAGCAAAACCAAAGATCATTTGAAAACAAAGATTTTGATCCGAGTTTTCCATACTCTACTGGTCTGGTTATGTTGAGAATATAGTGTGTGATTCGCCAAAATGAGTCAAAGTAAAGGAAAAGTATTAAGTTTGGAATTGAAATTAAAGTTAATGAAACATTTTTAATCGGGAGAAAAGGCTGTAAATATAGGAAAAGGTATTGGACAAGCACTTACAACTGTGATAAAATAAATCAATTAGCTGAAATTGTCACACCACTCCAATCAAAACAAGATACTGTAGCAAGAAATTCCTTATTGGTTAAGTTGGAGACATCTTCTTTCAATTTGGATACATGATCGAAATAAGCAAAGAATGTCATAAATAAAGCTCTCTATTTACTCCCACCTTAACAGATACTGTATCTAGAAGTAACGGAACATCTGACGATTTCGAAAGTTTAAAAAATACAAAAATATAAACTTTTTTTCCTTGTTTTCAATATTTTCACTAAGGACGCAAGTAGTGGCTCTAGTGTATACACATACACAGAGAAATTTTAATACTAAAAGTAAGAGTTTTTTTGTAAAATTTCAATTGAAAATTTATTAAAGTTTTTTTTTTTTTTTTTTTTTTTTTAATTTAATTTTAAAAGTGAAATTTACTTTAGAATTGTTCTATCTCTTTTTATTTATTCTCCCAAATAACTGCTCTCTCTTTCTTAAGCACTTGAACAGCTGTTGCATATTTACTGTTGTTTTGGGTGTTTGTATATAAGAGAATAGAGAGAGAGCGACACTCCTCCTTAACAAGTACACAAAATTAAAAATTATTTACCGTAAAAAGAAGTTTTTTTCTTTTTCATGGGAGTTTTATATAATTCTTATTTTGGGAAAGAGAGAGAGGGAAAAAGCAATTATTGTTATAAAGGAAGTAAACCAATACTGTCATATTTCTAACAGAGCTGCCACTACTTAAATTACACTCAATCTTCATTTAAATTTATTAATTAACACAAAAAAAGTAAAACTTTTAATTTATTTGCTACAAATTTTGCTCATTATTTTTTAAACTATTTTTTTTAATATTTCAAATAATAAATAAACATTACTTTCCTTTTTCTTGGCGTTTTTTTCTCTCTCTTAAAACGTTATTTGATATGTTTTGGATTTTTTTCTCTATTTTGGTTTAAAATACCATAAAATAAATTTTAAGTTTTTTTATTTATATAAGAAAAAAAACGAAAACTATTTATTTAAAGTACTTAACAACAGCAACATTGATACTCTTTCGACAATGGCAACAAAAACACAGTTAACAGCTACAAAAACAAGTCATTTGCCAGACATCTTAGAGATCCATCAATGGAAAGTTGTTATAAAATGTTGATAATGAGATTTACAATTTATTTTATTTTTTAAATATTTTTTTTTACATTTTAGTTTAACAAAGTTCAGAGACATTTTTTAGCTCCAAACAGAAATAGTTTTGAAATGACAACTATTAACTAGAGTTGACAATTTATTTCAATATTTGTGAGTTTTATAAGTTTTTTAAACTAATGGACGAGTCCATGGTAGACGAGTCTATAAAATAAACTATAGACAAGTCTATAGAATAAACTGTAGACGAGTCTATAGTATAAACTATAGATAAGTATCTGGATAAGTCTATGGTATTAACTATAGGCAAATCTAAAGTCCAAAGTATAAAATATAGTTTATAGAATAAATTATAGACAAGTCTAAAGTATGAATTATACTGCGATAATTTATCCGTTCATAGAAAACCTCGTTCAGGTAGAAGGAATGGTCCACATAATATTACAAAAGCCATTTTTCATATGAGCTCCTAAAGGTAGGAAAGCAGCCCGGTTAGCTCAGTGCTCGGTCTGTTTGGTACGAACAGTTATAGTTAATGTAGGTTTCCTATGGTATACAAGCATTAAATGGTCCATAAAACCTTAAATTACCCAGAAAAAACAGAGTCTTTAATACAAACTATAGACGAGTCTACAGTTTTTTTTACATGTTAAGATTTTTTGCGATCTCACTCCTTAGTTAATCATTAATACTATTTGTTTAATTAATAAATACCAAAGGAAAAATTCAAAGCAATTATTTTAGTTTTTTTTTCTTTCTAAACTTTATTTTCATTATTATTGTTATTTTACTCAAAATTAATATTCATTCACATGATTCATTGCAGCAACAACAGCAACAACAACAACAATAAAAAAATAATAACAATGTTTACCTTTTGCAAAAGGAAAAAATAACAACAATAATAATCATTTGTTATTGTTATAATTTTCAGTTTCTTTATAATCATTATATTACTTTTTTTTCTTTTCCTTTAAATCATAAATATTTATATGTGTATGTTTTGTTGTATGTGTTTATTTTGTATGGGGATTGTACTCAATTTATTTTGCTGTTATTAGAGAGAGAGAGAGAGGGATCATCTTAATGTAATAAGTTTTTTTCTTTCTTTTCTCTCCTTTCATTCTGTTTTATTTAATTCCTGTTATACAATGTTATTTACAAGTAAAACGTTATTGTTATTGTTTTATGCTACTGTTACTGTTATGTTGTTTACAACATAATGACAGTGGGGTCTTACTCAATTTAAGTGTTGCCACTATAGTTGTACATATAAATATCGCTTAAAGGTAAATTTGTTAAGAGAATAAACAAGATGCTTTGGTAACACTATGTCATTTTATTATAATTAGAAAAAATGAGAGAAGATATATAAATTACGGTTATTTAATTATGTTGTATTTGTAATAAAAATTTTTTAAAGGGAGAAAGAAATAAAGTAAACAAATCATAAAAAATCAAGTGTTTCTTTTAAGGTTAATAAGAAAAAACTAAAGGAATAAACATGAATGAAATTAAGAAAAGAAAATTTATTAAATTATTAGAAAAATATATAATTTATAATTTATTTAAACTGTTTTAAACAGTTTTCTTTATTTTTTGCTTACATATCACAGCAGAGTTACCATTCTTTTTTGTTAAAAAAACTTTCTTTCATTTCTTCTTTTTTACAAAAGTAACAAAAAAATTAACTATAATTTAGCAAATTGTTTCAAGATTATTTAATAATGAAGGTTTTTGTTGTTGTTGTTGTTGTTTTTTTATTTTAAATAGATTTTTTGTTCATTTTCTTTTGCATTAAAAAAATTAACACTTTGACGACCAAACACTTTCGCCTGAATCGATTAAATTTTTTGTTTATTTTCATAATCTGTGGCCTAATAGTAATGACGCCATATCGCTTGGCAAATAGTTTTGTCCTTCATATAGAGTTGTTTTGGAAAACCTAAACTCAAAAACTACAATTTTTATGACATGGAATGATAATTATCGTTTCAACCCACAGGCAAATATAATGTCCAAACATAAAATTAATTATCTAAAGTTTATTCAATCTGGTCCTCTAAATTTTGTAATAGGCAAAGGCCAAATCCGAAACATAATTGACTTACATCCCTTTGCGTCTTATTTTTGCCCTGTAGCAGGCCTTGGTATGAAGACCATTAATTAGACAAATTTAGCAAGCATACTTGCTTATGGCCATTAAAGGGTTAAACGTTTGTTTTCTCTTAAAATTCATTTTAGAAAGTTTTTAAAATATAAATTTTCAGTGTGAAAATTACAATGATTTTTTTATTATTTCTTTTTTTTAAACCTTTTTAACAACTATTTACTAGAGGTCAGTTTAAAATAATAAACAAATTAAACAAATAAGAAAAACGCTTAAAAGTTTAAACAAAATCGTAACCTTAAATAAATGAAATTAAAAAAAATAATAATAATAAAAACTGTTTTCAATTTGTTACTAAAAAGAGATTTCTAATATTTGTATAATTAGCCTAATTAAGCTTAATTCTGAAATATGATTTATTTAAAAAAAATTGTTTAATTTCATTTATTAACATTTTATTTTATTAACAAAAAAACTTTTTTTAATTTTTCAAAAAACGTTACTTTTTCCAAAGTTTATGAAAATATATTTCTTTATGAAAATATTGAAACAAATCAAGATTCTAATGCTATAGATTTTAAGGCCTTAAATGCTATATAAAACGAGTCTCATTATTAACCCATTAAGACATGAGAGCCATTTCGATGATTTTCTATTTTGACATCATTCACAGTGATGATATATCAAAATCAATGGATATATCGCTATTTTCATTCATATTAAAATTAACTGAGAACATTTAAAGCTTTTATTTGATACCCATATTCAGCCCTTAATCAATTAAATACAAAATATATTGGAGCTATGATTCATTTCACAAATTTGTCGATAACTCAAAAATATATAGTTATAACGCATTTTTATTCTTATCAAAATTAACAGACAACACTTTAAGCTATCGTTTGGTATTCATATCATATCCTTAACCCATTAAATACTAAACATATGGGAGCTAAGAATCATTTCTAAGATTTCTATTCACCATTTTTTCACACAAGTGTCGATATTTCAAGAAGAATCGATATAGCGATATTTCATATCAATTAACAGAGCACACTTTAAGCTTTCATTTGCTTCATATATAATATTATATTAACCCACTAATTACCACACATATTGGGGTACAAAATGAATAAAAGTTTCAAAGTTGGACATTTTTATTATCAATAATTCAAAAAGTGATTTAAAAGCATAAAATCAGTGACAAACGAAAAGCATAAAATCAGTGACAAAAATTGTAGTATGGATGCCTTATTGTAATATAGGAACTGTCATGAAAAATAGACAATTAAAACAATTGCTCTTATCCCCTAATGGGTTAAAAAAGTAATTTATTTTATATATCAATGGAAAGGCTGCTTTACGACCTTTCAAACGATACCTTTAACTATGAAAGGAGAAAACTAAATCTGTATATCAAAATTTCAGGATCCGATATCTCGAAAACTAACAGCGAGCGAAACACATTTTCTATTTTATTTCATTTTTTTGTATAAAAAGCTTTCATAATATTGAAGTGTTTGAATTCACTTGAATTATTTTAAAAGTTTCCATATCGGGTCAGATATTTTTGACTAAATTTTTATCATCATTATTTATATTACAAATATTGCAATGACAATTAATTTATTTTTAAATACCAACAAAGAATTTATTACCAATTCAAAGTTTTTTTTGCTTTCGATATATTTTACTAATGAAAAATGTGAATAACAAATTTTTGCACAAATTATTTGTTAAAAATAAAATAAATTTATGTATTTAGTTTGTTTGAAAATATTTATATATGTATAAATTTTTTATTTATGACCTTCTTTTACCTTGAAACTAACACACACTCACACCTAAATAAAATAGTTTTAAAAAAGTTCATATAAATAATTTTAAAAAGGCGGCATTTGTTACAATAAAACAAAAAAAGACATAAGTTTTCTATTAAAAAAAATATATACATTTGTTTTTATTATTCACTCGTTGATGCATTTTTTAATGATGAAACACAATTTATTATAACATTTATTATTTTGGGTTTTAATTTTGTGTTCTTTTGTATTCAAATATTTTAATATTAATGAAACCTCCCAAAAAAATATACACTTGTTTGGGTTTTGTAATCAAATTCAAAGAAAAACCAAAACAATAACAAATTTTCCGGTTCTTCATTCAATGTGAAAAAAATGAAAATTAAGAAGAAGAAGCTATTTGTTTACTTTTACTGTATTTACTCTGTTATAACAGAAAAGAGAGAGAGCGAATATGAGTGTTAATAAATATTAACGGTATTTGAGTTATTATACAAGTGTATTGTTATTGTTTTATTAATGTCATATGCAGAGTTGTATAGAAAGAAATGATTTCTTTAGGGAATAAAAATAAAGAATTTTAAAACAAAAGAAATATTGGAAAAATAATGAAATTTAAAATATAACAATTTATATTATTTTATTTAAAATAACAATTGGAATAACCTGATCATATAGAATAAAATTGTTACTTTAAAAAAGTTAAGATCTAAAATTTGTGTTTATTTATAGAGTAAACATATGTTAAGACTTAAATCTAGATCCCTTCGCTACATTAAATAACACTATGAAAGCCCTTCATACAAATATGAAACAATGGAAAATGTTACTATTTTCTATAGTTTTAAGAAATAAATAACGATCTGAAGTTTCGATATACAGATCAATTTATCTTGGTGCATAGTTTCAAAACGGAAATCAATTGAAAGGTCTTAAAAAAAGCACACTGCAGTGATATACATAATTTCTTTCTTGTCTCTAATAGTTAATTAATTAACAATATACGTATTCTTTGAAAGGTCTTAAAGAGCACATTGCAATGATGCGTAATATAATATTCGTCTGTCTTTTGTTGGCACGCTCTCGTCCATAATAATTTAAAGAGCTCAATGAAATTTGGACAGAGTATTTGTTATAGTCCTGAGAATCTTGAGAAATCGATTCAGTACAAAAGAAACCGACAAATTAGAATAAGATTTTGGTATGAAGGTTTTATGAAAATCGGTTCAGTAAATAGTTAAAGTATGGAATTATAGAAATGTTCTTAATCTCTTAATGATAATACTTATCTCTTCAAGATTTTTGACATGATCATATTGACTGAATATGAAATAAATTATATCTAAACTTCAGATTTTTATATCATGTAAAATATAAGATGATGATGTTTACATTTATAACCCAAATGGGACTTTTATTTGAAAAATGATAAAAAGAAATCGATATCATAGGATTCTAGTTTTATCCTCAAATCCTAAAACCGAAAACCAAAGCATAATTTCAAATAGCGACCATAAATATATAGATTATGAACCATTTTCAAATAACTCTTTCTTCAGTTTATATTTTAAAGGATTTTATATCCTAATAAAACTATTTTTAATTACTCTTTAATATATAACAACTCATATTTCTTTAAACTCTTTTTTTCTCTTACTTTAATCCGCCTTCTAATTTTCATTGCGGCAGCCGCTTTTAGCGGCTTTTCTTCACTTCAAAGCAAAAATATAGATTTATTAGTTTTCAAAGAAAAAATATTAAATTATTTTTTTTGTAGTACAACAGCTGTGGTCTATAAAAATCTTAACATTTCCGTTTTCTCAAAAACAAAAACAAAAAACAGGTAGTCAAATAATCAGTCCGTCCGTCCGTCCAACCGTTACTCTTTACTAATTTATTATAGAGAATTTTCCCAAATAAATAGTAACAAGTGTTTTATTTATCTAAAACTTCTTGTTAAATGCAAAATTTATTACTGTTATTTTTTTTGTTGTTGTTGTTATTATTGTATTTTAACAACAATAATGTGAGTTTTTCTTTAAATTCCAATATTCCCTGGTTTAAGAATTGACAATTGTTGACGGCATTTTGTTGAAGGGAAAATTCTCAAGTGTTAATTTATGGGACAAATAAAGTTCTATTTGAAACAATTGAAAGAAATTTTAATTAAAAAAATGAACTTTTTAATTTATTAAACAGCTAAATAAAAGTTTAAGTGAAGATTTTTCGATCGCACTCCTTGTTGAAGCTATCGATTTTTAACCATTTCTTTCAATCAAAAGTCCCGTTTTTGATAAAAAAGTAATATAGAATTTTTCTCTGCATTCTCCCGGTTTTCGAGATGAAGGTACCAGAAGTTTTAATATATAAAAAACCACTTAAATTATTTCGTATTCAGTCCATATGAATGGTCTTGAAGAGACCACCTCGAATAATATATAAAATGCATCAAATCATTAATCAATTAAGAGATAAGAGTCATTTTAATGATTTTTAGCATAACTTTTTCGTAAAATAATCTGGATGATGCACAAAAAAGGTACTAAGCAATTAACCCTTTAGAGGCAAAAAGTAATTTTAATATATTTTACTAAAGTGCCGACATCTCAAAAAGGTATCGATATAACGGTATTTTTACTCATATTCAAATTTAAAGACAACATTTCAAGCTTTCATTTGGTATCCATATTATAACCTTTACCTATTGAATGCCTAAGATATGGAACTTAGAACTTGTTCTTTGATATAAAATCTGATCCAGGCAGAAGGAATGGTCTACATGAAAAACAGAGAGAATTTTTAAAAGAGCTCACAACACATCCGGTAGAAAAACAGCCCGGTTAGCTCAGTGCTTGATATCAAAAGTTCCTGACAGGAACGCTTCTAAAAATTTAGAGACCAAAAAAATTGAAGTCAAGTTTTCTAAAAAAAATATGTTTCTCCTATAATGAAAGATGAAACGTATGTTCTATCAGATTTTTCACAATTTCCTGTCAAAAATTTTATGTTTCTGAAGCTTAAAGGGATTGTTAAAGAAAAGTTTAGGACCCAAAAGCAGACCAAAATTTCCCAAAAATTCTTGGTGTGACAAGCAATATGCAGTTGCGAAAAAAGAAGTCAATAAGTTATAAATATTAAGAAAAAAGGCTGCATTTATTCATAAGACTTTATAATGTGTCCACCTATTCTTATCCTGACTTGGCATCCTGTCACTATGGTAAACAAGCGCTTGAGTCGCGCAAGAACAATAATATGGTATTAAAAAAACTTAAACTGGTTTCGTTTTTATTAACATATACGTATGTTTAGATTATTTTTGATCTCACTCCTTATTTTAGCGAAGTGAATTAAAAAAATTAAAACTTCTATTGTTTTAAAAATTATACATTTTTATATTTCCATATCTTTGGTCCTAAATGGGTTAAGACTATTATGTGGATATCAAATGAAAGCTTAAAGAGTTGTTTATACGTTGTTTATAATAAGCAAACCTTTTTTTGAAATCATAGTAAAAAATCCTTTATCTCTTAATGGGTAATAATATAAAATATTTTCTTCGCCGCTGGAATGGTCTCTTCGAGGACTTCCACACAATATTATTATTGTTATGAAGCGAGATATATATGGAATTGTATATAGAAATTTTAGGGCCCAATATCTCGAAAACTAGAGGAGAGCAAAATAAATTTTGTTTAATTTTTAATACGAAGAACTTTCGTAATTTTGTAACAAAAAGTTGGAATTAGATATAATTATTCTTTTATTTAAAATGTCTTTTAAATCTGTTTTGCTATAAAAAAATCAGTTTATTTTCTTTAAAACCAATTTAAATTACTTAATATCTTTAGAAATTCTAACATTTTTTTTTTCAATTAATGAATTTTATTTAGTAATTTATTGAAAAACAACTCAAATTCCCTTAAATTCCTTCTTAAATCTAAGATCAACAATATGGCATCTCCTTTAAACACCCAAATAAACAAACAAATTACAAAAACAACAACAAAAATCCAGAATTGCCAAATATTGTGCAATAAAACTTCAACACTCTCCTTATTTTTGTTTTTCTTAAGCTTTTGCCTTAAATGACACACCACAACAAAATACCTGTTGTCTAGTGTAGCAAAAGAAAAACAATAACAATATTTAAACCAAGAGAATTGTTTTGGGTTGTAAAAAAACACAAAGCGAGAGAGAGAGGCAGAGAAGCAGAACCTGTCACAAAAAAATCCTAAGAGTAACAAAATTCATGTTTAAAATTATGAAACACAAACACTCAAACACTAACTTATTTAAATGGGAAGCAAAGATAAAAGAGATGATGATGAAAGAATGTGTTTTTTTATTTGAGAGATGAAAAAAAAACACACACACACATGAAACAAAACAGGAAATACCTTTGAGCCAGAATTAAATTAAAATTCAATACAAAAAAATTAAAGAAAATTTGAAAAAGAAAATTAATAGAAAAATATTATAATTAAATACACATTCAACTCACTCACCTTTTAGTGTTTCTTATGATGATGATGATTATGATGATTTTTATATAAAATATTAATATTTTATAAGAACAGTTTTCGTTTTTCCTTTTTTATCAAATAATTTTTTTTATATTAGAAAATATTTGTCGTCGTTTCTTTTGTATTTAAATTCTGTAATTAATACGTTGATTGCTGTTGAAAGTTGAAATCCCTGTAGGAAATAAAGAAGAGAAAGGAAAAGAGATTAAAATTTTAGTAGAAGAAATTTTGTTAAACAAATAAATTAAAAGTTGTTAGTTTTGCAGGTAAATAAAGAGTTTAATAGAGATTTTTGTATCACAATTTTTGTTTTTACTAAAATTTAAAAAAAACACTAGATTCTAACGCTTTTTAATTATTATTGTTTTTTTCAGTCAATATTTGGGGTATAGATTTCGAGATATTGGTACTAGTGAATGATAAACATAATGAAAAATTGATTCACGATATTTTCGAACAACTTTTTTTATTTCGGACTCTATAATCCATTTTATAATCGATAATCGAAATAATTTTAAATTTTTTTAAAATAAAAAATTTAAATTTTTTGAATTTTTTTATTGAGCAAAATTTTGAATTCAACACACAGAAAGAAATCTATGCAAAATTACTTAAAATATAAGTAATTTAGCATTTTGTGAGTTATGATTTTGCTTCATAGATAAAAAATGTTAATTTAACATGGTTTCTTGAGAATATTCTTGAAATTTTACTAAATGAAAAAAATTTCAATCTGAAATTAAGAATGATCAAAGTTGATTTTGAGAATCGATTAATATCCTGAAGTTTTGATATATAAATATCAATCAATATGAGTGGTACTAAAGGAACTTTTTCGAAAAATATAAAAAATATGTCACATGATAAACATTTCATAAAAGTTACCATTTCTGCGATTTTTACTATGACTTTTTTCACAGAAGTGCTGTTAGCACAAAGTCGTTTAGAAAACAATAATTTACATTTTTAACAATTTTAATAATTATATTTCAAAAATTTTATTAATTAAGATACAATTTTTAAAAACTATTAATATACCCCAACTAGCAAATAGAAAAAAATGGATCTGTAACTCAAAATTTTGGAACTCTACATCTATAGACTTTCAGAGAGTGGAAACAGTATTTAAGTTGTAAAGAAAAAAAATAATTAAAAATCTATATCAATAAGGATCCCGTACCTTTTTTATTTAATTTCTTAAAATTTCCAATAATTTTCTATAATAAATATTTATTAATTCCAAAAATATATATTTTTTTAGTTTAAAAACGCAAAAATTCCTTAACTATGGTATATCCTGGCAACTCTAGATTTGACCAAAACAAATAAATTAATACAGGAGAGCAAAATAAGAAAACATAACAAATAATTACTCTTGTTATTTTGCTCTCTTCATTTACTATTACGGTAGAGGTTGTTGTTGTTATTATTATTATTAGTTATGTTGTTCTTGTAGTTGTATAGATTTTATGTATTGTTTTTTTTTTTTTGTTGAATAGTAACCAAAGTTAGACAACAAAAACAACAACCATGTTAAGGTGGTTGGTGTTATTGTTATTGTTGTTTTCGTCTAAAATAGACAACAAGGCACATGAAATAGAAGAAAAAAGGCAGTAACAACTCTCATGGCACAAAACATTACAAATGAATTAAATATAGAAAAAAACAACAACTAAAACTTAGCACAAGAAGAAATAGAAGAAGAAAAAATCTATTATAGAATAACACAAACAGGCCAAAAAAAAAAACAAATGACCAACAAAATATGCGGCTAAAAAAGGCAACAAAACTCTTAAAGTTGCCACAAAATCAAGCAAATGGTTAAAAAAGAAAAACACAAACAAGAAAATAAAAACTTTTAACAAAAAATCTAACACCATTTTTGTTTTATGTTGTTGTTTTTTCTAAAAAATATTTTACATTATTTTTTTTCTAAATACACATTTTTTGATTTTTCACAAAATAACAAAAACTTTACCAATTTTCTTCAAAAGGTTGTTGTTTTTTAGTATTTACTTCACGGTTTTAAAAAGAAAAATTCCATTAAATTCCACTTTTAGGTTTTTTTTACTTTTTCTTTAAAACAATAAAAAATTTTATTATTTTATTTTCAACAAAAACACATTTTTTTTAATTTTCCATAAATTTTCTTTCTTAAATAAATGTAAAAAAGAATTACAAACACTTTGTTATTCGCTTGAAAAACAACACCGAAAATACAAGTAACACTTTTACAATAAAAAAAATATACACAATATTAATTAAAATCGCACGCGTTTGTTGTTGTTGTCTTTCGAACGTTTCGTTTACACCGTACAAAAACCAACAAATTCTAGAAAACGTCTAAACACGACCAAAGCTCCCGTTAAACTAAAGAAAATTAACCTGTAATTTTTTGAGTTTTCTCTTATCGTGCTCTCTTTCAAGAAAATATAAATTGTGAGCGAACTAGTTAATAAGAAGAGTTGTAAAAAAGTGTAGTGAAAGAAATTATCGTAAACAAATACAGGGAGAAGAGAGGGCAATAAGTAATTAGAAATAAATAATTTCATAATTAAACGAAACTAAAAAAATTTTAAATATAAAAAATATAATAATTTAATATTTTTGTTTTGTTGTTGTGTTACTTTCTTATAACAAGAGTTGAAAAACAACATATTTTTAGTCAAAACTACCGCTATATTTATGAACCATTTGTTTTCTTAGTTGCATAAAAAGGTAGTATTTCTTGAAGTTGTCTAGAGGTGAACAGATTTATTTAAGTAGTATTAAGTCTGATTGGAAAAAGATATAAAAAAGTTTAAAGGGAAAATGAAATAAAGAGTGAGATCAGAAATTTATAACACACATTTTCCACTAAAACATTTAACCCAAGTATTTATAGATTTATTTGATCAAATTACCTTTATTGAGGTAACAGTACGACTGACATTTTGTTTGACACAGTTGTTACTGGATTGACAATCCTTAGCTGACTGTACCTTGGGTCATTCCGAAACGTAGATCCAACTATCGTGGGAACGAGTTACCTTTGTAAAACATCTCAGTTATTATGTATAATGTCAAACAAATGAATATATTGTTAATTTGATTGAAATGAGTGATCAAGAAAAACGTGCATACTATAAAAGTGGTTCCATAAGCATTCCAAGGTCTGCTGTCAAATTGTTTCCAATGATATTAAACAGTACCGGGCGAACTTGTACGTTGATAGAAAACCTGGTTCAGGTAGAAGGAATGATCCACATGATGCCAAAAAATATAATAATAAAAAATAAGGTAGAAAAGCATACAAGAACTAAAAAGTTCCTGTCAGGAACGTTGCTTAAAATGAAGAGGCCAAAAGCAAAGCACGAAAATTAAAGTCAAGTTTTTTAAAAATATTTTCTTGCTGCATATTGAATGAATGAAAAGCAGTAAAAACCTTCCCAAAGAAGTTCTTGGTATGACAAGCAATGTGCAGTTGCGGTAAAAATCCAATTATTTGTCACAACATGCTCTATAAATTACGGAAATTTACATCAAGAAATGTTTAGAAAAAACTGCTTCCATTCATATAAGATCTTACTGTGTTCACTTATTTCTTGACTGACTTGGTATCCTGTTTCTCTAGATAACAGGCCTTTAAGTGGTAAAAGAGCAATAATATGGTATTTGTACCAAAGGATGTAAATACTTCAAACTGCCCGTAGCTAAGGCCAATTAGTCACTTGTTGTGAGAGAATCGAAGAGCAGAAAAAAGTGTCTAAAGTGTGTTAGATTTTAAATGGAAATGGACTACCTGTTTGAGCAAATGTGACAGGAAGCACTATAAAAACATTAATGAAAGGCTTCATCACTAGTGATTAAAACAATATTTTAAATTTTTTTATGAATTGTAATAATAATTTCGGCAAGAAGTTTCGATATTTAAGTCTAAAAGTTTCGATTTGTAAACCCATATATTGCTTTGTATTTTGTCAATGTGGACAATATGGATATCATTTGAAAGTGTTTTAAGAAACCTCTTCAGTTATAGTAATTTTGGAAATTTTTACTTTGCATGTTCCTGTGTGCACATATTTCCAAAAAGTCTCCATACGATGGTGTTCTAATTCACATCAAAACTTTTAGAAAAAACTTTAAGTCATCATTTAGAACTATGAAAATAAAACAATAAATTCGGTGTTATCATATTAAGTGATTAAAAATTTTGTAATTTTACTTCGCTACAATAAGGTTTTCTAGACAATAAATCCAAATTTACACAAACTTTGTCCCGCTGAAACTTTAAAAATGTAGAAAATATTATAATTTCGGTTTAAGTATCAAACAGTCTATTTATGGGCAACATTTCATTAAGAAAGGTTGCCTATGTTATGGTCCGCAGACTGCCAAATAGTTATTGTGCAGCTAACTTGGGTCTTAAGGCTGTCACTATATTATCCGTAATGGGGTCTTAGTATACTAGAAATCCTATTCCAGATTCCCATCGAACCAACCTAAGGCATGAATGAAATAGGCGGTGCTCTTTATATCAATAACACAGAGATCAGCCAAATCATGCATATTGGTTCTGCCGAAAGTGGCATTCCTTAACCGGACAGAGAGACGGACAGTGGCACAATAAGAGTCTAATTGTAGGTGAATTTCTCTAGAGCGTTACGCCATACAATCACATCATACATTAAAATGGGCATAACATTCAAATCCATTTGATATTTTTAAGTTTCCAATGACCTTCCTACACATATACTGGGCAATAGATGCTTAAGAAGTCTTGCCGTACTATGCAGCTGTCATGATAGTTTTCAGTCCAGGATGATGCCTAGATATTTCTCACTATATACAAGACAGAGAAAATACATCTACACTTGGGCTCGGTAAAGCGAAGTGTCTTTTCTAGCGAAGAGTACAAGTTTAGACTTTCTTAAGTACTCCTCAGACTCCACTGAACGTCGGAGGAGTGGTTAGGTGAAAATTGGAACCTTGCGATTCAGCAACAGCCACAAAAGGTTGACAAATTTAAATTTTATTTAAAAATGAAACGGCTGTCACCGTGTAAAATTTCATTAAAATCTGACTGTCCGTTTGGAAGTTTCTGATTCGTTACCACTTTATATAACATTTGCAATTACTGTGAACTGGACATTTAGTAGTGAACAAATTTATTTTAGCTACTTATACCCTACAGCAGTTTAGGCTTAACAAACTGTATTAATTAAATGTATAGAATTTCCAATTTCTAATGGACGAGATGCTCTATTTCAAACTCTGTCCGTTCTGTCAGTAATTGTTGTTTTATAGTACAAATAAATCAACTCTGTGTAATAGTTTTTCATAATTCTATTAAAGTATTGCCACACTATTTTTATGTCTTAGTGAAGCCAAAAACCTTTTGGAATAAAACAGAAAAAACAGTATTTTTGAAATAAGTAATAATCACTTCCGGTTTCAACATTAAGATTTTTATTTGAATGAAAAACAATCATGATTGGGAACTTTGGGAATTGAACTGTCCGTGGTGCCCTCTACCACACAATATATCTTCATTGGTCTTAGCTCCGGGCAGTTATTGTACCAATAAAGGGTTTGTTTACCATAGTGACAAGATACCAAGCAAAGGCCTATAATAAGTGCAGCCATTAAGTCTTATGAATTCCTTGATGTTAAGAGTCCCTTACATACTACTTAACAAACCAGAACCTTTTTGGGAAATATTGACTGCTTTTGGATCCTAAACTTTTGTTCAACATTCTCTTAACCGTCTGCAACATTAAATGTTTGACCAGAAAGTTGAGAAAAATCTGCAGGAATATACGTTACGTCATACATTATGCAGTAAGAATATTTTTTAAAAAACTTTAAGTCAATTCCCGAAGTGAGAACAAGTAAGAATGATATAGTCGGACAAGCTTAACTTCTGTACCACATAATGCTTATAAATTGTAGTTATGAAAAAGTAATGAACGACCCTCGAATAGTTTTTTCTGATTTACCTTAAGTGTACAGTTCATTATTGTGAAATTAATATTTTTGTGAAATAAATAACTTATTTGAATTTTTGTAAGGGGTTACATGTAATTATGGACCGACCCTCGTATAATTGTGCACATCGATTTTTCCTTTTTCCTTATTTAACTAATTATTACAAAGGGGACTTGTATGGGGCAAATGAGAAGTAATGGACCGACCCTCGCATAATTTGGCACATCGATTTAAATTATAAAACTTGTTTCTGTCAAATTTCGTTAAAATCGCTTTATTTTTAGGACCTTTATGTGTTAAAAACGTCTTGAAATATTGGATCGAATGTGGCCATGTGTCTTTACATGGAATTCTGAGTCGAACGGTGTACTTAAAGATGGATGTAACGCCTTTTTTGTTGTATGTTACAAACATCAGCAAAAACATATAATACCAAAACCACCTACGATGGTGTAGGGTATAAAAATTAATATGCAGCGATGTATTAGATTTTGCCGCTTTTCTATAATGACGATGTTCACTAAAATACCAGTATTTCAGGCGCATTAGACTAAAATTTATTGAGTAAAAAAAGTCGATTGCTTTTGAAAGGAGGGCGACTTAAAATGTACACAAAATTTCTAAAAAAAAATTATATTAATTTTTTTTTTATATAAAAAAAGAGAAAATACTTACAATTAAATGTTAGAAACATTAATACCAATAACGGTCAATTTAACTTAAGTAACTGATTAAGGGAATAATAATTTTAACTGGAACAATAACATAAACATAACAGATAAGTTCATAAAACTAAATGAAATAACCACAATAATCACAGTTATTTATGGAAATAACGGATAAAGAAATTGTTGGTGATTTTTTCCTTTAGGTTGATCCAATTTCTTGTTTTGAATATAAAATCATAGATTTTTAAAATGATTCTCTTACGATTATTTGTGTTTATAATTACATCCAATCATCATCTGCATCGGATAACAAATCTATGGGTAAATGATCTTTACTATTATTGGGATTTTGTTTATTTTGTGTTTCCACCACTAGACCAGCCAGTTGTGAGAGATTGTAATCGTTATAATCTTCTTTGGTCTCCAGTATATCATTTAATATATTTTTTGTATCTCGTAGATTTTTATTGAATTTTAAATTAAATTTATTTTTTTCTCTCTTATAGCGTGAGGGTGTGTGTTCTGTTAAAGCCATATTTTCATCATCATCCATTTTCTCTAACGAATCGTTATCAAAATTTGTATTAAAAAATCGTTTTTTCGATTTTTTAAAAAGTGTTGTTGGAATATGTTCCAATAGAGTTATTTCATTGGAGGAATACTCTTCCGATGGATTGGAATGGTGTGAAGATGAAGAGGTAGATTTAAGTAAAACATTTTCCTGATTTTCTTTAATACTTAAATTCTCAATATTTTCTTGTGGTTGTGATTTATTAAAATTGTTATCGTTAAATGTTTGTGTTTGAACAATAACAACAGCTGATGATGTTGTAGGTTGTTGGGATAATTGAAATTGTATATCATCTTTTTGTGTTAAAATTTCTTGTTTAAATGGTGGTGCTGTCTGCCAAGAATTATCGTCTTCATCATCTTCATTTGACAATAATTCGGGAGGTATATGATCTTTACTGTTATCTTGATATTGTTTTTCTAAGGTCTCTATTACTTTACAAGCCAATTGTGAACAATTGAATCTGTCCTCATAATCCGTTTCTTCTAAAATATTTTCTAAAATTGCTTTGGTGTCTAATTTATTGTTTTCAGAATTTTTTTGCTGTTTACTTTTCTTTGGTTTTATTAAATGTTCCATATCTTCTGAACTTCTCTCACTGGCTGGTAGGGTATTTGTAGTTCGTTTTCTTAAACGGGATTTTGGTATTTGTACACTGGTTAATTCATCTGAAGCTTTTGAATCTATTGATGTTGTGGTAGTAGATTTAAGTAAAGGATTTTTGTGAGATCCAATTAAAAGTTGTTGGGTCTGTGATTGGGGTTGTTTAATAGCTGAAGGTTTTTGCTCAGTTGTTTGTGCTTCGTCTAAAGATTTTACGTATTTTTTCGAACTTGTATTTGAATTTTGTGGGTTACTTTTTGATCTGGTTATGCGTATCTTATCAAAAGATATTTCAGAATTTCTTTCATCTGTTTTCTTACTGTTTTCCAAACTTGTATTAGAGGGGATACTTTTTGTTTCATTGATATTATTTTTATTATTATGCTGTTGTTGTTTTGAACTTGTATTTGAATTGTTTGAGTTACTTTTTGATCTAGTTGTGGCTCGTCCATTATTTAAAGGCACTTCTGAATATTCTTCATTTACTTGCGAACTCGTTGGTAGTTTATCATCTTTTATAGGACTAGCTTTCGTTACTTTACGTTTATTTGATCTAGATTTCATTTGTCCGATATCTTTTTTTATAACTGGTGGCTTTTTTTGTGAAACTTGAACATTTGGTACTTCAAATAAGTCATCAGAATTTAAAGCAGAACTTGAATCCTGTTTAGTTTTATTATTAACATGTTTTTCCTTAATTTTCTCTTTTACATTCATATCTTTTTTATTTAGTTTTTTATTTTTTATTACAGTTTTATTAATTGCTAAAACTACATCCGGATTTTCAAAATCTTCTGATGAAATTGTAGATCTTTTTGTAATAATTTTATTCATGGGTTTTTCTTCATTTTCTATTTTTATAGGATTTTCTATAAATATTTCTTCATCTTCTTTTTCATTTTCTCCATTATTTATTACAGGTAATTTTGTAGAACTTGTGTTGTTTTTTCTTAAATTATTATTATTCATTAAAGGTGAGACAAAATTGTCCACACCACCTTTGTTTATATTTGGTAGTCGTATAGAGGATTTCTTTAAGGGCGTTTTACCCAGAACACTATCAATTGTAGGTTGATAACTACGAGTTACTTTTAGTTTATCATATTTATACCAATTTAAAGGTACTTTAGCAGTTTTCATGAGATCTTTACCTGTTGGCACAGTACTTATAACTTCTAGTGGTTTTAAAAATTTAACAAAACGTTGCATTTCAGCATAACTGGAGTGTTCTGAATATTCAATACCGACTAAATTAATTTTGCCACTAAATCGAGGTTTTGTGTCTTTTTCCCAACCACTGGGACGTATTGCAAAAACAGCATCATAAAGATGTTCAAAAGCTTTGAAATAATCCACTAATTCCTAAAATAAAAATTAGAACCAAAAATAACAAAATATTTAATATGTTTTTTAACACTCTACAAAAAAAAACTTACAAAATATGTTAATTTTCCCATGGCTATAACATGCATATTTGCCTGCTCAGGTTCCTCCACCAAAAAACGATTATACCTTTCATCATTTATAGCTTTAAGAGCTTTATAACGATTACCTTCAGCCCAAACTTTTAATCCATATTCTTCAGCAATTTTTGACCAGAAATTTTCCTTTCCCACAATATATGTTCCACATATGTAGAGTATACGTTTTTGGGGATTTTTCTCACGATATTGCTCTATTAATTGCTTAGCTTTATCTATCGATTCATCTTGTGTACAAAAGGCATATTTATCGGATATATAAGTGGTATCCAAATAAATGGTATGAATATCGTTATTCCAAAATATTGGTTCAGATTCCATACCACGCCACGCACGAAAATCTCCTGTATGTAATATACATTTTCCTGTATCAAGAAATTTAAAAACTAAAAGTATGGCACCGGGACAGTGATTAGCATCTAAAGCTGTTATTTCAATGTTATTCAATGTATAGGTTTTATTTAATATCAGCTCTTTTATATATTGTTCTTCGATACCTATAAATGTTCGTACTAAACGGGCTTAAAATAAAAGAAAATTAAATAATTGAAAATAGTTTGTATATGTCTTTAGAAGAAAATTAAGAGCTAAACAATAAGAAGGTTATAGTTGGTGAAGCTTGAATATATTTTATTTTTTCTGATCAAGTTACCTGCGCAAATGAATAAATTGTCAATCTGATTAAAATGAGTGAGCAAAAAAGTGCGTATTAAAGTTATTAAATATTTGCAACAAAACCCAACTTGGTCCTACAATTCAAAGGTCTGCCGTCAAATTTTTTCCAATTTTACTAAACAGTACTGGGAGAACTTGTCCCATTGTATTATAGTTTACAAAAGCCATTAAGTCAAAAAAATAGAAACTATTTTCAAAAGAAACCCAACACATCCGGTAGGAATACAAAAAGTTAAAGCTAAAAAAAGTTCCTGAAAGGAATGCTGCTAAAATGTTGAAAAACGCTTAAGACTCAAAATCGGTTAAAAAATCAGTCAAAATCAGTTAAAATTTTCCAAAAAGTTCTTGGTATTGCAAGTACTGTGAGTTACGACATAAGAAGCTGATCATTTGTGACAAGTTACTCTATAAATACTGAAATTTACATCAAGGAATTTTTTTTAGAAAGAAAGCTGCTTTCGTTCATAAGACTTCATAATGTGTGTACTTTTTTGTCCGACTTGGCATCCTGTCCCTATAGTAGACAAATCCTTGAGAACAATAAGTGGTATTTGTACCAAGAGAGGCAAATCCTCTAAATTGCCCAGAGCTATGTTAAGAATCTCACTCCTTAATAAAATAGACTGACAATGAAAATGAGCAGCGTTCTGGAACAACTAGGATCAGATAGAGCAACTTTATATTTTAAACGGTCTGATAATAGACGACATTCATTTAACTGTCAGTCCCATTTTATTTTTCTTTCCTGGAATTAGTACAAGTTACCCAATTTTTTTTTTCTCTGGAAATAAACCAAAGGACAAAGACCGTTAAATCCACCCAACTATCTGTGGCAATGTAAAGTATACATACACTATCAATAAAAGTATCTCCAAAGAAAAGTTTTAAGGTCCTTTCATTTTAAAATGTATTCTCATTCAGGAGTAAAAAACTAATTACAAATTATTTAAAATATCCTTCTAATCTCTCCTATTTATTTTAACTATAAAAACTTACCCGTTATTTCACTCATATATACTGGTTTAGCAAATGATTTAGTCAAACCAATATAGTGATCTGCATGGAAATGAGTCAGAAAGTAATCTGAAACATTATCAATATAACCAAACTGAAATGCATCAACGGCAAATGTAGTGCCTTCTATAACTTTATACGGCGGACAAGGTTTAGGTTTACGGCGGGAAAAACTAGCCGGCACAGAGGATGCTACTGATGAAGACGAAGAATTATTAGATTTTGATATAGTTGGCGTTTTAAAACAACTTGAATTAGTCATCTTAAGACCAAATTCTACACAATATAAATTTGTGTTAGACGGCGTTGTGGGTTTTGCTGCATTTTTAGCAGCTTCCGAAGTAGAGGGTAAAATTGAAAGACATTCAACAGGTGGAACAATAGTAGTTACTGTAGAATTTTCATGCTGATGGGGTTGATCATCTTCACTGTCCGAAGAATCTATTGTTATACATTCCTCAACAGGTAATTTCTTCTTTTCATTTTTAATAGAATCTAACATGGAAGAGTGATCCGTTTTTGGTTCGGTTGTATCACTAAATAAACGTTTACGTTTAATTTTTCGGGGTTTGGATGGTGATTTCTTAGTTTTTTGTTTAGTTTTGTTATAAATTTGCTTATTTGATGTTTTAGCTGTTTGTGGTGAATTTTGTTTACGAAATGGTGTTATGGCGGGATCTAATTTAATTTCATAAGTTTTAGGGCAACAGGAAAAATATGAACTGATTAATTTTTGATTTGCCGGAGTTTCCTTGATGGTTGATTTTAATAGTTTTTTTGTTGTAGTTTTTGTAATCGTATTGGTTTTTATGTTATTATCATCATGTTTCCGCAAGTTCCTTTTCTTAGTTGTTGTTGCGTATTTTGGTTTTTTACACTTTTTCAGTGGTGTTATAGTATTTTGCGTTAAAAAATTTTATCATCTTGTAATTCTTTAATATCACGTATTTTAATTTTAGTTGTTTGTATCATTTTTTATTAAAAATGGTTAAATTTGATTCATTTGATTGCAAAAACTTTGTTTTATTTACACTTAATGGTGAAAAGCACTTGTAGCGGGTTTTCTAACACTTAGTTGTAAATAAATGTATTATGACAGTTAAAAAGATATTTAATGCCCTTTTTTGCAACTAATGTGTTAAAAAGTTGCTACAAGTTAAGAAAATCCATATAGAAAAAAAATACTGTGTAATTTAATTTAGAAAATAAAAAATATTACACAAGATATAATATTACTAATTTATGTATTTTAATTATTACACTATTTTAATGATGGAATACTTTTACTGTTAACTATTTAACAATCAAACATTTTCGGTTGAGAGATTGAATTTTTTGTTTTATTTCCACAATCTGTGGCCTAATAGTAGTAACAAAAAACTTGTGCTCTTAGTCCATCATATCACTTGCCAAATATAGTTGCATATGGTTTGAAAGCTAATGTTTTATCCCAAATTTAGGTTGTAGGAAAATCGATAAAAAGGGAATATAAATTATACCACCAGAATATAGTACCAACCCACGGCAAAAAATTCCATAGTGCGAGGACATCCGACAGATTATCTGTCGTGTTTATTGAAGATCTATTTGTCAATATCAATAACATTGCGAAGGGGACCACACTGGAGCAGCATAATTTGTCATTGATCGGCCTGTCAATTCTATGAATGGCTGATGACCACTCAAATAATTATTTGGTAAAAAGGACTTTGGACAAATTTGGAACCTGGTAGGGTACAATTAGAATCAGATAAGGACTGTCACTCAAATACATTTGTATTGCCCCAAAGGGTTAAGTAACTAAACAACAATGGCAACTCCCACTCTATTTACTCCGTTATAAAACTACTCTGCTTCTCTTTTCTTTTTTTCAAACAGTTTTGTACAATTTTTCATGAAAATAGCATTAAAATATTTCGTATACCTTAGAAAAAGTGGAAATTTTATTATTAAAAATTATAAAAAAATGTTAAAATCTATTAAAAACACTTAAATAAAGTGTTTGTTTAAGTTTTTTGAAAGAAAAACTTTAAAAATTATATGAAAATATGTTAAATTATGAAATTTTTTAAAGACAGTCTTCGATCATACACAATATGAGGGAAAAATCTATAATACAATTTCAGAGTGTAACTATAAAAAAAGGTAGAGGAGTGCTGTAAAATGAATAATTTTAAAGAAAAAAAATTAAATTAATGGGAAAATAATAGTGTAACAATTATTTAAATAGTTAATTAACAATATTTTTATTGAATTCATTCAAAAAATAAAATTCATGTTGAAGTGTAAAGTTGTTTTTTTTTTGTAGAATAAGAAGCAGCAAGAAAAAGTTTAACATAGAAATAGTTGTGTATTTCGTTTTTTCTTTGTTGCTGGTTTTTCTTATGTTTTTTTTATACTCGACTTCTCCTTGTATTACTTCATTCATTGATTCTGTGTGTGTTTTATTGTTGTTGTTTTGTGTTTTTTACTCCAATGTGTTTTTTTGTTTATTGTTAGAGGGGGTTGTGGAGAGAAATGTCAAAAAGAATATAATACGGTGCTTTTTAGCATCAAGTGTTGCCATAGTTTTTTTTTTTTTTAAAGGAATAACTTGTTAAAATAAATTAATTAAAATTTAATTAAAATAAAAGTTTTTTAGAAAATTATAAAATTCTATTTTTATTGCTTTAAATGTTATGCCGTTAATTATTATTATGTTACCCCTAACTGAGCAGTATTTCTTAAGTTTTTAGCATTTAACATTTTGTAAGGGTAACACTAACATCTTACTCTCAGTATTGTTGTTTTTCTTTACCAAAAAACAAAATCATCAGAGCATTAAAAAATAAAACGAGATTATTATTACAATAATAATGACGATAAATAATAATTTTCATGAGTTAAACATAACTTATTGCAAACGCATTCTTTTTGTGTTGTTTGTTTTGTCCTGTTTTCATTCATTAATTGTATTTTTTTCTTCTCAATAAACCTATTTTCTTTTTATACTCTTTTCTTATTGTTTAACATAGTACAGTGTGTCTAAATCGATTTTTTGGAAATAATTCTATAACTTTTGAACCGTTACAGATATTTTAATGAAATTTTTATATAGTTAGGGCTGAGATATTTTTGAGTTGATTTGGAGGAACACAAGCCAATTCGCCAAAAAACATTTATGAGTAAGAAGAAAAGAATTGTATATAGTTTTTAATAACCGGTTTTTTATTTAGTCGGTTTCAATTTTTAGCTAGAGCTTACATTAGCCGGAGTTAGTTTATACGCATTCCAATTAAGATGTATTTCTTTATAAGTTAATACATATTGCAAACTTTTTGTAAAAATCCAAAAAAATATATATATTTATATAGTAATTCTTATACATATTTTTAAACAATTTTAAGACCTACTGTAAATCCGCTATCTCAAAAAAATAAAAAGGGATAAAAATGGTTAAAAAATTTATTTCGACTTGAACATCTCCAAATCTATTAGAGATAAACCAAATGTATATGCATATTTACAAGGACTATTTATACGCAAAATATCATTTTCATAAATGGATTTTTGCGAATTTTAAAAACATCAATAGATCCGAGGTGAACAACTTTAGAGGTTCACTGACTACGCCCCTGACCATATGGAGGATTGCGATCTTTCAAATCAACTCAAAAACATCTCAACTCTTACTGTATGAAATTTCATTATTTTTTTTTAAATTATTTTCATAAAATTATATTTGGACACACTGTGCATAGATTTTTCTTTGGAATACAAGTGTAATTGCTTTTGTTTATTTTTTGTGTGATTTTTTGTGCTTTTCTTTTAGTTAATTGTTTCATTAATTAATTATTATAGTTTAACATGTTTTTTTTTTATTTTTTGCTCTGAAATGAATGATATCATGCAAATATTTTTAGGAAAATATTTTTTTTATAATATGCAAATAGCAACAACAACAACAATAAAAAAATTAAAACAAATCAAAACATAAACAATTCGTATTATTATTATTATTATTATTATTATTATTATTATTATTATTATTATTATTATTATTAAAATTTTATCTGAATTAATAATAATAATAATAATATTATTATTATTATTATTATTATTATTATTATTATGATAATTAAAAATCTCAAATATATTTTAATAATATTTTCAATTCTTATTTTTTTCCAGTTTTTAAATAAACAAATTTCTTTTCCCATAATTAATCGAAAAAAAAATAATGGCAAAAACTATTTAATTAAATTGCTAAAATACAATAACAAAAATTATTAATTAATTTTGTATTTAAAAACTCAACAACAACAAAAATATCGATAAAGTTAAAATATTTTGCAAATCGATTTGTATTAGAGAAATATGCCTTTATCTACCAGTACATCGGCACAACAATTGCGTCCATTAACACTGGCTGGACCAGAACGTGAACCCGTACAATTTACCGTGAATCTTGTAGGGGCTCCTGCTGAGGTTGAGCAGCTAGTACAACAAATTAAAACTGTTGCTGAACAGTTCCTATATCATTGGAAAACATTTCCTATTGGTAAGAATTTTATATATATATTTTTTTTTCCTTTTTTTATTTCCAGTAGTTTTTATGCTATAATCTGGACTATTAATTAAATTATTAATTAAATTGTAGATAAAACTGTAGTCTGTGCTATTTATTAAACTATGATTTGGACTATAGATAACACAAAAGTCTGCACTACGGATTAAAATAGATTTAACTATAGTCTTTTAACCAAAGCTTTAACTATAATCGGGACTGTAGATTAAACTATAACCTGGACTATAGATTACACTATAGTCTGGAGTATAGATTAAATTACAGTCCGGGCTATATATAATACAATATTTTCGACCAAAGATAAACTATAGTCGGGACTAAAGATTAACCTATAGTCTGGATTCTAGATTGTACTATAACCTAGATTATATATTAAACTATAGTCTGGAGTACAATAGTCTACACTATAGATTTTGCTTTATTCTGAGTTGTACATTAAGCAGCATTCCAGACTTTTGATTAAACTATAGTTTGGGCTTAAGATTAAACTAGAACCAGGACTATGTAGATTACCTATAGCCTGAACTATAGATTAATTTTAAAGTCTGGTTTATAAACAAACAGTAGTTTTGTTTATTCATTAAACTACTTGAGAGTGGGATAAAAAAATCTTAACATACATATATGTTAATAAAAGCTTAACCACTAAACTTAGAGGTTTATTTTTTATTTGATTGAAATAATTATTACATCATGTGGACCATTCTTTCCACCTAAATGAGTTTTTCTATCAAGGGACAAGCTTTTCCGGTACTGTTTAATAACATTGGAGACATTTTGATGGCAAACGTATGAGTGCTTGGCCAACTTTATTTAATATCAAGTTTGGTTGTTATATATATATATATTGGTTTGACATTAAACGTAATAAGTGACATATTTTGCAAAGGTAACTTGATTAAAGATAACATCAAATAACACTTGGGTTAAAGATTTTGATGAGAAATCTGTGTGAAGAATTTTTCTATCTCACTCACAGCTGGGGCCGTAGATTAAACTGTAGTCTAAAATGTGGATTAATCTATAGTCTGGACTGTGGGTTAAACAAAAGCCTGGACTTTAGGTTTAAGAATAGTCTGGACTAAAGATTAATATAAAGTCTGGACTAGAGAATAAATTATAATCTGGACTGTAAATTGTTGTCTAATCTACAATTTGTCTGGCCTGCAGATGAATCTAAAGTGTATACTATAGAATAAATTATAGTCTGGACTATATATTAAAATACTGTCTGGATTATAGATTGAACTGAACTTTACAGTATTGTCTATCTCTCTACATAATAACCACTGCCTATAAGGGTTATTAAATATTACTTATATTGAGTATGGACTATTAAATACTTGTGTAAATTATTACCTTAAATATGATTTCCAATTTAAAATATCTGCATATGTAACAACATTCCTTTTCTATTATTTTCTCCAGTTCTTCCTCAACCACTGTCGGCCGCTGCTCTTACCTTAAGTAGTTCCGGCAACAATGGATCTAATACCGTTGGTAATCGTAAACCACGACCCATAAATTTAAGAGATCTATTCATAGCACCTCCATTTGATGAACTGGATGCAGTAGCATCTGATGGTACTGGAGATCCACGACGTCTTACAAATTCTCAATTAAAATCTCTACGTGAAAATGGGTAAGTTTTGTAAATATTTATTAAATAAATCAAATGAGAATTATTTAAATGAAAGCAATTAATTTTGATTAATTTTATTTTGCTATTGTGTTCATTTTAATTAAATTAATTTCTGCGTAATAAAAGCTAATAATTTCCATAATCTAATTTAACATTTTAATAATATATTTTTTTCGTTTGTACTCAAATCATTTTGGGGAAAATATTTTTTGTTGTTTATTTTAACAAAAAGAAATCACAATCAAATGTTAACACATTTATTTGTGTATATTGAATTTATTAATTTTTTTGTTTTCCTTTCATGCTTAATTTTTATAATTTATTAATTTTAATTAAACATCACACTCATTTAAGTGAAAAAAGAATTTATGTTTCTTTTTAATCAATTGCATGTCTTTACATTTCAAATCAAATCCTTTTTAACTTTCTTTCTTTATTATACTCTCCACCACCACAAATGGTGAGGAGGGTATATTAACTTTGTCAATCCGTGTTTAACGCTAAGAAGGAATAATCTTTGATCCCATAATGTATATATATGTTATTGCATCATACCAAAAATTAAGTCGATTAAGCTATGTCCGTCAGTCTGTCTATCTATTGTCCACAAAAATTGACAGAGCTCAATGAAATTCGGCCTAAATATTTAGTTTAGTCTTAAGAAGTTTCCTATATAAAACAGCAAAATCGCTTCAGAATATAAAAAGATATACAGCTATAACTGATGTAACCTTTAAGTTCAAGCAAAGAACTTTCGTAAAATTGTCAATAGTTAGTTAGTTAATTAGTTAGTTAGAGAAAAAGTTGAAGCCAAAAATGTAACTAATTTAAAAGAAAACCTTTTTTATATTGTATACGTTTGTGAGCGTGTATGTATGAAATACAACGTATTTACTTCGCACGAATTTGTGGTGGAGAATATTTAGGATTCGGCACAGCCGAATGTAGCATTCTAACTTGTTTTCTTTATTTAAAAGTTTTATTATTAAATTATAATAATTGTAGAGTATTTTAAAACCTTTTGAATACATTTAATTTTAAACTTAATCTTATTTGCTAAATAATTCACCCAAAAAAAATCAATATTTTTTATTATATTTATATTTTATTGCATTAACTAAACAAATTAAATCACCTTAAAAAAAATAAAAATTAAAACGAAAACTTGAAATCTTCATATAAATCTAAATAATAAATACAAAAAAAAGCTTACAAAAGGATAAATATGGAAAACCCAAGAAATTAACTTTGGAACAATTGGAAACCATACGTAAAAATGGGTAAATACATTCAACAATAATAAACTAATTTTTATTATTTTTAGTTTATTTTTTTTTCTTTTCTTTTGAATTTTAAAATAATTTTTAAATTATTTTCTTAATTTTTACTTTTTAATGTAAAAAAAGTATTTGTCTTATGGTTTTGAAAAAAAAATGATTTCAATTTTTATTATATAAAAACATTTTATATATTTATATGTTCATAAATGTTGTAAATTAACTGTTAAGAAAAATCTTAAATATAAATGTTTTTTAAAACAGTAACGGACAGACAGACTCTTAATTATAAATTCAAATAGTAACAGGACTTAAACATTCTTTTAATAGACCTAAAACTTATGATTTTCAATTAAGATCGTGACCATATTAACATTATTTATATAAACAATTTAAAAAATCGTCGTTAATGCTTCAAAAGGAGTGAGATCTGAACATTTTTAACACACTCATATAGTCCATATTACATAGTTACATTTAATAGTCAAATTTATAGTGAAAATAATTCAGATAATAAACTGTAGTAAAATATATAGTCCTGATTATAGTCCATTTTGCATCAAATAAATAATTGCTCTACTTAAATTGCAGAGAGAGAGACAGAAAAAGAGGAAGAACAGAAGTCGTTTACAGTGTACAGTGTTTTCCGATTCAAAAATTATAAAATTTAAAGATTTGCTTTCAAACTGTTTCCAGTGTTAAAAAATAATATCGGAAGAATATTTTCGTTGATAGAAAACCGGGTTCAGGAAGAAGAAATGGTCGACAGGATGTTCTTAAACCAAAAGAGCTCCCAACATATGAGCCCGGCGAGGTTAGTGCTCGCACTGTTTGGTATGAAAATTAAAGCTAATGTAGTTTTAAACACATGCAAGTCTTAAAAAGTTACTGACAGGAAAGTTGCTACAAATTTAGAGACCTAAACAGAGCACGGAAGTTTTCAAAAAAAAAAAAATATTCTTGCTACAAAATGGGTGAGGAAAAGTGTGTTCTGGCAGATTTTTTCTATTTTCCTGGTCAAAAATGTTAATTCTAAATGCTCGAGGGAATATTGAAGAAAAGTGTAGGACCGAAAAACTGTCAAAAATTCCCAAAAACTTTTTAGTATAGCAAACAATATACCGATGTGTCAAAAGAAGCCAATCATTTGTTCAAGAAGGCTCTATACATACGAAAATTTACATCAAGGAATATTTACAAAAAAACTGCTTCCATTCTTAACACTTCATAATGTAACCACTTATTTATGGCCTTACTTGGATTCCTGTTACTTTGGTACACAAGACCTTGAGTGGTACAAGAACAAACATGTGGTATTTGCACAAAGACAGGCAAATCCTTCAATCTACCCGAAGCTAAGATTAGTGGAGAGACATTGGGCTCTTGTTAAAAGAGAATTGAATAGCACAAAAAGGTGTCCAAAAGTGTAGTAGACTTTAAACGGAGATGCACTAAGTTTGTCGAGCAAATTGACAGAAATCACTATAAAAATGTAAATAGAAGAGTTTTGTGAATTGTTAAAATTGCAAGTTTAGTAGTTTCGTTTTTATTAACATATATTTATGTTAAACTTTTGTCTATCTCACTCCTTAATTGTACCAAATTATGCATTAGTGCCAATAATGTCAAATTATCTGAATTCTCACTAGTGGAAGAATTATGATTCCTAAGAAAATATGATTGAAAAGCACAAATTTGCAAACTAATGAAACTTCACTCGAATCTCTAATGAAGAGGTCGCCAAAAAATGGACGAGAAGTTCATTAATGGTTGTTAGATCACAATATTTTTATTTGGGTATTATTTAATGTCATATTAATTATATGAAAACAATATCGAAATTCTCATTTTAATCATTACTAATTTTTCTATTTAAATAATAACAATATTATTTCTATCTCACTCCTTAAATTCAAATTATTTGTTTGCATGTTAATCCATAGAAACTACATTTATAAATAATTATTTCTATTTTTAAAATGTTATGTAAATACATATATAAATTTAAATAAAGTCTTTATTTCAAATAATTTAAAAAAATTAATTCAAGTTCTATAAAATGTTTACCCTTTTTACGTTTTATATACTTTAATTAATTTTAATTTCCATAACAAAAACAATAAGAAAATCAAATACATTTTGTATATAAATAACCTTTAACCTTGTCCTTAAATATCACCAACATCATGACCAAACATCATTAATTTCAGTTTCTTTTCTTTTCGTTTTCTTAAGTTCGCTGTAAATTCTTTTTGTTAAACATTTTTGCTCCATAAAAATTTTCTTGTATTAGCGCTCATATTATGAAATATTTTAGATGTTGTAAAAAAAAGCTGGCTTAATTATGTACAAACAACAATTTGCATGTGAATCTTGTAGTTTAGTTAAAAGAAAATTCTAAATCTGTTGTATTAATTATTATTTGTTTTATTTTATGTTTTCATTATTTTTCTAATTCACAGAGAATTTAATGTACCCAGTTTGCATTTTCCTGGTCAAGTTCATAAATGGCGTTTATCACAACTTTTGCAAAAGGGTACTCTTCGTGCACATGATTCGTTTTTAAGCGATTTAGCTTTAGCTGCTCGTTTTCTTGTCGTCACCGCAAGGGGACGTATATTTTCCCATTTCTTTTCGGTTTATCATGCTATTCATGCTTTGTTGCATGGTTTAGTGCGTGTGGTTGATATGTTTATAGGTGTACCCGCTTTGTTGGCCCATAATTTGGATTACAAAATAAAGGAGGAGAGATGTCGTTTTCTTATAGCAGAACTAGTATGTAGAGTAAGTAAAAAATTTATATTATTGATTTATTAAACTGAATATAGGATATATTATAATTAATTCTATACTCTAGATTATAGGCTATTCTATAGTCCAGACTATAGGCTATTCTATAGTCCAGACTATAGGCTATTCTATAGTCCAGACTATAGGCTATTCTATAGTCCAGACTATAGGCTATTCTATAGTCCAGACTATAGGCTATTCTATAGTCCAGACTATAGGCTATTCTATAGTCCAGACTATAGGCTATTCTATAGTCCAGACTATAGGCTATTCTATAGTCTAGACTATAGGCTATTCTATAGTCCAGACTATAGGCTATTCTATAGTCTAGACTATAGGCTATTCTATAGTCCAGACTATAGGCTATTCTATAGTCTAGACTATAGGCTATTCTATAGTCCAGACTATAGGCTATTCTATAGTCTAGACTATAGGCTATTCTATAGTCCAGACTATAGGCTATTCTATAGTCCAGACTATAGGCTATTCTATAGTCTAGACTATAGGCTATTCTATAGTCCAGACTATAGGCTATTCTATAGTCTAGACTATAGGCTATTCTATAGTCCAGACTATAGGCTATTCTATAGTCTAGACTATAGGCTATTCTATAGTCCAGACTATAGGCTATTCTATAGTCTAGACTATAGGCTATTCTATAGTCTAGACTATAGGCTATTCTATAGTCCAGACTATAGGCTATTCTATAGTCTAGACTATAGGCTATTCTATAGTCCAGACTATAGGCTATTCTATAGTCCAGACTATAGGCTATTCTATAGTCTAGACTATAGGCTATTCTATAGTCCAGACTATAGGCTATTCTATAGTCTAGACTATAGGCTATTCTATAGTCCAGACTATAGGCTATTCTATAGTCTAGACTATAGGCTATTCTATAGTCTAGACTATAGGCTATTCTATAGTCCAGACTATAGGCTGTTCTATAGTCCAGACTATAGGCTGTTCTATAGTCCAGACTATAGGCTGTTCTATAGTCCAGACTATAGGCTGTTCTATAGTCCAGACTATAGGCTGTTCTATAGTCCAGACTATAGGCTGTTCTATAGTCCAGACTATAGGCTGTTCTATAGTCCAGACTATAGGCTGTTCTATAGTCCAGACTATAGGCTGTTCTATAGTCCAGACTATAGGCTGTTCTATAGTCCAGACTATAGGCTATTCTATAGTCCAGACTATAGGCTATTCTATAGTCCAGACTATAGGCTATTCTATAGTCCAGACTATAGGCTATTCTATAGTCCAGACTATAGGCTATTCTATAGTCCAGACTATAGGCTATTCTATAGTCCAGACTATAGGCTATTCTATAGTCCAGACTATAGGCTATTCTATAGTCCAGACTATAGGCTATTCTATAGTCCAGACTATAGGCTATTCTATAGTCCAGACTATAGGCTATTCTATAGTCCAGACTATAGGCTATTCTATAGTCCAGACTATAGGCACTTTTATAGTCCAGACTATAGGTTATTGTATTTTTATAGTTTTTAATCACTAATGATGAAATGTTTAACATTTCGAATAACCTCGCACTTACGTTTTTATAATACTTTCTATCACTTTGCTGGAACATGTAGTCCATCTCCGTTCAAAATCTGTTACACTTTTGGACACGATTTTTGTGCTCTTAAATTCTCTTTCAACAAGAGCCCAATGTCTCTCCACTAGCTTTAGCTCTGTGCAGTTTGAAGGATTAGCCTCTCTTGGTACAAATACAACATTACTGTGCTTGTTTACCTAGTGACGGGATGCCAAGTCAGGCCAAAGAATGAGAGGTCTTATAAATGGAAGCAACCGTCATTGTTAATATTCCTTGATATAAATTTTGGTATATATATTACCTGTTGTAGCAAATAATTGACTTCTTTTGCCGCATCTGTATATTACTAGTCATAACAAAAACTTTGGGTCCTTAACTTCATCATTCCCTCGAGCATAAAAAACTGAAATCAATGTCCGTTCTTTATTTTTCGACTCTAAATTTTCAGCAGCGTTTCTGTCAGGAATCGGTATGCCATTTAATTGGATGTTTTGGATGGGACCAAGTTTGGTTTGTTAAAAATATTTGATAGTTTTAGCATGGATATTTTTCTGGTCACCCAGATCAGATTAAGAATATATTTTAATTAGTTTTAGATTAAACAGAATTACTGACATTTTTTAAAAGGTAACTTGATGATTGATCAATAAAATAAATAATGAAAAATGTGTGTTAAGAATTTTGCAATTTCACTACTTATAGTCTACTCTAATGTAATCTTGGAATTCATATATTTCATGTTAAAAACTTCTCCCTCTTTCCTTATTTACAGGCTGAATTCGAAGATTGTTTAGATGGCCTCTGTTCGTATGTGCGTAAAATGTTGCGTCGTGCCACCATGGAAAAGTTTGATTTCAATAGTTGTGAGGTCTCACAACCCGTGCCATATCTCTTTCTGACACCCAAAGGACAAGAAATTGATTTACGATTGTTTTGTCGTGATGTGATGCGTAAAGCATTGCCCATTCTAATTGGAATACTCGAAAGAGAAACTCGTGGTTGGTTTTTACATTTTCGTGAACGTTTAATAGCCGAATTGAGGGCTAAAAAGCTCACCGATAGGGAAATCGAAGAAGAAGTTAATGAGGCTGTAATGAAAGAGTATTTACAACGTGTTTATACCTCAATATTATCGAATCCCAAGTTGGCCGAATTGGGTGAAGGTATACCCGAATTATTAGTCCAACAGGCCCAGTCAGTAGTGATTATGTACAAGGCAGTGGATAAGGTACAAAAAGATATTAAACGTTCTCGTGAAGATCATCAGAAATGTTTATCAAATGACCATTCGGTTTTATCACGAGTAGCGCCCTGGTTACGTTCTAAATTGAGACATGCTGAGGAAAGTAAATTAAGTAAATCTGCTTGGTCGGCACATGAGGAAGCATTGAAAATGTGCACCAAACATAATCTACATCAAACTGCCTATTTTTTGGGACGTGATTTGGCTTTTATGAAAGAGCGTGAACCGGTTTTATTGAAGGAATTGAAAAATGCAAAAACTCCAACACGAAGTTTTCAATGGGCCTGTCGCATTTGGTCACCTAAATCTTGGATTATACGTAGAAATTTTCAAGGGCAATCGGATGTTATACCTACGGTTATTAGTCAACAGGCTACTTCCATAGTAACGCCACGATCAGATCCTAGTCAGCCAGTATTTTTGGTAGAAAAAGAAATTGTACGTACAACCAGCACACGATGGCCTTTCTGGCGTTTATTGAACTTGATGCAGCGTACTTGGTGTTGGACCTGGAATATGATGTTTTTATTGGGTATATTGGTACCCTGGTGTAGTCCTGTGAGTTTAAGAGCGCTATTCTGTGTTAAGCCTTTCATGCCTGACTTAGAGTTGTCACAAATCAACGGTACTCTTTTTCCGCGCAAGACAAGCATAACACAGACTATGGCCTCGAGACTAATAGAACTTTGGCGACACATATCAAAATCACGAACACATTTTGAAACTGAACCAGATACGGGTAAAATGGAATAAAAATAGGCTTTTATAAGTGGAATGATAAATAAATGATTTCTTTATTTTCAGGTTTTATTGGCAAAGGATTTACGCGAAATTTAAATCGTGTCTACAATTACTTCGTTAAGGGTTTTCTGGGCACAGTGGTCATATTGTTTGCCTTTCCTTTGCTATGTTTGGCTTGTAGTTTGCTTAGCATTATGTTGGCCATAACTGCACCATTATGGATACCAGTCTTCACCATACTCTTGCATGTTTATATGATATTAATTTATGATCTAGATTCACCGGACAACACGCGTAATCGTTATTGTATATTATTGGAGGCATTAATATGGAATATTTTAATACAAGGTTGTATACAACCAATAGCGGCATTATTAGTGGCCAGTATATTGTGTCCCTTGGTATCGGGTTTGATATTAATTGGTAAGTAAAACATTAAAGTTATATGGAGTTTTCGTTAATGTCCTCTCTGATTCCTCAGTTGGTGTGGTACGTTATTCATTGCGTTTGCTCTGGGATTCTCTTACCTTTCATTTGTTTATCAAAAAATGTGGCCGAGTTCCTGCTTCTGATAGTTTGGCTGTTAAACGTATTGCTGGTCCGGGTTTAGCTTTAGATTATTATTTTATCATAAAACCCGAACAGGCTTTGGCCGCGTTTGAGGCTAAAATGGAATTAGATGAATTACAGGCTTATCAACATGCTATGGAACGTATAATACTACAACCACAAAAAGATTTTTCTCAATTTGTAGAGGCTTGTTTTGGACCCTTCTCTGCTCAGCTATCGAAAACAGGGCCCTATTTATCACTAGATCGTGAGGCCCAAGATCTGATGACAACATTGCATGAAAAATTGGAAAAGAGGAGACGTGAATTACAAACAGCTTTAACCACACAAGTAAAATCGAGAATAAAACTCAATACCAAGGAATTAAAGGTAACGCCATAATACTTTGCCATTAAAAATTGATTCTCAATATCCTTTCAATTTCAGATTGCCATACAACTTGCCGCCCATATATTGGAGAAATATTATCCGTCACATATTATAGCTAGATTATCCATAAGTGAAGAAGAATTTTGGGATAATAAGGTAATAATGAATATTTATCCTAAATTATTTTGTTATTTTGATAAACTATTTTTCCTCTACTAAATGATTTTTAGGGCTTAACTGTTAACGATTGGCCCGGTTTAGCTGGTCTTATTTATACAGAAATATTTAGTTTAGATTTTCTAACTCCGCTTATGGAAAATGATACACATTTTAAATTGGAACCACATCCTACTTTGGACTTAACACGTTATACCGAAATGGTTCAAAATGCTACGGATGTAATTGGTTCCAAAGGTTTAGATCTCTTAGGAAATGTTTATGCTCCAAGGGGTAATGTACAAGTACATTTACCATTTTTGGAAGTTACAGCCTTTAATCCAAGATCTAGAATAACATTAACTTTCAGAAAACCAGAAAAACGGTAAGAAATGAAATTGAATTTCGAAACAATAATTTTTATAAAAATATTTTCTATAGAAAATCGTTTCTTCGAAAAACATTTTCTATAGATAATGTCTTCTAATAAGAGATTTTCTTTGAAAATAAATAAGTGATTTTCTGCAGAAAATGACTTCTAATAACAAACTTTCTATAAAAGATTTCTATAGAAAATATCTTTGAAATGTTTTTCGAAGAAAAGATTTTCTATAGAAAATGTTTTTATCGAAGACATTTTTTTATACAGAAAATGTTTTTGCGAAGAAAAGATTTTCTATAGAAAATGTTTTTTCGAAGAAAAGATTTTCTATATAGAAAATGTTTTTTTCGAAGAAAAGATTTTCTATATAGAAAATGTTTTTTCGAAGAAAAGATTTTCTATATAGAAAATGTTTTTTCGAAGAAAAGATTTTCTATATAGAAAATGTTTTTTCGAAGAAAAGATTTTCTATATAGAAAATGTTTTTTCGAAGAAAAGATTTTCTATATAGAAAATGTTTTTTCGAAGAAAAGATTTTCTATATAGAAAATGTTTTTTCGAAGAAAAGATTTTCTATATAGAAAATGTTTTTTCGAAGAAAAGATTTTCTATATAGAAAATGTTTTTTCGAAGAAAAGATTTTCTATATAGAAAATGTTTTTTCGAAGAAAAGATTTTCTATATAGAAAATGTTTTTTCGAAGAAAAGATTTTCTATATAGAAAATGTTTTTTCGAAGAAAAGATTTTCTATATAGAAAATGTTTTTTCGAAGAAAAGATTTTCTATATAGAAAATGTTTTTTCGAAGAAAAGATTTTCTATATAGAAAATGTTTTTTCGAAGAAAAGATTTTCTATATAGAAAATGTTTTTTCGAAGAAAAGATTTTCTATATAGAAAATGTTTTTTTCGAAGAAAAGATTTTCTATAGAAATATTTTTGCGAAGAAAAGATTTTCAATAGAAAATGTTTTTGCGAAGAAAAGATTTTCAATAGAAAATGTTTTTGCGAAGAAAAGATTTTCTATAGAAAATGTTTTTCGAAGAAAAGATTTTCTTTAGAAAATGTTTTTCGAAGAAAAGATTTTCTTTAGAAAATGTTTTTCGAAGAAAAGATTTTCTTTAGAAAATGTTTTTGCGAAAAGATTTTCTTTAGGAAATATTTTTGCGAAAAGATTTTCTTTAGGAAATATTTTTGCGAAAAGATTTTCTTTAGGAAATATTTTTGCGAAAAGATTTTCTTTAGGAAATATTTTTCGAAGAAAAGATTTGTTTCATTAAATTGTACATATAATTTTTAAGGGACATTTCCGTTGGTTTGACTACACCTCGCGTTCGTGCCCATCGTGCTGCCCAGCAAACAAAAACACCCGATACTCACAAACCCTGGCGTCCGTGGAAAAAGAAGACGGACGATAAAAGTTTATCGGAAAAATTATTAATACCTTTACCGGTACCACATCCTGTACATATAGCGATTAACATCTATAATCGTGATGCTGAACATCCCATACCTTTGGATTCTGAATTAGTATGGGAAATATTAAAATCCATAGAAGATTGCCAAAGTAGTGATGCAATGGTAACATAAAATCTTTATTAAATAAAATAATAATAATTTTAATAACAATTTATCTTTTCTTGATCAGGCTGTAGCTCAAAATGTTTCACGTTATCGTGGAGCTGTCACAGAATCCAGTAATGATTCGCTGGCATCCAGCAGTAGTTTGGGTAGTACAAGAGAATCTGGTTCAGCAACAGGATCGGGATCTGGTATTGCTAATGGTAACAATACCGAAACATTGCCTTGTGTTAACAGAGAGGTATAATTAAGTTTTATTTTAAAATATTTCTTAAATGGTTTCATTAATTTTGTGTTAATATTTAAGGTTTGCACTCAAGTTAAAGTGGCCGAAGAACAACCACCCACATCTGGTTTCCATTGGACCCTAAGCAATTGGGGTGCTGCACAAACTGCCCGCAGGCGTACAAATTCCAATGTACGTGTTGATTTAGCCAGTCCTGAGGATATATCCTTAGATACCGACAGTTCAAGAGCTGTTTTCAATCCCTATGGAACCACTGTCTAAGACATATATTTCATATATTTCATCTCCAAAAAATACAACATACACACTCATACACATACACATACACTCTACACTCTTTAAGAAAACAATGTTATACAATGGTAAATTGCTTTTTTTATTAACTTTTTATTAGATAAAAAACATAAATATTTTATAAGAATCTATAAAAAAAAACAACTTCTTAACACTTTTTATGTGTTAAAAAACATCAAGAACAAACAAAATATTTGTTATGTTATGATTATAATTATAACTTAAACAAATTAAAAAAAGTCATTCAAACTCGAACAATTCTAAAACAGAGAACAAAAAAATAAA
This sequence comes from Cochliomyia hominivorax, assembly GCA_004302925.2. Classification (NCBI taxonomy): domain Eukaryota; kingdom Metazoa; phylum Arthropoda; class Insecta; order Diptera; family Calliphoridae; genus Cochliomyia; species Cochliomyia hominivorax. The sequence goes on along the minus strand of PYHX02000467.1, from coordinate 42,018,864 downwards.
TCAAACTACTTTAATCTATATTCTCATATACATAAACTAACATACATCTAAACTATACAAAAAAAAAACAAACAAACATGAATATATATATTTCCATTTATAAATTTACATACATAAATAGATATTTTACTAAATATTCCCACATATATATATACATATATACATTATATACATATATATAAATCGCATACAGAACATACCTTAAATTGTATTGAAACTAATTATCTCTCTACCTTTCTTTTCCTCTATCTAGTTTAATTATTTTTTTGCCATTTTCCAAATATTATCCTTATTAATCCCAATAATGAAAGAAACGAACAAAATAATATCCTTTTTTTGATATTGAATTTGCCTTCTTGTTTTAAGAAAATTTCCTTATTTTATTTTTTATTTATTAAAAATATATTTTAATCTAGTCGTTGATACAAATTTATATGCAAAACAGAAAAAGTAAACCTTTTTTTCTTTTTTAAGCTTAAAGAAAAATGAATTATTTCTTTTACACACATAATGGTAGCATTTGAAAATTGAAAATTTCGAATAATTATCCCAAAAAAAACCAGTGAGATAACATTTGTGATAAAGTTCTTTTGAATAAAAGTTTTTTTGAAGAAAATTGTTATAAAGAACAAATTGTATTTGTTTTAGGGAAAAGATTTTTTATAGGAAATTACTCCAGAGAACAGATTTTCTATTGCAATTTTTTTTTCAAATTTTTTTCTTCATTAGGAATTTACTTTAGAGAAATTGTTTCTATAGAAAATCGTTTCTCTGCAGAAAAATAATTTCTGAGGAAAAAAATTTCTGTACAAAGTTGTTGCAGAGAAAAAAAATTCTATAGATAATTCTTTTACATAAAAGTTTTTCGGATAGAAAAATGTCTATAGAAAATTGTTCCAGATAATAGTTTTTCTATTAAAAAATGTTCTCAGAGAAAAGATTTTTTAAAGGAAATTAATTCAGAAAAAGTGATAATAATTCAAGTGAAAAGATTTTCTAAAGAAAATATTTTCCGGAATTTCCGTAAGACTTTGTATAGAAAATTATTTTGTGTTTATGATTTTGTATAGAAAATTCTTCCGGTGTATTATTAGATTTTCATAAAAATAAAAAAGTGTGCAATTTATGTAAGATTTTCTATAGAAAATTGATTTCAGATTATCCGCACGTTTTTTTTTAATATTTTCGGATTATAAGTAAGATTTTCTGTAGAAAAATTCTTCTCGGATAATTAGTAAACTGTTCTAAAGATTTTTTTCCGGTGTATCTGTAAGATTTTCTATTAAAAATATCTTTTGGATTATCCGTAAGATTATCTACAGAAAATTCTTTTTGGATTATTAATAAGATTTTCAATATAAAATTCTTTTTAGATTATCCGTAGGATTTTTTTATAGAAAATTCTTTTCGGATTTTCAGTAGCACTTTCTATAGAAAATACTTTGCGGAGTATCCATAGATTGTCATAAAAATAAAAAATCCGAAATTTTTATAAGATTTTTTTTATAGAAAATTATTTATTTATCCGTAAAATTTTCTATAGAAAATTTTAGATTTTCTAAAGAAAATTCCTAGTTTGAATACACATAAGATTTTTTTGTTTCCGGAGAATCTGTAAGAATTTTTACAGATAAAAATTTTTGTTTCCGAAAGATTTTTTTAGAAAAAACTTTTTGAGTTTCGAAAGATTTTCTATAGAAATTTCTTTACGTTTGGCGATAGATTTTCTGTAGAAAATCTCTTAATTTTCCGAAAAAATAAGAAAACTGTTTTCGATTTCCAAACAATTTTCTATAAAAAATTATATGCGAAGAATTTTCTAAAGAAAATTCCTTTTGAAAAAAATAAAAAATATTTTCCTTATAAATTTATTTCCATCTACGATCACAAGTATTTTCTTTTAAACTGCCATTTTGTGTTAAATGTTAAAATTAAAAATAAAAACTACCTTTTAAGGATTTGTTTTTATTATTTTTTTATTATATAAATATATTAAAATTTATAATAATTATTATATATTATTTTTGTAAACTACCTTTTTTTATTAAGTATTAATTGTATATTAATTGTGGCAGCGTTTCAAACTAATAAGATTTTCAGGTTTTAGATAGAATTTCTAAGAAATCCTTCCAGTATTTTTGTAATTTCTAAACTAAAATCTATAAAATCTGTTGATTATGAAAAATTACACCTTTAATGTTGAATATTTTTTATTATCTATTATTAATTATTAATATATATTTACTAACTAAAATGCACTGAGATTATTATTATTATTATTATTATTATTATTATTTTCTTTATTAAACACAATTATCTCATTTACACTTGCAACATTTATTATCTTTATTTTATTTTTTTGTTTATTATACAAAAAAAACCCTTATTAATTTAGAACTTATCTCAATGATAAGTGAATAAAATGTTTAAATTTTTTAAATAAATATTATTTATTAATTATTTTTTGTTTAAATTTTTATTATTTTATTTTTTTAATAGTGAAAGCAATAGGAATTCGTATTTAGAAATTATTTTATAAAAATTGTCAATTATCTTGTAGAAATATTTCAATTTTATTTACCAAATGGGATTTTTATAATTTTATTTTATAATTCAATTGTTATTTTTTACTTTATTTAATTTAATTTATTTTTTTCAAATATTAATTCGCCAAAAAACAAATCTTATGCTAATAAAATAAAAAAATAATACAAAAATAAAATTCATATTCTAAATTAACAAATAACCAAAAAAATATTTTAAATATAAAAAAATAATAAAAAAGTGAACAAATTCATTATGCAACTGATTAATAAAATATTTAATTTAATTGTTAAGTAGTTAAACGCAAATCAAATAAATTGTTTAATACAAAACTGAATTAAAAACAAATATTAAAATAAAACAAATACTAAACAAAATTAAAAAATAAACAAAAGAAAATAAAAACAAAATTAAAATTATAAAAAAATAATATTGATGAAATTTATATATAATTAACAATCATTTAAACATTAAAATAATTCTAAACAATTTATACAAAAAATAAACAACAACAACAATAAGTAAAAATGTTATAGTCGGTCAAGTCCGACTATTTAATATCCTACACCACATTGTTGGTTGTAAATGACAGTTACGAAAAATTTATGAACGACCTTCGTATAATTTGATTTTCTGATTTATGATAAAATGTGAAGTACATTAATATGATACATTTGAAAATGGTTTTTTTCGGGGGGTTATATCGGAGCATGGTTTCGAACATCGATTTTAGTTTTGAATTAATTTTAATTTGATCAGTTGTCAACGTGAGCTTTATGCCCTTCAAAGTGATATTTGGAAGGTGGCTTGTATGGGACCTATAAGAAGTAATGATCCGACTCTGGCATAATTTTACACATCGATTTAGAATAATATAACACTTATTTGTGTTCAGTTTCGTTGAAATCGCTTTATATTTAAGAATTGTATTAACTTAAACCTCCATTCCGGGAGGACATGATATCTCAAAAATTGTGAACTATAGAGAGTTCACAACCTTTACATGGACAGACCGTTGGACGAACATCGTTTAATCGACTTAGAAAAATTTATTCTGAGTCGAAAATTATACTTAAAAGTGGGTGTTACATCATTTTTTCTTTATGTTACAAACATCAGCACAAACGCACCTACGGTGGTGTAGGGTATAAAAATAACATATTAATTAGCAAACAAATTTAATTAAATAAAAACTAAACTCATTAATTAAATAAATCTAAAAAAAAAGCCAACTACCCCGCCCACAAAACACCTTAAGATACAAATTTCTTTAAACATAACAAAAAAACCCCTCCCAGTTCCAGAAAATTATAAATCTGTTAAAAAATTTTACAAAAATTGAATTTAAAAAAATTGTAATTTTTATTTTATTCTCATTTTTCAAGGTTAATTTTTATAAAAAAAAATTATAGAAAATTTTACGGATACATCGGGAAGAATTTTCTATAGAAAATCTAAATCCTTTTCTTAGAAAATGATTTTCTAAAGAAAAGCTTTTCTTTTGAAATGTTTTCTAAAGAAAGCTTTTTCGAAACTTTTTCTGAAGATTCTTTTTTTTCAAAATTGTTTGCTGAAGAAAAATTTTTCTTCGAAAATTTTTTCTTCATTTCAAATTTTTTCTATAGAAAATATATTTTTTCTTAATAAATTCAGAATTTTACTTTCTAGTAGATTTTATAAATAATTTTTAAAAAATTGTGTTAACCCTAAAACGTACTATATTTTGATTTAAACTTTTTATATTTCGAATCAAAATTATCTAATCATCCCATGACTTTTACCAACAAATAATTCGGTTTTAAGAATTTTTAGCTTCTTTTTTAGTATTATTTTTTAGGATTTTTTTTTTCGAAATTTAATTAAGATTTTTTTGGATTAAAATTTATTATAAATTTAGTCAAGATTATAAAAAAAACAAGTTAAAAAAAGAAAAATTAAAAATAAAAATGATTGATTTATATTATTGTAACAAAATTAAGTGATTTATTTATAAAAAATGAAGAAAGAAAATTTAAAATAAAAAATTAAGAGAAAAAGAAAATGTAGTGTAAAAAATAAAAATCCTCAAAAGAAACAAAAAAACAAAAACAAAAAATTTAATTATGTTAGAAATAATAAAAATATAAAAAATAAAAAATTATAAAAAATAATAAAATTTATAAATATTATAAAAAATATAAAAAACAATTATTTTTTACTTTATTATTAAAAATATTAAGAAAAGTTGTTTAATCTCACTTCGATTTTTAATGAAGTTACCTTTGTAAAACATGTCAGTTATTATCAAGGTACGGCTGTCGACAATTTTTTATTCTTCATAAGATCGGATCTTTCAAAGAGTTTAATTTTCATTTTTTAAAAATACTTTTATATTTTATTGCTCTTGGAAAAGAGTTTAATAAAAAAATTGTAAAAAAATCTAAAATGATAAAAATAACAAACGAGCAAGATCCCAAAAAGATTTTAAAAATGAATAATTCACACAAATGATTTTGATTTTGAAATCGTGTGTAGCGGTTAAAAATATTTTTAATTAAGCTGAAAAAGGGATGTTTTTATCTTAACAATATTGAGGAAAAGTTTAGGTTACGGAAATAGAAACAAATCATTTGTTACAACGGGCTCCATTAATAACGAAATTTACATCAAGGAATGTTTACAAAAGCTGCAGCTTCCATTCATAAGACTTTATAATATGTCCAATTAATTTTGGCCTAACCATACCAACCTGTCACCATGGTTAACAAGCCCTTGAGTAGTACAAGAGCAATAATATGATATTTGACATCATCCAAACTTTCCGAAGCTTAGACCAGCGGAGAGATATGGCTGTTGTTAAAAGAGATATCTGATAGAGCGGTGATTTTCAACTGCCTGTTCAAGAAAAGAGCCAGAAACCAGTACAAAAAAGTTAGTGGATGGGTTTCCGAAAAAGGTTCAAAATTTCGTCACTATCGATTGAAACTATAATTTTTTTGCAAATTGCAAAACAATGAATTAAAAAACTTAAACCTCTTAAGGTTTCGTTTTTATAAAAATATATGTATGCTAAACATTTTTCGATCTCACTCCTTATTAACCTTTTCGTATTTATGAAAAAAAAAAAAAACAAATAAAATATAATTTTTCTCATTTGCATTTTATTTAAAAAACTATTAAGAAACTTGTTTAAAATAATAAAACTTAAACTAAAGCGTTTTTCGCGTCAATAACGTAATTATATCAAATTCTTTATAACCAAGCCGAGGGGGCGCCGGATTTGGGAGCACCCGCTCCTCCAGCACCAGCTGAAGACCAGGGTCCTAAAGATTCTAAATTGGGAACATGATTAGTACCAGCTGTTATGGGACCAAAAGCAGCATCTTTAGTAAAAGTCAAATGATGAGCAGCTCCAGCATTATTATTACGAGCCAATTGTCCCAATTTGGAAGCTTCTAATTCAGTTTTTTGTATTTCAGCAGCGGCAGCATGAGCTGAGCGTTGTAAAGCATTAGCGGCTTCAGCTTCCTTGGCCGAAGCAATACGTTGTTGGTGGGCTACGGCTGCTTTAGCGGCAGCCAAACGTTGTTGGGCCAAAAGTACAGCCTGAGCGGCAGCAGCAGCTTCGGAACGTTGTATAGCAGCTGCGGCTTCAGATTTTTGTGTTAAAAGTGTAGCACTGGCCTCTTTTTCCATGGCCATACGTTGTTGATTTAGAACATTCTCTTTGGCCGCCTGCATTTGTTGCTGAGCTATGAGAACATTGGCAGAAGCTTGTTTAGCAGCCGCTATAGCATTGGCCACTTCATTAGGTGAAGGTCCAGACACCAGGCGAGTTGAACTATTAAAAAGTTTCATAAATTTAATAAACAGTTTAACTTCTTTTATAGAAAATCTTACTGGGCATTCCAAGGATTCCAGCCGTTGGAGAAACCATTAAGTTTTAAACCAGTTTGTTGCCAACCAGAACCAGCAAAAGCAGCATCTCCAACAAAAGCATCTAAACTACGTTTGGGTACAGTTTTAGAACTACTACCATCAGTAGCTTTGGGAATCACTTCAATGCCCTGAACCACCCACAATAAAGCGAACAAGGTAGATACAACCAAAGAGCTCTAAATTTGTATATATTAGAATTCGGTTAAAGATATTTTTTAGATAAAATAAAATTAAAATTTTCTATAGAAAATATTTCCTATTGAAAATGTTTTAAATTTTCTATTGAAAATGTTTTTGAGGAGTAGATTTTCTATAAAAAATGTTTTCGAAGAGAAGATTTTCTATAGAAAATTCTTTCGGATAAAAGATTTTCTATAGAAAACTCTTTTGGATAAAAAATTTTCTATAGAAAACTCTTTTGGATAAAAGATTTTCTACAGAAAACTCTTTTGGATAAAAGATTTTCTACAGAAAACTCTTTTGGATAAAAGATTTTCTACAGAAAACTCTTTTGGATAAAAGATTTTCTACAGAAAACTCTTTTGGATAAAAGATTTTCTACAGAAAACTCTTTCGAATAAAAGATTTTCTACAGAAAACTCTTTCGAATAAAAGATTTTCAATAGAAAACTCTTTTGGATAAAAGATTTTCTATAGAAAACTCTTTTGGATAAAAGATTTTCTATAGAAAACTCTTTTGGATAAAAGATTTTCTATAGAAAACTCTTTTGGATAAAAGATTTTCTATAGAAAACTCTTTTGGATAAAAGATTTTCTATAGAAAACTCTTTTGGATAAAAGATTTTCTATAGAAAACTCTTTTGGATAAAAGATTTTCTATAGAAAACTCTTTTGGATAAAAGATTTTCTATAGAAAACTCTTTTGGATAAAAGATTTTCTATAGAAAACTCTTTTGGATAAAAGATTTTCTATAGAAAACTCTTTTGGATAAAAGATTTTCTATAGAAAACTCTTTTGGATAAAAGATTTTCTATAGAAAACTCTTTTGGATAAAAGATTTTCTATAGAAAACTCTTTTGGATAAAAGATTTTCTATAGAAAACTCTTTTGGATAAAAGATTTTCTATAGAAAACTCTTTTGGATAAAAGATTTTCTATAGAAAACTCTTTTGGATAAAAGATTTTCTATAGAAAACTCTTTTGGATAAAAGATTTTCTATAGAAAACTCTTTTGGATAAAAGATTTTCTATAGAAAACTCTTTTGGATAAAAGATTTTCTATAGAAAACTCTTTTGGATAAAAGATTTTCTATAGAAAACTCTTTTGGATAAAAGATTTTCTATAGAAAACTCTTTTGGATAAAAGATTTTCTATAGAAAACTCTTTTGGATAAAAGATTTTCTATAGAAAACTCTTTTGGATAAAAGATTTTCGATAGAAAACTCTTTCGGATAAAAGATTTTCTATAGAAAACTCTTTCGGATAAAAGATTTTCTATAGAAAACTCTTTCGGATAAACGATTCGATTAGAAGAATTTTGTTGATATTCTCTTTTTATTACCATGGATTTTGCCATTGCTGTGCTTAAGTTTTTTAACTGAATCACAAGGGAGAGAAAGACTTTTCTAATTCAACTTCTGTTTAAACAGCTGAAACTGTACTAATGATTTTATCTTCTAAATCAAAAGTATTTATAGTAAAAATATCATCAATTCATTAAAGTAAAAGACTTTTACTAAAACTTAATTTAGTCGCACAAGTTTTCAAATAATAATTTCAAATCCCTTTTCTTAAATTCTGGTTTCCTTATTTAACTTTTATCCAAATTTTCTAAATTGATCACGTAATTCAAATTAAAATTTGATGGGGTGTAGTTGATGTTTGATCTTGTAACGAAAAAATAAAGTGTAAATCAAAACTTTATTTTATAAGTTCCAATAACCATTAAGAAGTTGTCTATAAAGGAAATTTATGCCAACAAGTGGATTAATTTTAAATTGTGTTATTTTTATTTGTGAACTACGTGTCCCCATCCATAATAGTGAATGTTGGTCATAATTGTTTTTGATGGGTTTAAGACAAAAAGTGTTTTTGATTGGAAATAATTATTTTGCCATTAAAGTGTGACCATTTGTTGGGAAAGCATGAAGTGAATAGGAGCAACTTTGTGCATGCTACAGACTGAATCAGAAATAAAAATATTAAAATGGGAAAACGTTATATTTTTCCACTTTACTGAAGGGCTGCACAGTGTGTTCAAGTCGACCCTACACCAGGCGTTTGGGACATTATGCGTTTCTGCAGAAGTTTGTAACGGGCAGAAAAAATATTCCTACCAAAACTTCCATGTATACCGTTCGATTCAGCATCACTTTCTGAGTCAATTTAACGATGTCCGTCCATCCGTCAGGCTGACTATCCATGTAAACCTTTTGAACAAAATGCGAATCGCAATTTTCGAGATATCTTGATGAAACTTAACACGTGTCGTTATTTTGGGTTATTAAAATTCATTATAAGGATGGGTTCATTATTTCATCTGGCCCCCATGCAAATTTTCCTCCCGGAATAGAGTTTTAAGGTCATATAAATCCTGAATATAAAGCAATTTAACTAAATTTAGCATAGATAAATCTAAAAATATTCTAAAATGATGTGGCAAATTATATTAGGATCGGTCCATTATTTCTTATAGCTCCCATACAATACTCCTTAAAAATATTACTTTAAAGAGCTTAAATCGCACATATACGTTGGTATTGTGATAAGAATTGGTTAAATTAAAATAAATATGATCAAAAATCGATATACGATATATGGACGAGGGTCGGTCCATAATTACCTTTAGTTCCCCTATAATCCCTAAGAAAAAGTCCTTTTAAAGCGCACAAATCTGAATCCTTTAATTATAACATAATATACTGCATTCTTAAGCACAAATTAGAAAATATATTTAAACGAGGGTCAATCTCTAATTTGTAATAGCTACAATTAATAACCAACAATGTGGTGTAGGATATTAAATAGTCGGACTTGACTTTCATTTGACTTTTTAATTAATTCTATAAATTTTGAACCATTAGAGATACCTTAATGAAATTCCCCATAGTCAGAGTTGAGGTGCTTTTGAGTTTTGAGGAATACAAGCCGCTATATGGTCAGAGGCGCTGTTAGTGACCCTTTAAAGTTGACCACCTCGAGCAGAGAAATTTATATTAAGAAACTGTTGGTCGCAATTTTTTTTCAAAATATGTACAAAATTCCATATCAATTTCTAACAAAATATGGTGCAATAACTGTATAAATATATGAATCCGTTAAAAGTTACATTCATTTGAAGTTGGAACAAAATTTATTCACTTATAAAACGTGGCAAATTCTATTCATTGTCAGCAATCGGCAGTCTTCAAGCACGACATTCATAAGATAACTTGAAATTACGGAATTTGTGTGGTTTCAATCGTTCATAATTGATCCAAAGGATGTTACATATATCTGAGTATGGAAAACTTGTCCATTGTCCATTGGGGTGTAATCGGCAGTTTTCAAGCATGACATGTATAAGGTATCTTGAAACCAGGGAATTTGTGGGATTCAAAGCTCTCATATATTAATTTCGATCTAAGGAATCTTGCACATATCTGAGTATGCTTCGTTCATATATTCAAAGAAATTTTCTAATATGTCTCAGAAAAGTTTTCAATTTAATTATATTGAAGTTAGGATGGTGGCTCCAATGACATCCATGAAGGAATTTACCTCTTTAGTACAGAGGATAAAGAGTGTTGCTGTTGACTTGCTGGTAAAAAAACGTGCTAATGCATGTAATTTTTCTCTCATGGATTTGGATTATTTGCATTTATTTTTTTTCGGAATTTTACAAGATCATAAGTTAGTTCTTTATAAATATATTGACCTTGTTTAACAATTTTATTTAGCTAAAGAAAAACAATATTATCAAACCAAAAAGATGTAGCACGAACACGAGTTTTCTTAAAAACATATAAGGAGTGAGATGGAAAAAATTCTTAGCACAATTTCTTCATGAAAAATTGTAACCCCAAGTTATTATGTTGAATGTCAAACAAGTGAATATATAATTAATCTGATCAAAATGAGTAACCAGAAAGAAAGGCGAACTAAAATTATTAAGTATTTTCAACAAAACCCAACTTGGTCCTACAGAAAGTTTGCAAAGCATTGAAATGTCTGCCTTCAAATTGTTTCCAATATTATTAAACGGTACCGCTAAAACTTGTCCATTGATAGAAAACCTGGTTCAGATAGAAAGAATGGTCAACATGTTGTTTCTAAAAAAAGCATTTTAAAAAATTTCCTAACAATCCATTGGGAAAGAATTCCGGTTAGCCCAATGTTCGGACTATTTGGTACGAAAATTTAAAGCTAAAGCAGGTTTAAAAACATAAACAGCTGAAAAAGTTCCTGAAAAAAACACTGATAAAACCTTAGAGTCCTAAACAACACGGAAATTGAAGTCAAGTTTTCTTAACAAAATTTCTTTCTGCAAAATAGATGGCGAAACATATGTTCTGGCAGATTTTTCGCAACTTTCTGGTCAAAAATTTTATGTTGCTGATATTTGAGGGGAATGTTGCAGAAAAAAATTATTTGTTACAACATTCTCTATAAATACTGAAATTTACATCAAGGAATTTTAACAAAACTTACGTAAACAAGCCCTTGAGTAGTACAAAAACAATAATGTGGTATTTGTACCAAGAGAGTCAAATCCTCCAAACTCCCCGTAGCTAAGTTCTGTGGAGAGATATTGGGCTCTTGTTATAAGAGAGTTGAGGAGCACAAAAAAGGTGTCCCAAAGTATGATAAATTTAAAACGCAGATGGACTATCTGATCAAGAGAAGTCACTGAAAACACCACAAAACGTTAGTGGAAGTGTTTCCGAAATAGTTTCAAAATTGTGATTAATAAAATATATTTTTGTTTTGCAATTGTTATTACAATAATTAAAAAAAAAATAAAAAAAAACTGTTAGTTTAATTAATGGTTTTGTTTTTAGTTTTTAATCTTATCCATTTTATACGAATGATAGTTAGATGATGACATCGTTAAATTAATTATTTCATTAATTTTCTTCTTTTTTTGTTCTTTTCTTTCATTTGTGACGTCATCCAAAAAAATTGATTTCAAAAAAGTGCAGTTTGAAATTTCGTCAAAATCCATTTCTTAATACCAGGCGCACAGAAACTCAGAAAAACAGTAGGTTAATTTTTTCAAAAAAAATCTATAGCATAATTTAGGGAAGTAAAAAGAATTTGAGTCACTCGGTTGATTTATAATATAAGAGAATGATTCATAAATATGCTTTCTTATTAAGCCCTAAAGTATGCTAAGAAAATAATTAATGAAAACATAATTATACCGTAAAAGAAAGTTGATTTTTAGTTCATTAATTCAAATTATCGGTGTAAACTTTAATTATGCAGTTGAAAGTTGAGATTTTTCATTTATATAATTATTTATTTAATTAATTTATGTTTAATAAAAAATTATACTTGCCCTTATAAGTTTTCATACATCTTTTAAAAAGAATTTCTTCAAGATTTTCTTTAGTTTACTATATAGTGCTTTTTTATTCTTAATATATCGTGTATTGCATATTACTTTAAAGTCTACTAAATTTATTTTCATATTAAATTTATAGTTTTCTTTCTGCTACACATATTTTCTTAATGAATTTTCAATATTTTCGATTAAATTGTTGTTTTTTTTCCGATCTGGTGTTTACACCATTTTCTTTAATTATTTTAATTAATTTTTTCTTAATCAAAAAATAGTTATAGTTAAAAAGTTAAATGCTTATTAGTATAGTAAAAATTTTATAACAGTTGTATAACAGTTTCAGTTTAATATGTAAAAATTTATTAACAGTAACAAAAACACAAAGTGCATTCAATTTATTATATATAAAAAAACAACAAATAAACAAATGAAAAGAAAAACAATCTAAATATTATATTAAAGTACAATGTTGCGAAAAAGGTAATAATTTACGATAATTAAATTTATTTTTTATAAACAAAAAAACAAAATGTTTAAAAAAAGTCATTAATATGAGGTTTGTTTAGTTGATTATTATTTTTTTGTTGTTGTTATTTTGCAGTTGTTGTTGTAGTTTATGTTTAAATATATAGATCACAATTTGTTAATAGAATAATTAAAAATCTTTTAATGATAATGAGAGCATTTTTAAACAAAAGAATTTAAAATTCAAAACATTTTTTAAAGAATTTCGAGTGCTCTTATTGAATATATATCTAGTTTTATTTTTTAAATCAGTTCCATAACCCTTTATTGAAATTGATAACCGGCCAAAAAACTACTTGCTGTTGTATTTAATAAACCCAAACGTTGTTTTTGTTTACGCTGTTCCGTCATGTGATCCTTTAGTTCATGCAGTTGTTGTGATAAATTCGTTATTAACATTTGTGTCTCCAACAATTGTGCCTGCATGCTACGCAATTCAATTTGTTCACCATCCGCATCTACAGCCGCCAAAGACATGGCTCTTAAACGTGGGAACCAATCTAAAATACCAGCTTTAACCATAGCATATACATACGATTCAGGACCAGTAAATTCTGTCGGATCTTTAACTTTAACCAAAACGATAAAGTATAGATAATGCCACATATTATGTTCGGATTTAATGTGCTCCTCGAAACTAACAGTTTTATTATCGAACGCTGAACGATTGAGACCACAAATGAAACAGGTATTTTTGAGTATTAACTCTTTTTGTTGTTTTTCACTTCTCAAATCGGCAAAGGTATCGATGATGACACCAAAAATTAGATTGAGTACAATAATGATGACAATAAAGAAGAAGAGTAAATCGTAAATGACACGAGCAGCAAAAAGACCCTCCTAAAAATGAAATTTAGGAAATATTTATAAATAACACTTTTTGGTGATTTATTGAAAATAATATAAAGAGTGAAATCGAAAAAGTGATGATATTTTAAACGTTATTTTGGAAACTCCTCCATTAACCTTTTTATAGCGCTTTCAGTCACTTTGTGCGTTTCCGTTTAAAATCGACTCAACATTTGGACACCTTTTTGTGTACAATATCTGTCCACTGACCTTATCTCCGGGCGGTTTGAAGGATTTACCAATTTTGGTACAAATACCACATTATTGTTCTTGTGCCACACAAGGGCTTGGCTTCCATTGTGACAGAAGGCCAGCTAGGCCAGCCAGGCCAGAAATATGTGGAATCAGCCTTTTTTGTAAATATTCCTTGATGTAAATTTCGGTATTTCTTTTACCGCAACTGGTTTTCCTAAGTTTTTGGACATTTTGCGAAATTCCTAAGTCCTAAATTTTTGATTTTTATAAAAATAAGTTTATGTTGTGAATTATTAGAAATAAACTAAAAGATTCTAAAGCAAAAAAAACCCAAATTTAAAGAAATTTTCACAAAAATACCCTAAAGTAACATAGGCTATAAAAAATTCCGATAGGACCAGGGGGAGAATTACCCCCCATAGAAAACAAATATTGATTATCGAATTTCTAAAGAACTATAACAGCGAGATTTCTTAAATTTGTTCCCGACAACTTTCTCAAGGAATTGTTTTACTGAAGAAAATTTAGTACGGATAAAACCAGAAGGAGAGGTATCGCCCATACAAAGCATGTATTTCTAATCGAATATCTAAAGAACCATAACAAATTTGGTCCCAACAATTTTCTCATGGAACTGTTTTACTAGATAAAACGCAGTACAGATAACGCAAAGGGGAGGGGTAAAATAGGATTAAATAATAAACTTATCTGTTGGACATCTTTTATATAAGAGAGTTTTTTAACTTTTTTATATTGATGTGAAAAATAAATTTAATAATAAGAAAACTCTCACCTTACTCGATGGTGCTCTCAATATATCACCAATACCGCCGCCATTTCTTAAACCTTGATTAAGAGTTGTTACAATACACATTACCAAAGAGTCACATGAACGTTCTTTCACATCTCCGCCACCAGAAGTTACTAATTTATTGCCCAGCAATTCATCCGTCGATGAACAAGTATTATCAGACGAAACGGATAAAGTAACATCTAAAAAGAAACAAAAATATAATAAAATTCCTTAACATCCTTAATATATATAGAATTAATTACCATTTTCCACTTCCTCCACATCCACGGGTACCAAAAAGTCATCTCTAAAGAACATATAACCAATAATGGAAAACAAATAGACTAAAATTAAAGCCAAAACTGCAGTCAAAACAATTGAGCGACCATTACGGGTGACAGAACGTATAACATTCACTAAAGTTTCCTCACGATAGACAACATCAAAGAGCTAAAGGATGAAATAAAGTATTAGTAAACAAATTATGGAGACGTTTTGTTTCAGACATAAAAACTTACCAATAATGAGTAGAAAAATGGATGGAAGAGTAGACCACAAAAACAAAAGAATATATAAATGCAATGATATAACAGTTGAAAATCTGTTATAATTTTAAAGAAATGTTTCTCCAATGTACCCTTATTGCCCATTATACTTATTATATGGACACTTTTTAAAGTGACCTTTAAAAATGGAAAATGGGAAATTTTATTAATTAAAAAAATATTTTGAATTATAGAAATGGGAGCAATTACTTACCGTTACCACGCCCAGTAAACATAATGTTGACTCCGGCCCCAGCAAAAATATTGACCTTAATATAATTGAACCTATTAATGTACGTATGCCGGATTCACGAGGTAATGTTACGACTATAACTAAGGAAAATATCAAGATGGCCCAAAATAATAACGAAATATGAGGACTGAGTTCTGTAATTAAAAGAAAATTGTTTAATGTATATGAAATTGGAAGTTTACGAAGAAGACAAATAAATAAAGGATAAAGTAAATAAATATTATTTCTATTCAAATATTGGTTTATATAATAATTATATGTCTGGATATGAGGTTATGTCATGTGTACATAATTGATTTTGTTTTTTTTTTACAAAACATATAGAAAAACTTGTAACTTTGGATCGGCTGGATGTGATAGTAGAGGAGTATAGTTAATTCCGACTGCAAATCGGCCTGTCCAACAAAGTTATGCTTTGTTCGTTCAATCACGTTTTAGGCTTTTGAAATCCAATATTATCTTGCTGGAATATTTGTTCTTTACCATTTTTTCTCCTTAAAGAGGGAAGAGTGTCCAGCAATTCGTTATATATTGTGGTTTTCTGTTTCGTTGGAACAAAACAAATTTTAGATATTCCAAAGGCAGAAAATATTCCAAACCATAAAAATTATGTTATAAAATTCCAACATCGTTTGATATCAAATCTTTCCAATACCATGAGTATGAGTCAGGAATTAAATTTTTTTCCAGAGAAAAATGCCTCTTCCACTCTTCTGCCCATTTCGTGTAAATTTTAAACGATTTTCTTTATGCTATTTTTAAGTAATGGCTTACACTTTGCCATCTTCCATTTTAGGTTTTCATCTCTTCGTAAAATGTGATCAACGTGTTTGAAAGTCATGGAAGGTGTAGAATTCAATATGTTACGGGATGATTCATGTTTTATATTTTTTTGATACTTTTGAATTTCTCTTTAAAGGTTTCCTTTCCTAAAGAAATTACGCACCCCACTTTTGGAACGTTTTATTTTACGATCAATTTCTCTATTGTAAAAAATGTGGCCATGGAAAAATGAATTAAGGCCTTTTCTTAACTGGGAAGAAAAATTCCCTTAAGCATCTTAAAACGTTATGAAATTTATCCATTTAATTGCAACATTATGCCGTAAAATAAAACTTTTTTAAGAAAAAAATGTTTTACTTTTGGTAATTTTTATAAAAGTAATTTTGATGTCTGCGTTTACAGAAATATTCTACTTAAAATAACATTTAATAGCATGAGTAAATCATACAACAAGACTAAAAAGGAAAATCTTTACTTAAAAAAGTACCTTTAAGTTGTCTCTCACTTCAACTTTAATTTTGGTTGGGAACAACAAGGATCAAAAATAATTCCACTTATCACTTTTAGAGATTCATGCACTTGAAGTGATTTTCGGAAATGGAAAAGTGTGGAAACAACTTAGTATATGTGTGAATTTTAAGAGTCCATTCCTGGAAGGTATATGTGTGAGAGCTAGCTGAAATATTGGACTTTACATGACCAATTTCAGCAGCCTCTGTACTTGGCCCATATTAATTAGTAGCAAATTTTATCAAGACCAAAAGTTATAGATAATCCAAAGATCATTTTACTCACCAGGCACAGTATTGTCAAAGGGATAGAAAAATGCCACAATTAAATTAATAACGACCACACAATTAAATAATATATTACTCCATAAGGACATATAACTGCTAACCCAAAAGAGAAAAGGTTGTCCTGAAATTAAGAGATTTTAAAATTTAATTTCGAACGAAGTTTTTGTTGTTTTATCCAATGTAAAATTTACCTCTTAACTTTTTCTGCCATTTCATTTCGTTGAACATTTCTTCAGCCTTATCAAAGAAATCCACCACTTTAGAGCCCTGATCATCACGTTCAGCTGTATGGAATATTTTCATTTTGGTATCGGTTGTCAAATATTCACATATTTCTGGTATGGGAAAGACAATTTGTTCCAAAGTACGATCATGCCGAACAATCTAAAAGGAATTATCATTTAAGATAAAATAAAAAAAAAAACATTTTTTCATAAAATCCAAAAAAAAAAACTTACTTCAATTTGTGCTGTATGGGTGGCATAATACATTAGGGCTTGACTCATTTTAGCATCAAAATTACCCGATTGTGGATCTTCTGAGGCCTTTAACAATGCCGCCAATTCTTTATTGTGTTGAGCCAATTGATGACATAATATATAGATATTATGACCCACTTCCCTCGGACTAACCGATACATCTTCATCATCATGATCAGCATCTACCGGATCATCATCACTATCATTATCATCTATCATTTCCTCTTGATGATAAGCTTTACAAGCTACTTCCACCAATTGTTTCGGATTCATATTGTAGAGTATACGTTCGGCATTTTCACTATCTCCACGAGATTCCATAATAGCGAGTAATAGTTTCGAGGCATTATTTTTCAATTCCAATACCAAATCCATGCGATTTTCACCCAAAGGATTTATGTTGTTTAAAATGAGAGCGGTAATAATATCCAGACCATTTGATTCATGGGTGGCTATACAATTTTGATTCTCATGACAAGGACCCTGACAATATTCGGTTAAAGTTTCCAGAGTTTGATTGATAAGCGCTACATTGTTCTCATTAATGTAAAGACCCAATAGACCCAAACCACCGGTGGTAGAACCACAAATACAATCCAAAAACATTAAGGTTTCAGAGACCAGATTGTAATTGGTTTTATTGTTTTGATTGCGTAGAAGATTTTGCAAATCGGGATTATGATTTTCACACAACAGTTGCAGGAATCTTAAAATTGGCTGCATAACCAAAACTTTGTTGGAGAGTTTGTTACGCTCCTCCTTATTATCCTTATGTTTATCTAACTTTTCAGCTAAAATATCTTCCAATGGACTGTTAATATTAAGAGAATTTGAATCTTCTCCTGCATGTAAATTACGGGCATTGCTAAACGCTCTGGCGGTGGCTAGACCTGCATTATGTAGTTCTTTTCTCAATTCCTCGGTGATAACTACTCCATTAGTTTTAACACCATGTTTGCGTGATATTTTATCCAATTCCAAATTGACATCTTGTTTACTCTCATGGGCTTTGGCTGCTATATCGGAGGTGTTGACAGTTACGGTTGATTTTATTTCCTGTTGCGAGTCCTTCATCTTATCAAAAAACACCTTGAAGAAGGGTTGATTTAAATCGCCACTAAGAAATTTATTATACATGCCCTTTTGTATAATGGGATTACCACCCTCTAGCAAAGCTATGCCCAGCTCAATGGCCTCCACAAATATGGAAGGAGAATGTACCGATTTAATAACTAATTCTATAACCAAATCTGAGGCTCCTTCTCGATCTAAATGATTTTGTACTTCATGTAAAGTTTTTTCCGCTCTTTGTAAATATTTAGCTCCCGGTCCATGTGTAACCAGATTCATATGTTTTTGGCTATCTTGAGCAGGCATGACTAAAGCAGCTAAATCATTTTTTTGTTCTATAGGCGTACGATTACTATTCGAAGGTTTTATATCGAAATAACGTTTGAGTAAAGTGTTTCTAAGATTATCACCCTTTTCACCATAATTCACATCGATGGCCATCATTTCTCGTAGAGTCTTTAGGACCTTAACACACAGCTTCTCTTCTTTTTCCTCCAGCAACTTTTCGGTATGTTTGATTAGTTTGCGTATAAAACCTCCCGACTCACAACGACGACGAGCATCTGTACCCACTGGAAAGAGTAATTCTGAACGATATAAAATATCTACCAGTAAAGACAATTCTGCTTCCACTACTGGCTTCAATTGTTCCTCCAATAGCGATACAATATCCTGCAAGCCTTCTATAATGGACCTATCTAATCGCATTAAATTCGCCGAATTCTGTGTCTCATATTTTGGCTGTTTCGAGGCTAAAAGCCATTTGGTAGTTTGTCGTGTTAACAATGCCGTTTTGCTGGACATTGTCACCACTTGTTGCTCTAAATCCAGGGGTATGGCTATACTCCTGGTTTTGGCCGACTCAGCCAAAGTACGTATACAATTTTCGACATTAAAGCGATCAGCTAGACTAAGCCATTTGCATTGTGATAAACGATAACAGGCTTGCAGTAATTGTACAAAGATCATTTGTCTTGACTGGACTATAGTCGATTGATCCGAAAAGGGACTGCTAAAGAAGGTGGCCAAAATGGTACAAACACCATTTAGCACATAATTCATAAGCGTTTTGTCAGCATTTAGGCCACCGGCTATTAAAAGATTTATGTCTACCAAAAAGCTTTTCTCAAACAAATTCCACATATGACCAGACGAGTAGATTTCCTTCATTTCCACTTCGGTATCTATATAACAGTGATTTAGAAAATCCACATAGGCCTCCTTAACTTCCGGAATACAGGCAGGATGACAGATAATAGCCACTATATCATCCAGAGATAATAAATTATTACACTTGATTTCCGTATATAAATTCTTGCCCATGGTACAGCAGGCCAAGAGTTTCACTAATTCAACATGATATTTTAGGGGATTGTCATCACTTAGAGGACCTTTTTGTTTTTGCATCATTGACACAAATTGATTGAAAGAGGTTTTATCATTATAAAATACCAAAACCTCTTCGCCGGCATTTATAAGCTCCTGCATAACCATATCCTGACATTTGCGTATAAATTGATTTTCTGCTTTGACTATTGTTTGTAAGAACTGCAAATAGACGACATGACGACCATGGATTTCGATACAGTGCACAAAATGTTGCACCACTTTATCGGTAACTTCATTACACAAAGCCAGATTATCTTTAAAAATGGCACAGACCGTTTTCGCTTCGAGAATCTAAAAATGGAGGAAAAGGAAGGAGTTATAAGAGACTTTTTGGAAAAATTATATTCTAATTACCCCTGGATTTAAAAATAGATCTAAATGATTGTGTAGTAACACTTGATTCTGTTGATTGCCCAAACAGAAATTCTGTAAGAATTCGTGAGCCAAAAACATTAGCTCCTTCATTAAGACATCATCCTTTTCATCGTAGGGATTTTGCAAAAGATCCAAGACTACAGTGTGAACACCAACATTACGCAACAGACGCTGCTCATGTTTGCGTGGCTTGACATAGGGTCCTATAGAGGCGACAAGGGAATCTTTTTTTGTTTTAAAGTGAATTAAATTAATTCACCATAAACATTTAATTTGTTAATACAACCATTCACATCAATTATTTTGTTAGTTTTTAAATTTGAAAAATTTAATTTTGAATGCAAATTTCATTCGTCATACTTTACCTGGTGTTACACAAAACTGATTCATACGCATCAATATCTCCTTGACCTTTTTATATTCATGCAATTGTTCACTGGACAATGAGGCCTTGTATTCGTTGCTTAAATTAACATTATCTATGGTGGAATCGCTCACAGCTAAATTAAGAAACATAAATGTCCAAAATAAATTTATAAAAAAGAAGGAAAAGTGATGATTTTGTACTCACTCGTATTCAATTCTTCGGAAGTTTTCGATTTATAAACCCATAATTCGGATTTCTCAACACTTTGTCTTAGAATATCCAAATCATGTTTGATTTGTTTATAGGACTCAACATCACTATCGGAAACCAATAGTTGCACCTGTTTACAAACACATAGAAACAATTTTCATTAAATCATCAGATCCATTTTTTGAGTTTTATAGTTTAAAAAGTTTTGCAATAAATTAAAAAATTAACTTAAGAATTATTACTAACTATGCTCATCCACTTTGTTGAATTTATTGTTAAGATTCAAGATTTTTTAATTAAAAAAATAAATTAAAAATATAAATAAATAAAATCGGAATATTTAAACAGATAATTTAAAATTAATAGTTTTTTATTTATTGTTTGCATAAGAAAGCGTGATAAAAGAAAGTTAATAAAAAAATTGTTTTATTTTTTATTTTAATTTTAATTAAAAAGAAATTAAATAATTTAATAAAAATATAAATTAATATTAAAATATAAAAAATGAATATTTGAAAAGAGATAAATAACACAATTTTCGATATCGGTTATGTGAAATAAACTGAAATGGATCTCTCTATATATTGAAAAATCAAAAATCTGAATGTCGTCGACTTTCAAACGAGAACAAGGTTTTTAAGTGACAGGTTTTCAAGTGACAGGTTTTCAAGTGACAGGTTTTCAAGTGACAGGTTTCAACTGACATGACTTCCAAACGACAACAGGAATTTCAATTGGAGTTTATTTTAGTTCTCATATGGAGAAAATTAAAATCCAATAATACGGAATTACTAATTGTGCTGGACTATTAATGGATCTTGTAGCAATTGACTGCTTATATTTTGCAAAAGTCCCAATATTTCAACTGGGACACTGTTCAAAAATGATAATTGGAAACAAGTAAGCAGTAAGATCGACAAATTCTTAACACGCGCTTTTCATTAAAACTTTTAATCTAAATATTATTTTATTTTTCCTTTGATCATGTTTCCTTTGTAAGACATTTCAATTATTATGTTTAATGTCAAACAAATCAAAATATTAAATATTTCTAACTTGATCCTACAAATAGAAAGCATTTTCAAAATTAGCTCACAACATATCCGGCATGAAAGCAGTCCGATTAGCTCGGTGTTCGTACTATTTGGTATAAAAGCTTAAAGCTAATTCGGTATTAAACATATGTTCCTGTCAGGAACGCTGCTAAAAATCTAGAGGCCAACAACAAAGGTCAAGTGAAGTCAAGTTTCCTAAAAAATAATTTTTGATACATAATGAATGACGGAACATATATACTGGCGAATCTTTCGCAGCTTCCTGGTAAAAAAATTTAAGTTGGTTATGCTCAAGAGAATGTTTAAGAAAAGTTAAGGACCCAAAAGCAGGCAAAGTCAATCATTTGTTATATACTAAAATTAACATTTTAATGTATGTTTGCAAAAAGGGTTCATCCATTCATAAGACATTCATAATGTGTCCACTTATTTTAGGTCTGACTTGGCATCCTGTTCATTATGGTAAATAAGCTCTTGAATGGTACAAGAACATTTATGCGGTTTTTGTACCAAGAGAGGCAAATCCTTCAAACTGTCCGGATGAAAGGAAAGTGGAGAGAAATTTGGCTCTTGAAAAAAGAGAAATAAATTAAATTACAAATTGTACAAAAAGCGTCGATTTTAAACGAAGATGGAGTACCTGTTTGAGTGAGGGTTTCCGAAAAAAAGTTTAAAATTCCATTCCTGGAGATTAAAACTACAAAAAAATGTTAATAATAATTTCAATTAAAAAAACTGTAACTTTATTGGTTTAATTTTTGTTTAGATGTTAAGAATTTTTCGATCTCACTGCTAATAAAATGTTTACAACGTTTACATGGTCAGCCAGGTGGCAGACATACGGACGAACATTCTTAAAACGATTCAGAAATAAACTAAAAAATGGGTGTAAGATCATGTTACAAACATCAGTTGAAACCCATAATACTCCAATCGCATATGTTGGTGCGAGTTTTAATTACAAAAATGTACTATCTCCATAATAATCTATTAACAATTTCTAATTGCTGGTTAATTAATTTAATTATTTATTGATAATTATTACAAAAAATATACTATAAATAAAATCAAATTTATAAAAACAATAGAAATTTTCTAGTTCAAGTTTATTTCAGTCCCAGACAACTTAAATACGAATCAAATGTACACTGCAAAAATAATTCTATTTTTAATTTTGAACAATTTTATAAAAAATTTAAGTGCGATGGTTTGTATATTGAAATTTTTAGAAATCCTGTTTTAATTTTATTTATTATCATTTTCCATGCTGCAATAGACCTGGACATATGAATATACCAATATTGAGTTCGTAACAAGTGATGAGAATTTTATGAGTGGTGAATTGGAAGTTATTCGGGTATCTCGTGGTGTTTATGGTTTTAAGGGTTATATCGATTTTAAACAGCCCCTGGATGATGACAACTATAAAGTGGATTTCAATTTTTATCGTGATAAATTATGTCAAGGAAATTATGACCTTTTACCATATTCTATGATTAATAACACAATATCACAAGTAATGAATACGATATATAAAAATACAGCAATGGAAACATTTAAAGAATGTGCCACAAATGCATCGTATTTTGATACATTTACACCGCCACTAAAGGAACATCGTGTGTTATTTGAAAACTGTAAAGTATCAGAAGATAAATTTCCATCATATATAAATGAAGGCTGCTACTTTATCGAGATAAGAATTCATGGTCGTGCTGAAGCAAAAACTTTAATATATGTTGTCGTTGAGAATAAAGATTTCTTAGAAGGCGTATAATATAATAATAATGAGATCAAAAGTTCTTAACATACATATTCGTTAATAAAAAGGAAATCATTAAACTTACAATTTTATTTTTTATTGGATTGAACTTTTTATTACAATTTACACAAAAATATTGAAATTTTAATCATTTTTTTGGAAATCCTTCCATTAACGTTTTTATATTATTTTCTGTCACTTTGCTCGTACAGGTAGTCCACTTCCGTTTATAATCTACCACACATTTGGACAGTTTTTTTATATAAAGAGAACAGACTTTTAACAAGAACGCAATATCCCTTCACTGGCCTTAGCTTAGGATAGTTTGTTAGGATTTGCCTCGTTTGGTAAAATACCACATTGTCTTGTACCTCTCAAGGGCTTGTTTACCATAATGACAGAGTGCCAATTGAGACCAAAATAAGTGATGTAAATGTCGGTATTTATAAAGCTCGTTGTAACAAATTCTTTTGCCGCAACTGCATTTTGTTTACCATACCAAGAACTCTTGGGGAAATTTTGATTGCTTTTGGGTCCAAAACTTTTCTTCAACATTCCCTCGGCCATCAGCAACATAAAATTCTTGACCAGGAAGTAGTGAAAAATCTGCCAAACATACGCTTCTTCATCCATTATGCAGCAGGAATATTGACTTGACTCTGTTGGCTTCTTAATTCTTAGCAGAGTTCCTGTTAAGAAATTTTTTGCCCCCATATACTTTTAAACCTTCATTAATTTTAACCTTTCGTACTAAATAGTCAGAGCACTGGGCTATCCGAGCTGCTTTTCTCGGATTTGTTGGCAGCTCTTTTGAAAATGTTTTCTTTTTTTAGTTTTAGAACCATTATGTGGTCCATTCCTTTTCTTTCAACGGACAAATTCTTCCGGTCCTGTTTAATAACATTGGAAATCTGATCAGAGAGCCGTAGTCGGTGATATTTAAAATTTGGCCACCTCGGGTTTGTCGATTTCTTTAAAATTTGCCAAAAATTCATTTATGAATTGAAAAAAAGACAGTTTGTCTATAGTTATATAGTTTCTGGTGAAGCTCTCGATAGCTCCCTCATCCCAATATGACAGTTTGAACGACATTTACAGAGACGCCACAAATTCCGTGATTTTGAGTTACTGTGTGAATGTCGTGCTTGGAAACCTCTCACAGGCCTTAAAAGACAATGTACAGAACGTTGCTTTAACTTTTTTCTGCTGAACCGATTTTGATCATTTTTGGAATGGTAATGAAAAATTTCATTCCAATTTGTCGATTTAAAATTTGTAATTTTACGAAAGTACTTAGATATCAGTCTATACAAATTTTGCAGATTTTAAATAGGAAATTTCTCAGGACTATGTGAGCGTGCCAACAACAGGCGGACAAACAAGAGGATATAGCTATTCGGATTTTGATTTTATCCCAGAAGGTATACACATTATGCGGTCTGAGATTATTCCTTCTGCGGCGTTTGAAACGGAATGACAAAGTTAATATACCTTCTTCGCCACTTGTTGGTGGAGGTTTAAAAATGTTTATCAAATACTTAAACTACTTTCCTCTCTTCTACTGAGTGTATTTAGAACTTGTTATTAAGTACTCAACCGGAAAAATATATTCTGCAGCCATATCATTAACAAAAAAATGGACTTTTTTCGAAACCAAGTTGGTGGTATTGTATCCTATGATTTTAGTGATTTAATTTGACATTGGTAATACTATGCTACTGGGTAAACTATTTCCCAGCACATTCAATATATAGTCTCACAGTTTGCTTTAAAAAGTCAAAATCATATTCCATCTTGTTCAAAATTTCTTCCTTTATACCAATATTTTTAAAATTGTGTTATTTTTCGATTAGGAAAATTTAATTTCTACATTTATTAATTTTCCACTTACCTGTCTGAAGGCTTGTAAAACCTCTTGACGCTGACTGAAATGACGAAAGAGCAAATGTAATGCTCCCGACACCAATGGTGGATAATCGTGCATAATTAAATGTAATAAAACTCTTAAAAATGTGCGACCACCTTGACCATCCAAATCCAAATTAGCCGAATCACCGCTATCGCAATCAAATATACCCTCTGCTTGTATACCAATTGACTCTAAATCGATATTCTTTTGACGTTGTTGAAATGCGGTAGCTGCTGCTGCTGCAGGATCTGAAGGATTTGCTTGATTATTCGCTGCTGCGTCGGCTTGAGTATGTTGTTGAGCATCACTTTCGTCAAATTCTCGCTTGAATATCGATAAGAGGCAACTAATTCTATAATCCAAACGTACATCAAGTATGAATTGTAGAATTTCGATAATTTTCAATTTTGTGTCCATAACTAAAGGGTATTCTTTCATGAGCTGTGAAACGGATTTGCGTTGTTGCAATGAAATGGCTGGTGTGGCCATAACTTGACCTACAGAACCTAAAGCCAAACTGGTCATGACGGTATTCATATCACCGATTGAACGTAAAACACCACCTTCGGCTGGAAAGGGCATATGAAAAATTAGTTTTCTTTTTTTATTTTTTAAAAGTTTTTTAATTTTATATTTTTAATTAAATATTGAAAATATTTTCATATTTTATTTAGTTTTACGTGGGTCCACTTTACCTTCTTTTTCCTCAGCGGCTTTTTATTAAAATTTGTTTTTATTTTTTCAATTAAATAAAAAATAAGCCAATCAATATTAAGCAATTTTTTTAAATATTTTGTTCAAAAACATAAAAACTTAAAATTGTTTATAATAAACGGGATTTTGAGTATTAATTACAGGGAATTTTGATTATTCGTAGTTCTTATTAGTTTTGAAAATAATTATCAAAATGTTTACTTACAATCTGTATCAGCTGCTACAAATCTTCCTGTATTTGAAGCTGTTGAACTCTCAATATTATTATCTGAAACACAATCCAATATACAGAGTAATGTTTTGGTCAATCTCAATAAATCACTAAAACTATAGAAACCAAAATATATCAAATCTCGAGCCAATTTTACCACCTAAAATTAGAATCAATTGTAATCAATTTCATAATATGAAAAGCGTTTTAAAAAACTCACCTCAAATGTTAATTTATTTTGTTCTTGATCGGTGAATAGCCAAACTTTGGCGGCCACATTACATAAATAATTCTCCACAAAAGCGATGGTGGTATTGAATTTGGCACGTACCGCTTCTTTGTTATAGTCGGCTGGTTGATTTTTACCATCGTAACTATAAGAAAATAAATTTGAAAATAAATATCTTTTTATAAAAAAGAAATCAAATAACTTTAGTGATAATGAAAGAAAAAGATCAAGTAAAAATTGTGCGGAGTTATAAATTGGAAGTGAAAAAATGTTTATATAATGAAATATTATTATTATTATTATTATTATTATTATTATTATTATTATTATTTTATTTTTGAAAATTTAAATTGAGAAATAAAAAATAAATTTGAACTAAACTTTTAGAAAAAAACACAAAAGTCCAACTTCAGATTTATATATATATTTGACGGATATATTTCTATGGTTATTTCAGCAGGATTAGAATATTTCTAACTGCTAAAGAATTCATGTTAAGGAATTATTAAAGAAATAAGAACGAGTAAAAATGTTGTAGTCGGTCAAGCCCTACAATGTAATACCCTACACCACATTCTAGATTGTAAATGACTGCAACGAAAAATTTACGAAAGACCTTCTTATAATTTGCTCTTTGTTTGGGATCTAATGAATTGGTCCTCGTATAATTTGCCACAATATTTTAGAATATTATAAGATCTTTTTTCTCCAAATTTGCTTAAAATCGCTTAAAATTTTAAAATTAAAAAACCCCATTTTGGGGGGACTTTTGTATGGGACCTATATGAAATAATAGACCGATCATAATTGACCATAATAGTATTTTCCAAATTTCTCTTATATATCTTCGAAACTACGTCCAGTATTCTGCGAACAAGCTATAGATAAACAGCCAGTCAGCCGGACAGACAGACGGATATGAAGTATATCATGTGGTATTACTAATTATATTTTGTTCCATTTACAAACATTTATATAACCATATAACACCCCAACCACCTACGGTGGTGTAGAGTATAACAAATAGTTTTGGAGCAATTATAATTTTCGAATGTAAAAATATACAATGAATTATCAGTTCCAAATTTTAAAGGTGGAAACAAAGCATCAAATCATTTATCGAGGATGATCTAATCTAGTTTATACTTCTAATGCTACATCTCTTAATTTCCGTAACATTGTGGTGGCGATTTCTGGATACTGTGCCTTTGGCATTTATTTATAATAGTTTTCCTATTTAACGACTTCATCAGGAGCTCTGGGAAGAGAAAGAGGAGGAGGCATCTACTACCACTAGATTCATCTTCTGTATATGCCCTGCCCTTTAGGGTCTTTGTCTACGATTTTTTGGAAGGGTCACTTGTCTATCCTAATGGAATTAGCATTCATGAATGTGAGTAACTTTGACAATAACATCAGGAACTTGCATACGCCTGGTGTTGATATGATAACTTTCGCGGACGACTAAATTATCAAAGCAACATATTGTACATAACTTGAAACTTTCACAAGCGAAATCGACACTCTTTACTACCTGCACTAAAGGATAAACACAAATAAGGGCATCAGATGGATGCCAAATCCTAAAGATCTTAGGGTTTATATTTGATCAGCTTATTTATCTGCTCGTGAAACTGCAATCACGCCAATTGGAATATGATCCTAAAAGTACTAGCCGGCAGTGATTGGCAATGGAGAAATATTTAAAATTGTCTAAGATCTTACCGGTTAAGGAACATAATTAAATGCCGGCACCATACTGACTTCAATATAATACAATTCGTGTTTCCCCTGAGGCATGTCAGAAAAGGTCTTCGAATATATGAATAAAGCATACTTAGGTTTCAACGGTTTCGATCTCCCGTCGAAGAGATTGAACAGAATCTGTAGCGGTCTACAGGACAGTTTTTTTTTTTTTTTGTTAAGTTAAACATCTGTATTTTGTACAGTTCACGAAATGAACTTAACACATCTATAATTGTGATGTATGGTCAATTCCAGACCGATATTCTTGAAATAGCGCATGTAAGTTTATACTAATACATAATTTATTTGCGCTAAATTGTCTTATATTTGTTTTCCCATTCCGGGTAGGCATTGGTATTGGAGTTACCTGAAATATAGGACTAAATAGATTCAAAAGGTTTCGCCCTTGGCTCGTGATAATAATATAATCAACATTTCATCAAGATGTCTCTAAAATTACAACTAGTAAAGTCTTCTCAACGTTTTCATGGACAATAAAATGTACTGCGTTAAATCGGAAGAGTTGGGAATCTTAAATTTATTCAATTAAATATTACAAAAATATAAAATTCTATTAACAATAACAATTTTATTAAAAAAATCGTAAAAACATATCGTACGTATACTTTAGTAGACCTGTGTAAAATTCGATGTTAAATGCAAAAATTGTGCAGAAAATAGATTACAGTTCTTAAAAAAAACATACAAAATAAACTTTATATAGGAAATATTTATAGAGATATTTCTGGTGCAGGAAGAAAAAGAAGAAGAAAAGGATTTGTAAAGTAAAAAAATTATTGTGATTTTTCTAATATACAATGAAATGATGAACACAAATTACTCACCACAATATCTTTTTTCTACAAAATAATACTCAACATATACAATAAACGAATGATATGGCGAAATAAAATCAAAGTGAATTTCCCATTAATGAAGGCAATAAAATATTTCAATGGGGTAAATTCAAAAATATCTCACAAATATAAACATATCTTTCATTACTCACTCTAAAATAGACATTTTTGATGGTATTTCACTCCAAAGTCTGGCATATTTTACAGGTGTTACCGGCTCTTGAGGATCACGATCAACATGCAAATGTAACATAAGACGACAAAAAGAGGCTCTCAATTCATAAGGCATTGACTCGTCAGACATGCATCTATTTGATATTCACAAATAAATAATTTAAAATTTATAATTTATTTAATTATTTATTTTTTTGTAATAAAAAACGTACTTTAATATCAAATCAATATCCAAATGGGGAGAAAGATTATTTAGAGCGAGATATTGACGATTCAAACACATATTGGAGAATAGATTCAATTGATGACGATAATAATTTAAAATAGCCGCTTCCAATTCTTTGCCCTGGGCCACACAATTTGCTAAATCGGCCATGGAACGAGATTCCTGTTAAATAATGTTAATGTGAAATATTATCTTAAATTTATTTAAAATTAAATTAACCTTTAAACCCTTCCATTTTAAATGTATTTCATATTTAATTTCCTCTTCGTCATCTAAAGGCTCTAGATCCCACGTAGATGTTGTATAAGTCGATAATAATTCTGTTTTCTCATCATCATCTTCGGCTAAAGGTGTAAGTTGAGCATTATCTTTTCTCCTTACACTGTTCGTTTTCTTTTGTTTTAGAGCCTTAACTTCAGTCTCTATTAGAATATCAGAATTTTTTGCACTTAAAACCGATTTGCAGATTAATTCCTGGGTAACAGCTATAGCTTTACGATTAGAAACACACAAATCGGATAGATAATCTAAAAATCTAGAATCCCAATTGTGCATATTTTTACGCACTAAACCCACAAAGGTTTCAATTTCAGCTGCAGTTATATGTTTCTCCAACAATTTACGATTATTGTGCAATAAAGCGGTAATCGTATCCTCAGCCAATATATCGTAACCGATTTGTTTTTGCATTAAACCAAAGTGTTTGGCGATATATTCCTAAAAGGAAATGTTTATATTAAACGACAATTTTAATGATAAACGACAATGAGGATAAACTCACCTGATTTTTTCTATAATCTTGCTGGGACAGTCTTAAAATTCGATAACATAATCTAAATATGTTCTTGTAGGGACTATTCTTAGGATCGCTTAATTCATCCAAACGCAAAAATGGTCCATCGCATCCAGGGTGTTCTTGAAAGGGTCCTTGTAAGATCTTAAATAACTGCTTTAAAATGTATTGTTCTCTTAGCAGTTTCTGGCGATCTCGATTTGGATTTTTAATAGTCAATTCCAAAGCTTTTGTTTTATTTTGTTCATTTTCCATGCCCGCTATAAAGTAGACAATATCTTGCAGTAAAGAGATTAAGGAACGTCTTTCATTAATCGATATGGTGCCATTATCAAGTTTTGCAGTAACAGTTGCCAAAACCTTACAGGCATCATTGGCAAAATCTAGGTCACGTACTTCAACGGGTGAGACGGGTATTAAAGCAAAAGCTTCTTTATCTTCTTTGATGGGGGAACAACAGACTTTTGACATTACAGGTTTATCATCATCTATATCGATGGGTATAGAGGTGGCATGAACCCAAGTGTTAGAGCAAAGATGTCTCAAGCGAACATAACTAGACTGTGGTACTAAACTATCGGCTCGTGCCATAGTGGTGGGGTCTAGTTCAAAAACGGTGGCAATGTCGGTAGAAAAGGGTACTGATACCAAGCGATATTGCTCAAGTTTTGATTTTTCTACAAAGAAATAATCTCAGTTTAAAGTAAATTTTATCTTATAAAATGTAAGAATTACCTATCATGGTTGAATTACAGCCTATTCCCGAATCTTTAGCATTCTCGCCACTCATATTTAATAATTGTTGTTGCGTTGGTTGTTGTGCTTGCTGCTGCTGCTGCAGTTGTTGTAAATTTACAGTATTGACATTTTCAGAGTCCAGCTCTGCTGCCAAATAGTATCCTGTTGCCAAATGTTTAAAACGATATAAAGAATTCCAATGTCCCGCACCTCCACGACAAGAATCATGTTGCACTACTTCAATTTCCCATAATGCTTTACTAGAAGTAGCTGCTGTCGCACTAGTTCTGCCCGTTGTTCTCAAGAAAACATGTTGTTGTTTCTTATACTCATCCATGGTAAGAAATTTCTCCTGTTCTGCATGAAACAATCTTACCACGTCTCCACCTTTTAATATATGTTCCTGATTTTCTTTATGTTCCATAAATAAAGTTATTTTCCATGAAGTAGAAGAATTAAGAACATTAACTTCTTTACAGCCGGGATTATCGGGCAATTCATAATTGGCTGCCACATGAAGATTTTGTTGATCAGCATTAACAGGATTTAAAATAACTTTATCCCCTACAACCACATTATCGCCTATGGAACGTAATTTATAGAAAGGCATGATATAAAACCAAGAACCTTCATTGCCATTGGCATCAAGATAGACGCGCATCGCATTTTTCTCTAAAAGGGAAGGAAGACGTTTGTTGACAGTAAGAAATTTATTGGATTTGAGATGCAACAATTGAACCACGCTGCCATATTGAATTTGTTGTCCGAGAATTTTCTTGTTTTCCGTTTCATTCTGTTTCTTTTCGATTTCGGCTGCATGCTGGATAGGAAATACAAATTATTATTAGGAGCGAAACGATTTTAGCTAAACCATTTTCTATAGACAATTGTTTAGCTCAATATGGAAAAGGACCATGAAGAAAACTTTTTAAATTAAGTTAAAACTAAGAACTTACATGTAATCTTTTTAATAAATTTGTGTCTGTGTTTGAGCTGGCAGATTGTTTGGCTGCTTTCCAGAATTGTTTCTGGGCTGAATAACGATTCATGGGACATACTTTTATTAAACAATCTGAAACAAGGACAAATATTGAAAATCAATACAAAAAAAAAAACATATTTAAATCAAATAGAAAACGTTACCTCTAAACTTTTTGGGAGGATAATTTAAGTCTCCAGCCTCAGGACATACCACAGTACGATCATCTACCAAACTGTCAAGATAAAGAAAAAAAGATATTAAAAAACGAAGTTGTTCATTGTGAATGAAAGAACTTACCCCAAAGTACTTAAGAAACCGCACACACTACCTTCGGCATAGAGTGATACAATATCACCCAAATGCAAAAAACTGGCTGAACCAATTATGTTGTCACCCATTTTAACTAACAAATGAAGAGAGAGAGAGAATAAAAAAATCATATTAAAGCACTTGACATTAATGTGTGGCTGTTGTCATAAATTGTAGTGGGAAATCTTACCACTCTAAGTGTCCATTAAACAAAAACAAAAAAAGAAGAAACGTGAATTATTTTTTACGGTCCAAAGTTGTGTTTTTGTTTGTTTATTCGCTTTAGTTTTCTCTTTTTGGTTAAAACATTTATAAATATTTTTCTCGTGGCTTTAAACAGAAATTAGGCAGCAGAAGGAAAAGCAAAAGGAGGTGCACAATAATAAGTAGAGAGTGTGTATGTACTTAAGGTAGTTGAGGAAGTCCCCTTGGGTTGAATTCTTTATTTTGTTGTTATTGTTGTTGATGTTTTTTTTCCTTTTCAAAATCTTCCAATTATTATAACAACAAACTGTTGATTCCAGTAAATATACCGTATGTATATTATTATTATATCTATATATATATAATCTGATGTGGTAGGTCTGGTATATTTTTGTTATTATTATTGTTGTTGTTGTCGTGTTTTGTTTTGTTGCTTATTTTATTATTATATAATCTTGTATCTTGTCTCTTTATTCTTTATTTAATAAATTGTTGAGCAAATGATTAAATCAAGTATAATATTTTTTATTATTATTATATTGTTGCTATTTTTATTATTATTGTTGTTGTTATTGCTTGAGGTCTTTTGATAAAACTGTAACGAGATTTGCAAAAAAAAGGAAAATTTATTTAAAAAAATTGAAAATAATAAAAATTTGTTTATTCATAAATTTGTATTGTTAAGAGTTTATTTAGCCTTTGGGAAGCCCAAGAATTTAATTTGATAACATAAGGAACAAAGGAAAACAGATATGGCGCCTCTAAAAATAAATATAATTTTGATTTAAACTCTGGAATAAAGTCTTAAGTTTAACCGAAATCTTGTGCTACAAAATTTATTTATTGGTATCCTTGGGCAGTTTGGAGAATATGGCTCTCTTGGTACAAATACCACATTATTGTTTTTGTACCAAGATTTGACAGGGTGCCAAGTCAGATCAAAGTAAGTAGACACATTACGAAGTGTTATGAATGGAAGCATCTTATTTTGGTAAACATTCCTTGATGTAAATTTCGGTATTTATAGAGACCGTTGTAATAAATGATTGGCTTCTTTTGTCCCGACTACATATTGTTTGCGACACTAGTAACTTTTTTAAAAATTTAATGTTTTAGCAACTTTAATGTCAGGAACTATTTTTAAGTCTTGTATGTTTAAAAACTTTAACTATTAAAAACAAGGCCGAGCATTGAGCAAACCGGGCTGCTTTCTTATCGAATGTGTTGGGAGCTCTTTTGAAAATATTTTCTATTTTTTGAATTTAGAAACATCATGTTGACCATTCCTTCTACCTGATGCAGGTTTTGGTTTTTTTCCCATAAGGGAACCATGGATGGAATTATGAGGTCTCAAAAAGGTTATCTTGGATATCAATTTTTTTTAAGAGCGAAACAATTTTCAACAGATAAGTTTAGTTTTTGAGTTATTTCTATATCAATTTTCAAGTTTTTGCAAGTTGTTGAGAAAATGTTTTTTTTTGTATATATTCATAAGTTTTCAGCCGATCTTTTTCCGAAATTCTGTCTGCACTCATATTCATGTAAAAGAAATTTTTTTCTTAAAAATATATATCAAATTTATATCTTTCTAAAAGGTTTCTTTACTTAAAAAGTTTTGATTGAATCCCACGAAATTAACCGATTTTTATTTCCTACACCACCAATACCGATTTAACAATGTCTGTCTTTCAGTTGGAAACAATCTTACGCATAGAATAATTTTCCGAATTGAATGAAATTTGATTAAGATTCTAGATAAATATGAACCAATATATATGGATTATATGTCCTTGATATGTATAACTAATTTCGGTCCGTATTAGATTAAAGATCTCAAATGAGGGCGAATTCCCTAAATAGTATTGTTTAATTCCAAAATTCTGTAAAATTTTTATCTTACTGTCATTAATGTATAAAATATCGCATCCGGAATAGGAATACCTCTGCTAATAGATTATTCCTAAGCTCTTTTAAAATCTTAGAGGTATAGAGATATTTAAAATCCCGCATATCATTTATTTATTTTTATCATTATTATTATTATTATTATTATTATTATTATTATTATTAACTTGTAGTCCCAATAGACCGTTTTGTACGGAATGACCCCATAATGTATATATATTCTTGCATCAAATCAAAATCGGAGTCGAATTATCCGTCTGTCTGTTGTTGGCACGCTCACATCCACAAAAATTTACAAAGCTCAATGTAATTTCGTCTTATTTTGACATAATTTTAAATTATGTGAACTTCATTACCATATTTAAGCGTTTATATAATGTATACGTTTGTGGGAATATTTGTGTGAATATGTATAACGTATTAACTTCACACGAATTTGTGTTGGAGGGTATAGAAGATTCGGCATAGCCGAATACTACATTCTTATTTGTTTATTTTGTAAACATTAATTTCCCATCGGATTTTATTAGAAATAAAATTTGTATTCTAAAACTAAAAATCTTATTTGATTAGACAATTTATTACCTTTGCCCAAGGTAATAAATGGTCTTGTACTATAATTAATTAATACAAAACTATATAATTAATAATTTAGTTAGTTTATACTTGATTTTAGATTGTTTGAGATAAAAACAAACGGTAGTTAAATTAATTATATATTAAACATAAAACATAAATATGTTATGACAATAATGTTAATTGTTTTGTTAATCGCTTTTATGTTATAACAAATTGAAAAAATAATTTTTAAAAAGTTTATAATTTTTTAACGTAGATTTTGATTTTTATAATAATTTTTAATTGTTAATCGTTTGGGACTTACAGACAGACAAATATTCGATTTTGCTTATATTTTAGTATTGTTAGGCTATAAAAATTTCGATAGAACCAGGGAGAGGGGTACCACCCATACAAAGCAAATATTGATAATCGAATATCTAAAAGAAATATAACAGCGAGAATTTTCAAATTTGCTTTCAATCACTTCTTAACTGTTTTTGGGGCAAAATGTAGGACGTATAGGATCAGGGAAGGGGTAACCCCATACAAAGAAAACATTAATCATTGAATATCCAACCACTTCATCGATAATTTTCACATTTGATCCCAATAATTTTTTAAGGAACTTTTTTACTGGAAAAATGTGATACGAATATGATCATGGGAAGAGGTATTCCCCATAAAAAATGTTGAATATTCAATATCTAAAGAACTATAACAACAAAAGTTCTCAAATTCGACCCCAATCACTTTCTCAAGAATTTGTTTTACTGATCAATATATAGGACGGGTAGGATGAAGGAAAAAGGTACTTCCACACAAAGAAAATATAAAAATCGAATATTAAAAGAACTGTAAAGGCGGGAGTATTCAAATCGGTTCTTATTTCCTTTCCCAAGGATCTTTTTTACTGGTTGAAATGTAGGATGGATAGGGCCATAGGGAAGGGTACCACTCACTTTATAAGGGTGGGAAAGTTTGGAGTTATTATTTATTATAATGAATTTTCATATAAGAAGTGAGATCGGAAAATTCTTAACATACATA
Organism: Cochliomyia hominivorax; assembly: GCA_004302925.2. Taxonomy (NCBI): domain Eukaryota; kingdom Metazoa; phylum Arthropoda; class Insecta; order Diptera; family Calliphoridae; genus Cochliomyia; species Cochliomyia hominivorax. The sequence goes on along the minus strand of PYHX02000467.1, from coordinate 41,982,844 downwards.
TATGTTAATAAAAACGAAACCATTAGACAGTTTTACTTTTTTTATTTGCTTGAAATTATTATTAGAATTTACAAAAATTTGAACCTTTTTTGAAAACTCTTCTATTTTGACATTTTGATCGAACAGGTAGTTAATCTCCGTTAAAAATATACCACACTTTTGTTCAATTCTTTATTCTCTTAAATTCGCCTTTAACAAAGAGCCCAATAAAGTTCCAAATGGCTGTAGCTAAGGCCAGTGGAGGAGGATTTGTCTCTCTTGGTACAAATACCACATTATTGTTTTTGTGCCACTCAAAAACTTGTTTACCAAAGTGACAGAAAGCCAAGTTAGGCCGAAAATAATTGAACACATAATGAAGTCTTTGGAATATTTGTAAACATTCCTTAATGTCAATTTCGGTATTTATAGAAATTTGCGTCCTAAGCATCAGCAACACAATTTTTGAACAGGATGTTGCGAAAAATCTACCGCAACATAAGTTTCATCATTCATTATTCTGTTTTGTGTTTTTTTGTCTGTCAATTTTTAGTAGCGTTTCTGTCAGGGACTTTCTAAGTTTTGTTTTTAGTTAAAATTAGCTTTATAATTTCGTACCAAATAGTCCGAATACTGAACTAACCTGGCTGCTTTCTATTTTTGGCTTTAGAAACATCATGTTGACCAAATTTAGTACATACTTTTTTTGGTCACTTTCCATTAGAGACGAGCGATACCGTGATGGACAATTTTATTTATATTACACTGATGCATATTCCTATAAACGGATTAAGTTTTTTCTCTATTTTTATTTTCTCTTTGTTGTTCTCATGCAAAATTAAAGTGAATGAGAGGCAAAGAATAACATCGTTTCTAGTGAAAACGTTCTTTAAAACAGTGATAGCGATAACAGTGTTTCAAATTAGAATACTTTATATTAAAAAACGGAAAACACAAGGGTTCAATAAAAGACGACTGAGGGACATTGATTTCTTTGCAAATGAGAGGGTCTATTGGAGCTTGTACTGTACACCATAGGAAATGGATAATTTTTGTTCTAGATGAATCGCCAAAAAACAAGCGTTTAGAATTAATGCTCAGCGCTCCTACTTTAAGTAATTTTCTTGGCTTAAAATAAAAGCAAATTCATCTCACTTCAACTAAATTAATGAAAATGAATACATTTGAATATGCATTTTTATTAGTAACTGTTATTTCATAATTTCAGTTATCGTAGTTACAAGTGATTTACCAATCATAGTGATTAAATCACTGTCGTAAAAACATCGCTCATCTCTACTTTTCATTAACAATATTGTTTTAACGAAAAAGGAATTTTTCGAATTTACTCCTTAGACTTTTTTCAAGTCCTTTCCAAATGATTTCAAACACCATAAATTATGGGTGGGTCCTGGGATCGTTGGTGGTCTTTTAAAATTAGTCACTTCGGATATTAAAATAATTGAAAAAAAATGTTACAGTTCCATTAATCCTAATCATTAGAAATGTTATATCATTTTGAAAAAGATCATAAATTTTGTAATTTGATCTTAACATTAATTCCGGGGGAATTTAAGAAAACACTAAATATATTTGCTCTGTCTATAAACCGTTGAAACTCTTATATCGACAGAGTGATATAAAAAAATGTAAGTTTTTAAAACAAATTTTCCCCGAACTGGAATCTTGAAAATTTCGGTACAAAAAAACTGGGAATCTGTTTATGGACAAAATTATTTTAATTACACTGATGGATATTCCTATAAACGCATTAAGTTTTTCTACTCTGTTAACTCTTTAGGTAAAGTGAATGAGAAGCAAAATTTAGGTTTTAATGTAAACAAGATTTTTTTCTTAGTCTTGTTGTGTGACTTATTCATGCGATGAAATGTTCTTGGTGCTATTTTTTTTTTGAATATTTCTATAAACGCACACGTGAAAATTGCTTTCAAAATAATTACATAATTAATTTTAAATGCAGAATGTTTGAATTTAATCCACTTTAATAAATTTAATAATTTTGCCCAAGGGAACTCTCCTGTCCGATTAGGAAAAGATCTAAATAAAATTTTTACATAACCAAAAATTTCCAATCGAGAAATTGATTGTAAAATTAAATGTTCCGAAAGTATGATGCATAATTTCATTTAGAAAGTACAGAATTATAATGTTCGAAAACCTATCAAGGGAAATACAAAATTAATGAAATACAGATTAATCTTATAAAACAAGAAACAACCCGAATTGAGATCAAACGATGCTTGGATGTTAAAGCGTAATTTTGGCGGTTGTAGTATTATGGTTCGGGCAATGTTTTCTGCAGTTGAAAAATCTTAAATCTTTTTTGTTTCTTTTATGAATGAATGAATGAATGAAGATTGCATATTCCAGCAGGATAACACTGTTTGCAATGAATGGAAATAATACATGACCCGTAAAGTTTATTCAAAAAATACCCGAGGCTGAAGCATGACTTCAACAGAGCTAAAACTAAAAAAGATCTTTAAAAAGTTATATTTGGCTTAATTTATAAATTTCTTATTGAAGGTAAAATATTAACTGATACTCTGGTGTATAGTTTAGACAAAAACCTGGTGTATACTACAGACTACAGTCTGGTCTATAATTTAGACTATAGTTTGACAAAAGTTCAGCCGATACTATAGTGTGGTCTATAGTTCAGACTATAGACTAGTATATATTTTTATTTTGACTGGGTCAGAAGGTTATATAAAAGTTTGTCATTCCGTTTGTAATTTTCACAATTTTCGACTTAGACCACCAAAAGTATATATTCTTAATTGGTATGAAAACATAAATTGATCCGTCTGTCCGCCCGTTCGTCCATGTGTCGGTTCAAATCAAGTTTATGAAGCCATTCTATAGTTAACATATATATATATATATATATATATATATATATATATATATATATATATATATATATATATATATATATATATATATATATATATATATATATATATATATATATATATATATATATATATATATATATATATATATATATATATATATATATATATATATATATATATATATATATATATCAAACGATTGGAAATGCTTTCAAGAATTTTGCTATTGAAATCCAGAGAATTGGCACTGATTTATTACAATTTTTCCCCGAATTGAATCTTTGTCATTTTTCAAAATTTGTGCATAAACCACCAAAATATGGTCAATTCTTTCTTTAAAAATTTAGACCCATGTTGTTGTTGTTGTTTATAAATATAGGAAAACAATAACAAAGGCAAAGTAATGTTTTCGACTTTTTGAGCGTTCTATTTAGAGATAATTTTTGTATTAGCAGTTCGGAAATATTAGAAAAATTTTTGAGTTGAAAACATCATAGTAAACGGTCCATTAACTTCCGTGTTATAGGCAAAAACTCATTTTCCGATTTTTGAACCTCCTATGGGATGTATGGACAAAATGAATACAATTTTGCATGCATATTGAGTGCTCTAGAGAATCTATGTTGACTCATATAAAGTCTATAGTAATGGCTGTCATTTTATCCTTCTTCTAAAAATTATGATATTATGAAAGCCTATTTATAACAGGGACTTAACATGGACTTAAAATGTTAATAAGTCTGTTGCTAAAAAAAATCCATATAAGCAAAGGTGAAGGGTATAGAAAATTCGTCATGGCCAATTTAACACTTTACCTTGTTTATTATAGTCAGGCCTATACTGCTGACTATAGTCTGTCATACAGTTCAAACTATAATTAAGTATAAAGTTTAGAATGTAGTTTGGTCTACAGTTCTAAATATTGTCTAGTCTATACTTCAAAGTTGAGTCTGGTATATATATAGTTCAAACTCTAGTCTGGTCTATGATATAAATTGTAGTTTGGCCTATTGTTATGACTTTAATCTGGTCTATAGTTTAGAAAATCTTCTATCCATAGAACTATAAACCAGTTTTTACGTAAGACTATAGAATATTTTCTCATTCAGACTATGGTCTGGTCTATAGTTTAGACTTTAATCTGCGCTATATATCAGAGTAAGAACAGAGCATAATTCCAATGTTATAAAAATATTCATATTGAACGATATATAAATGCATATGTTTGTTTGAATAATAAACATAAATTGTAAATAATTGAATTCAAATACTTTTAACTCAAATGCAATTATGGCACAAATAAGGAAAAGTGGAAATAGTTTTCCAACCTAAATGGAAAAAAAGGAAAATGTATGGATAAAAGCAATAAACATTTAATAGTCATCATGGCAATTTGTGTAAATTGCTTTGTTATTTGAGTTTCTTTTAATAAAATTCATTTTACTTTTGCCTTTTTTCCACAATTCCATTTTTCCCCAACAAATAAAATTATATGGTTCGTTGAAAGGGTTGGTAATGGAGTTAGTTCTAAGGAAAGTAAATAAATTTAAAAGTGAGACATTAAATTAAATTTCTAGGCAACATTTTTTCTTGTATTAAAAAAATCTTTTTCAGATATCGTTCTATAACTTTTAGTCTACAAATTTACTTAGAATTTAAGCTTCTCATGCCACACAAAACATGTGGCGTAATACTTGATAATATTTGTGATAAAAAACTAAATGTCAGATTTATGATTAAATGTCAAACTTGACACGTGTTCTAATTGTAACCTCAAATTCATAAATCTTTATTTAATTATATAATTTTGCTTTATTATTTTACAAATATTTACGGTCACTGAATGTCTCTCTTTTTGTCAAAAAAGGGTCTTTATACAAATGATTAACATAATAATTTTCAATAAAAATATCTATAAAAAGATTAAAACTTAATTATGTTCAATTTAATGAAATTAAACATGCAAAAATATGTCTGAAACTTCTATAGGTTTTTTATGTAGATGAAAAATACCCCTAATATTTCTATTCTAAAGGTTTAAACAATGTACATACATACATACATACATACATACATACATACATACATACATACATACATACATACATATATCCATACAAATACATGTAGTTCAATTGTATGAATGTGTAAATAAAATAACTAATTAGTTTTCATATTTATGTTTAAATTAAATATTCATGTGTGTGTGTGTGTAAGTGTTATACAAAAAATATGTATTTGTGTAAGAAAAGGATATACGTTTTAGAGGGTAAATGAAAGGAAAAAAATATATTTTAATTAAAAAATGTTAAAAAAGAAGTGGGTGGATTTTTTAGTTTAAATAAAATGAAAATATCAAAATATTGTATAGTTTAAACTTTAGCTTTAAATATAGTTTACTAACTAAGACCCGGTGCGCTTTGACGTCCTTATAAAGTGGCTGATATCACTCTCCATGTCCCTATCCGTCAACCAATTTGAATACTCCTGCTTTTACAGTTCTTTAGATATTCGATAATTAATATTTGCTTTATATATGACTAACTTTTCCCTTGATCCTATCCGTCCTATATTTTGATCAGTAAAAAAAATTAGAGAAAGGGAACTATTGATGTTATAGTTCTTTATATATTCGATAATCAACACTTTTTTATGGAGGATACCTTTTCCCATGATCCTATCCGTCCTTCATTTTTTTCTAGTAAAACAGTTCTTTTTATAAAGTGTTTGGGACCAAATTCGAAAATTCTCGCTGTCTTGTATGAGGGGTACATCTTCCTTTGATCGTATCCGTCTCACATTTTGTCTATAACATTATTGGAAAGAAATTTGAAAAATCTCGATTAATAGTTCTTCAGATATTTGATAATCAATATTTGCTTAGTATGAGGGGTACCTCTCTATCTGATACTATAAGTCAGACTATAGTCTTATGTCTTATTTAGACTATATTTTTGTATATAATTCTGGTCTACAGTTCAGACTATAGTCTAATCTATAGTTCAGATTAAAATCTGATCAATTATTTAGAATATAATCTGTTCAATAGTTCAAAATATATTCCGTTCAAAAACTCAGACTTTATTATGTTCAATAGTTTAGATTATAGTGTGATCAATATTTCGGACTAAAGTCTGTTCAGTTATCATTAACTCATTATTGTGGTCAAGTCTGTGTTTAGCCTACAGCTCAGACTAGAGTCTAGTCTATAGATCAAACTATAGTCTGGTCTATAGTTCATATTGTAGTGCGGTCTACATTCATTTTATATTAATCACACTATAATTTGGTTCAAAATTCTAATTACAGATCAGACTATAGTTTGATCTATAATTGAAACAATAGAGTTATATATAACATAGATTAATGTGTGGTAGACTGTAGTCGGATCTAAGCTTAAGTCTTTATTTTGGTATCTAATTCAAATTACGGTATAGAATTTAGTTCAGACTCTAGTCTGATAAACGTTTTAAATTGCTGTTTGATCTACAGTTTAGACTAAACATTGGCTTATAGCTCTGACCATAATCTGCTACAGTATCTGAAACTATAATCAGCTTTAGAGTTCAGACTATAGCCGCTCTGTAGTTCAAATTCTGGCTGGACTATAGTTCTGATCTTTAGTTCTGTCCGTAATAAGCATTTTAGTATATATTTTTAAATTTAATATAATTAAAGTTAAGATTTAAATTTCTTCTATTTTTATATATATTTTTTATTTTAATCTATTTTACAAATATCACTTTAAATATTCTTGTCTAACTTTCAAAAAAAAAACTTTTCATTTTGATTCATGTTGACAAACACTTTGACACATGTCAAAAATGTTTAATCTCTTCACTTCATTTGATTCTCTTCCTGAATTATAAAATAAATATTGTAAATATCAAGAAAAAAAACCAACATGAAATAAATGGATTTAAATAAAGTTTTTATTCTAGGAAAAGTTTTTTTATGACCCTTAATAAAACGGAAATGAAAAACTAAAAATAATAATCAAACAAAAAACTATGTCAGAGCATAAAATTTCATGGAATAAAAGCTTCTTTAGGCTGAACAGTTTAGAAAAAATTTATGAAAATTTACTTGAAAAAAAAATTAACTTAAATCGTTAAATAATTTCTTAAACTCAAATTACTTTAAATTACAATTTTTTTATTTTTCCCATTTTATTTTTTAAATATTTATTTTTATCTGGCCACCCTTATTATCCTCACATCCTTGTGTTTACTGCCCTAAATCCTCAACGGTGGATAAATATAACTAGAGTGAGAGTAATAAAAGCTACAGAAAAAAAAATTCTAAAACATCTAATTCACATTTCCAGCATCATTTTTTACTTTATTTTTTCTTGTTGTTTTTTTTGTGTAGGAACGAGAATGAAATCAGAGAACAAAACATTTTAGAGGAATTTGTTAAATGGGAACAACAAGAACCTCATAACGATTTTAATTTACTTTCTCTACACTCGTTAGGGAAAGTATACCTTCAGTTGGATTTGCTTAAGAGTTCATGGGTGAGTGAATTAGAAGTTTAAAAATAATAAAATTTTCATTTAAAAAAAATATATTTTAGTTCGATCGATTTTTGGTTTGAATTTTTAGAAAGTCAAATAATAAAAGTTACAGGAAACTTTGTTATAGACTTCATCTTAAGAAGATTCGTTAATGTATCTTATTTTCCAGAAGTGACATAAACTGCAAAAAAAAAAAAAAAAACTGAAAGGATCAGAACTTGTAGACGTTGAGATTATGCAGTTTAGAGTATAGACTTATCCATAGTTCAGACTATTGTCTGGTTTTTCGATTAGACTAAATTCTGCTTATAGACAAATCTATATATCTATTGTTAAGACAATTGTTTGATCTATAGTTGGGTTTATAGTATGCAATGATTAAAAAATAAGCTATAAACTGGTTTATAATTAAAATTATGGCCTGGACTATAGTTTGGACTATATTCTGGTTTTTAACTCCGTTTACAGTCTGATCTATACAATTAAAATAAATTTGCATTTCATTCACATAATTCTGTTTTATAGTTCAGTTATTCTCTATAGATCAGACTAGAATCTACAACAGTTTATTTACTTTACTCTGGATTTTATTTTAAACTTTAGATCGCTGGTCTGGCGTATAATGCTGTCTATAGTTAGGTTTATAATTGAGAATATAAACGGTGTATAACATAGACTACAGGTTTGTCAATAATTCTAACTATAGTATTGCCTATAATTCACGCTATAGTATGGTATATAACTTAACCAATTTAGAACATATTCTGGACTGTAATTCGGACTGTAATCTGGTCTATAACTGTAGTTCAGATATACCTTATTATATAGATCTACAACAAAATTCTTACTATAACCTGTAATTTCTATAAATCAGATAATAGTGCGATCTATAATTTAGACTTTAGGCTGGATTAAAATTCTGGGGCATAATTTTTTCTACAGTCTGTGATTTTATCCAAATTGTAGTCTGATCTATAATACAAAAAATAATTTGTTATTTAATTCAGTCACAATTATGCAGGTTTATATTTTAAGGTTAAGTTTGGCCTGTTGTTCTGAATATAGTCTATAACCCAGACTATAGTCTGGTATATAATGCAGGCTATAGTCAAGACTTTGGTTTGATGTATAATTTAGATTACAATCTTATTTAGACTTTAGTAGGATCCATAATTCAAACTTTAGCATTGGTCTATAAGTCAGACTATAGGCTTGTCTATAATTTAAGCTGTAGTCGGATCTATAATACAGAGTGTAGTGTAGATTATAATTAAAAATAGTCTGATTTATAATTAAGAATAAAGTTTGATGTTTAAGCTGTAGTCTGGAATATAATTCAAACCATAATCTGTCTAAAATTTAGACAGTGGTTAAGTCCAATTTAAAAAACTATAGTATGACCTAAATTTTAAACTGTAGTCTGATCTGTAAGTCAAACTATTTAGATCTTTAAAGTTCAGAAAATTTTCTGTTCTGTAATGCAAACTATAGTGTAATATATAATATAGATTATTGTGGGCTCTATTATTCAAACTAGAGTGGTAAATAATTTATCCTACCGCCGCGTCTATAATTCAGGGTCTGACTACAGTGGTTTATAGTTTAGTTTATAGTCTAATTTATAGTTTATACAATGTACAATTTGATATATTAGTTTATATTATAATCTAGGATATAATTAAGTTTATAGTATTGCATATGATTAAGACTTTCTATAATTCAGAACATAATCAGCTCTATAGTGAAGTTAATAGTTAACATTATAGTCTAATATATAATATGGTTTTTCAAGTCTAAAGTTCAGACTAAGATTTAGTATATGGTTCATACATTGTATTATATATCAAATTATAATCTGGTTTTAAGTTCAGAATATAACTTTAAGAAATAGCTTAGATTATGTTCATATTTGATAATTCAGACTCTAGACTATTTCACTAACTATGAGTCAGTCTATTTCCAGGTCTAAAATTGAATTGTTAGTTAATGTTTAGTTTTTAGTTCAGATTATGATACAGTCTATAGTTCATAGTTTAATGTAGTTTATAAACTAATTTATAGTTAAATTGAAAGTAAATAAGTTACATAAGTATTAATGAGGATTCCTTCCCATTTGTATTATGTGTGAAACGCCAGCACTTGGGAAATTATTTTTAATTTTTCTATTTGTTTATTAAATAATTTCTATCACTATGAAATATTCTAACATTTTGAACTTTTTTTCTCTTTATGGAATTGCAATTTTCTTCTTTCAAAGTGCAGAGAGGAGTGGGGGAAGGAACTGGATAAATGAAAACCAAATGCTTATAAACAAATAAATTTTATATGAAATTAATTGGGAGTAAAGACATAAGTTAAAGCTAAAAAAGAAAAAATAATAATAAATAATAATTTACAATTGAGAACAAATATTTATGCAAAAAACAGATACACACATACACTCATAGATACTTATAATCAATGAAATACTATTATAAACTTAACTGAGAGATACTTTTAAATTGAGACACTTTTCGGAGTGTAAGAACGAAATAAAAAAAGATGCCAACAAAATAAAGAAAACAAAAAAAAAAAAAAAAAAAAAAAAAAAAAGAACAATAAAAAAGTAAAAATTAATAAACAATCAATAGATACAAATTTTTGTTTTTGTTTGTTGTTGTTGTTGTCGTTGCTGTTGTTTTACAGCTTCCAGATACTTGAAAGGAAATTTGTTTAAGTGCAAAAAAAAAAGTAATAAAATTTTGAAAATATCGAGTGTTTTCACTTGACGTTTTGTGAATTTTATGAATTATGAAAATGAAAGGAAACATTTTTCTCTTAAATTTGTAAGAAAATTCATTGAAAATATGATGACTTAAATTAAATTTTGAAAAAGATCTGGGCAATCATTTGAAACAAGAAAAAAATCCAGGTGTTTTTTTTTTTTTGTAAGGTTATGATGAAATTTTTTATTGCATTTTTTTCCACTTTATCTTCCAACAATTAAATTAATTTTCCATTTATTTATTGATCAATTCGTTTTCATCTTTAAATAAACCACAAGAAAATTCACTGAATAATTTATGATTTTTTTCATAATTTATTAATGGATTTTTTTCTCCCTTTTTTCTATTTTTATTTTATTTATTTTTTTTTTCTTAAATTTACATTTTTTGTTTATTTAAAAATTAAACAATTTCGATACTTTTCATTTTGTTATACCTTTGAAGAAAAGTTAATTTAAATACACACACACAAACACATGTACACAAATACATTCAATTCCATTTAAATAAATTTTCACTACCCGAGCGAGAAACCGTCAATAGCGTATTTAAGTCTATTTGATTTTGGCCTTAACCGTTCAGTTATTACAAGCAAAATGAATTTTTGTTTTCTGACCGAAACGTTTCAAAAGTTTATTTAACTTTGGGTTTGAAAAAGTTTATTTACTGAAAAGTGAAAATATTTAAGTATTTTCTGTTATTGTAATTGTTGTTGTTGTAGTCAATAAAACTTTACAAGTTAAAACTTAAAAGAAAAAGCTTTTCGTTTAGCATTTTTGCTCCATATTTACTTCATATTGTGTATATTCCTGTTTGTGTGTCTTCCAAAGAAATGGTATTTTCATTTTTTCCCCCTCGATTTTGTTTTTCTCTCTTTCTCCCTTAAATTCACCATATGACGAAGTTCACTTTCACTCTCATTTTCATGTGCGCGTAAAGAGTAAAATAAAATATTCATTCATAATTTATAATTTATGTTAGAAAAGAAAGAAACTGTTGTAATCCGATTACCTTTAGTTAAGGGTTGTTGGTATTTACTTTCAGTTTTAATGGGTCTCCATGTGGAGCAGCAACAATTTTGCTTAGAGTTCGGTTACTTTTTATTAGAAAGATAAAAGGACATATGTGAAAATTACGTATTGTGGTTATATATTCCCACCCTTTCTTCTTCATAAATGATAAATAAGGGTGTATTAAGTTTATCGTTCCATATGTTCTAAAGAAGAAATACATAAAGTCGTTATCAATATCTGAACTGATTTAGCTGTTATATTGGTTGGAATAGGAAATGGGATAATTTATTGTATTTGTCCACAAGTTTACATTTCAATCATGTGAGTTCTATTATCTTAAAAAATTAGAGACCGATATCTGATATCACCTACAGTTCAGTCTATAATTCAGACTATGGGCTGTAACCTATAGATTGGTCTATAATTTAGACGAGAGTTTGATATATAATTCATACAAATGTCTAGTCTTTAGTCTTGACTATGGTCTGTTTTATAGTTCGGACTTCTTAGGAGTAAGATTGAAAAAATCTTAACATACGTATATTTTCTTAAAAATTATTTTTAATTCTAAATTAAATGGTTTCGTTAAGCTTTGTTAATTATGGTGGATGTGAGCGTGCCAACAACATACAGGTTGACATAGCATAATCGACTCAGAAATCTGCTTTAATAAATGAACAAACATACAAAGATAAAGCTGGAATCGTTTGGCAGATGTTGCCGAAAAAACATCCGTTAGCTGTAACGAAAAACGGAACCAGACAGAAAAATTCAAAAAGCAAGAATAACATTTTTGACATGCTCTATTGCCACAATCCTAAACAAGTCGAAACCGAAAATGCGATCGTCAGGTTTGTAATTTGGATATTATCTTTTATACAACTAATTTTTTTAATTTTAGGTTAAATCAAATTTACATTCACAAGTCTTACCAACTTAGACCATTTTGCTCCTCGACAATGTCCCATGTCATCCGACAGAGCAAGAATTTATTTCAGAAGAAGGATCTGTTTTCGTGGCATAAAATCCTCTAATTGCCCCCAAATTATCCAATCAATGGATCAAAATCTCATACGTATAACAAAACTTTATTGAAAAAAGAAGATATGAAGATATGAGAAGAACAGGAGTTGCACTAATTAGTTCACTCTATCCCGACACCACTGTATTTTTGAAATTTTATTCAATTATATGAAATCTTAAACTTATGAGACCAACTGTACTTGCATTTGACTAAAAATATAATAATTTTATTTATTTTTAAACACTAAATTGATTTTATTCTTAAAATAATATTTACAAAAAAAATGTTGAACAAGAAAAATCAAGTGCACTTTAAAAAAACAAATTAAGAGACAACAACAACAAGTAAAGACAACAACCGGCTTAAAGAAATTGTGCAAAAACAAATAAAACTAAAATGAATGTCAATACACTTAAAACAGTAACAACACAACAACACAAATAAAAGCCACAACAAAAGCATGACATTTTATCTAATAAAACATAAATAAATATAAACAAAACTATAACAAAAGCGAAATGAAAAAAAACAAAAACAGAAAAACAAAAAAAGAGCATCATTATTAACAACAGAAAAAAAACAAGAATACAAAACAAAAGATGATAATAAAAAAACAACAAAAATAATGTCGTTAGTTCAACAGCTGCTGCTGCTGCTACTGCTGATGATGATAAAAAATACAAACAGCTGTTTGGTTAAGTGTTTGTGTAAAAAAAATGTAAACAAACACAAGACCAAAATGTAAACAGAGAGTTTTGGTAAACAAAACCTAAACTCTCTCACTCTCTGTGTTATTGTAACAGGAAAGAAAAGAGTTTATGGAATTTGAGTAAAAAAAGAGACCAGACATAATTCTTAAGCTTTTTGTTGAGGAGATTTATTAAAAAAAGTGGTGATATTTGGAGGGCGCATGTGGACAATTTAGCTTTAAAGTTTTACTAAATAAAATAAAGTTTTCGATAGAAAAAAGCTGGAATATATGAAAGGAAATTTAGAAAAAGCTTTTTTGTAATGAAAAATAAGGAAAAAAAATACTTGATGTTAAGGATGTAAAATAAAAGGATTTAAGATTTAGTTAACTAACGGTATTTAAGCATATTACAAGTGCTAAAACAGGGAAATACGCTGAAATAATATTTTAATTTAAGTGAAAAAAAGTTTCAGACAACAAAAAAATGTAATAAATCTGCAAAAAAATTTAAAAAAAAAGATACAGAAATTTTTTATAGATTAACAAATTAAAAAAGCAAATCAAATTTTTTTATAAAAAAAAATCAAAATAAAAATTAAAAGAAAAAATAAATAAAGAATATGAAAAATTAAAAATTATTAAAAAAAATTAATTTATAAAAAAAGTGTTTTTTAAAACAAAAATCTGTAAGATTTTTTTATCTCTATTCAAATTAATGTCTCTTTTTGAAAAAAGTTATTAAATAAATAAATTCCTTTTTAGTGTAACACACCCATAGAAAAATATATATTTTTTCCATTTTTATCTATTTTCTTTTTCATACAACAACAACTACAACATTTTTGCCTACAACTAGATTAAACACATTAAAACAAGTTTCTTTTACAAAAGAAACCAGAAATCTAAAAAAAAAAAAAATATAAGCGAAAAAGCATCCATGAGTACAAACATTTCTTAAAAAGAGTCACAAAAAAAGACAAAAAAACAGAATAAATCTTTATAAAAACTACAGCAACAACGACAACAATAAAAAACCCCAAAAACATTACTAAACACAATTCATTTCCACATCCTCTTCCTCCCACTCACAAACCAAAACAACTACAAAAAATCATCATCTCAGGAGCAATATTAAAAATCGTGGGGAGGCCAGGAGGAGCTTCTAAACTTATCTATAGGAAAAAAGTCTTTATACATAAATACACACAATACATCTTTAACTATAAACAGATACTTGCTTTTATCCGGTGCGCTTTGCTGCGCAACAATTCATTTCAATCACAGATCTCGAAGGAAATTTCATTCGACTGGGTCTTTACAATCCGTTCTCAATTTCAATAAGTCGATTCATAGGAAAGTGACAATATTTGGGAACTCTAGGTGAAGTAGTTATTTAGATTATTTATTGGTATATATATATTATATATATTATATATATATATATATATATATATATATATATATATATATATATATATATATATATATATATTGGGTCGGCTCTCCATTTTTCTTTGTATGGTCACATCTACTATTGTCTCACGTCTCACTCTTTTACAGAAAAATTATTGGGGATAAAATTATGAATTCTAGCTGCAAAAGTACCATGGTCCTATCTGTCCTATATTTTTTTCACCAATTCAATTCATTAAGAAAGTAATTTGAACATTTTGTCCACAAAAGCAGTTCCAGATCTATTGATCTAGATCTAGATCTATTGATATTTAATAATCAATATTTGCTTTGTATGGGGGTTACCTCTTCCCATAATGCTGTCCATTATACATTTCGTCCACTAAAATTGTTCCTTGAGAAAGTGATTGAGACGAAGTTTGACAATTCTTGCTGCAGCAGTTCTTTAGATATTCGATAATCAATATTTGTTTTATACGGGGGGTACCCTTCCCCATAGCCCTATCCGTTCTACATTTTCTCCAGTAAAACAGAAAAAGCGATTGCGACTTTATTTATGATTTATATTTATTAATCGCTGTTATAGTTCTTTCGATATTCCATAATTAATGTTTGTTTTGTATGGGGCCACCCCTCCCCCTGATCCTATTAGAATTTTCTATAACCTATATTACTTTAGTCGAAATATTATGGTATATTAGGATCATTAAGTAAAAATTTAATCAAAATATGTTCGGTATCATGCCGTCAATAAGTACCTAACAAACAAACAGTCACATATTCATTTATACGTAAATATTCAATACATATTTATCTATATATTTATTTCAGTTCATTTTGGTTCAGTACAAGTATGTTGTAGTTCAGATACACACATACACTCAGAATCGTATACATAGACTCAGCCATCTATGGAATATTTTAGTTTTATTACATTCACACCCATTTTAAACTCCTGACAGCATCATGAAAGCTAATGTATGTATCTATATATGTGTGTATGTATATATGTTGGCCTGTCTAACAGCTCTTTAAAACATCCATAATATACAGTTTATCCATTCATTCATTCAATCATTGATTCATATATATTTATTTATCTATATAATTTTTGTTTATTTGGATTGAATCCAATAATTATTATTTGTTTTCAATTCATGACCCATATTAATTAAATAAATAATTAAATAAATAAATATAAATATTTTTGCTTTAAAATAAATATTATTAATATGAACTTATAAGGAATTCGTTCTATAGTGGAAGCAATTCTGAAATTTATATCTCGATTTGATAATTTCAATTTGTTTTCAAATTCAAGGTAAACTTTATTCAAAAACAAAAACAATTAATCGCAATTCTGCAAATTTTTCACAGTTCTAACTATCCGTGCTCATAATCTCATACAGCTATATCGAAATAGGATCCGATATTCGTCATTTTCATTCGCGCATTAAAGAAAGTTAACAAAAGTAATTGTTTCGAATCTTAATAAAATTTTTCTATATTTAAGAATTTTATATGCTAAAAAGTTTTCCTGAAAGGAACCTTAAATGGGAACTATAGCAAAACATAGATCCATATTCGTCAAATTAGTATCTTATATTTAGAATAGTTATAAAACATTTATGGCGAATTACAATAGAACTGGTCTATATTTAAGAGTTTTTAAACCTAAAACCATATCCCGGTAAAGGGGCGTTATGTGGAAGTTAAGTCAAATAATGGCCCCAGCACAATGTAGTTTTTCTGTATTATTTATATATCTTAATAGTGTATTTTTCTAATTTCAGAAAATTATATACAAAATGCGACCTATAGACAAAATGATTTTGAGATGAATTTGCATGAGTCAGTTTTTTAATATAAATCCGAATATATGCTCCGATCTTTTTTTAATTTTTTTTACTCAGTTCAAACCAAAAAAATATTGAGTCCTATACATCTACCCAGTTCAAAAATTATAAATTTTCAATCTAAAAATTTTAATATAAACGATTTTTAAATATTAACTCTTGCAGATAAAGGTTTCTTGAATTGCTTCGCTCCAGTAAGAGTAGGGCGGACAGGGATATAGAAGTTGGTATGGTATCTCTCATATATAGAGCTCATATAAATTATAGACTATCTATGAAATTAATGTAATGAGATCTTCAAAATTTATTCACAATCACTTTTATCAAAAGGGGCAACTTAGCAAAGACATCCACCAACCCATTATAACGGTTAATTTAAAACAATTTTTGAAAGCACTAACAAGTTAAAGCCAAAAGTATTTAAAAATATTTGTCATATTTTGGGATAAATTCGATTGAGGATTTAAACCAGAATCTTCTTTTATTTTTTTAAATTTCTTAGTTTGATCAGATTTTAGTCAATAACAATTCTCCTACTGAACTATCATTTCTTCGCTTGATTAGCTATTTGCGAGTAACAATAATTAGCCGGATATATTTTTCCCTTTTTTACACCTCTATACTTTCTTCTTGAGTATTTGTATTTATTTAGGTCCTCCGTAGCTATAACTAGACCTCTATATATAATATAGTGGGGAGGAACTTTGCTCTTTTTACTTCATTTCTTCTTTTTTCCGGACGTGGGCGGCAACATCATTCTCATGATCTATTAAATTCCAGTAATTCTCTATGTAGGTGGAGGCAATAACTCACTTCTGAAAATCATCTCTCACTAATCGAATCAAACTCCATAATTGTTCATACTTCCGTCATTATATAAGATGTTATACAGTCGGTTTAAACCGACTCTTAATTGTTTTAAATATATAATTAAGTCTAAAGTTATGATATAATTTGATTAATTCATAACGATCATCAGGAGCGATTAATTTGCTTTCACTGGAGCTGCATTTAAAAATTCATAATTAATTGATTCCTTTAAAGTTCTGTTGTTATTTCATTGTTTCTAGTAATAAACAGCATGAAAACTTAGGCCGACAGTCTGGTTCCCTGCTGCATGAGTGCTTGCTGGCTTTCTATCTTGGTTGTTTATCCGCCTCTTTGGCAAATACAACTAGCAAAGCTTTTCCTATTGTCTCCAGTTGTTGACAAACAAGGACGATGTTATTATACCCTCCATACAAATGTTGTTCCCAGAATGAAGTTTTAAGATCATAAATTTGGGACATATTATTATTTTGGCTTAAGGACAAAGCCTATTGAAATTGGCTATGTTCGGTCCAACATTTCAGGTACCTCCCATACAAATGTTCTTCATAGAATGGAGTTTAAAGCCACAAAAGTCCTAAATACAAAACGATTAAAATGAAATTTGGCAATTAGTCTTATAATATTCTAAAACAGTGTGCCAAAGTATGCGAGGGTCGGTCCATTATTTTTCACATATATTATACAAACCCCCTTCCAGATACCACTTTTAAGGACAAAAATCTCTGAAATACGTTGGTGTTGTAGAAATAATTGGTGAAATTAAGATAAATATAAGCAAAAATCGATGTGCAAAATTACACGAGGGTCGGTTCTTACTACTCATATATAAAACCAACACACCTCTGTTCAAGAAAATGTACAATAATGTACTACACACTTAAGAATAAATAAGAAAATACAGTTAAACGAGGGTCGTTCATAAATTTTTCATAATTACCATTTTTAACCGACGATATGGTGTAGGGTATTAGATAGTTGGGCTTGATCGACTATACATTTTTACTTGTTTTTTCTATATTTTGTTTTTCCTTTTCTTTTTCTTTTTTTGCATACTAAAGACAAACACAAAGAAGTCTTATATTAACGGATACACACTCACATGCATACGTGAAAATACATAAACATGTACATAAGTAGTTGTATGTTAAATAAGTACATAAACATGAAGCAATTTAATAAAAAAAACATACATCGGGTCATGTAAATTGAGGTTTAAATATTTGTTGAAAAATTTTCTTGCTGCTGCTTTTTGTTTTGAAAAATGAAGAAAAAGAGAGAGAGAAAACTGATGACTTTGACATGTTCAGGAGAAAAAGAGCTTAAAAAACAATTAGAGAAATATATGGAGGATTAAAAGACGATTAATATTTAACCTTGATTTAAATTCTTAGTAGTGAAGTGTCCTTGTAGCTTTTCAAAAATTCAAAAATTAAAAAAAAGTCAAAAGTTACTTTAATGTACGTGATTAACATGAACCTGACAGGAAATGGGGAAAGAGGTGTCATTCCTCTATGAAGTGATAACTGGTTAGAGTTTAATTAATATTATAATGTTGTTTAGCAGAACATCGTTTAGTAGTAATGACAAATATGATATTTTAAGGTATTTTAATAAATGTCGACTTCCTGTTGGTCTCTTTAGAGAAGCCGAGGTCTTCGATCACTTGTATTTTCCGCCCTATACAAATAAAGGTACAGCGTTAAATAGAAAATGCTGTCATGCTTCTATTTTGAGGAATATAGGCGAATTTCACAATACCATTGACTCCATTACTGGATTTTTAACTACGGGCGGAACTTCTAATACGAAGGATTTACTTAAGATTTATATGGAAGCGTGGATCTCGGTCATTGGGTTATCTGCTGGGATATTTGACATGAATATTTAAATTTGGACTTAAAATGTCTAACGGAAGTCTTATCCATATGGGAAATCAATTCTTAAATGTCCGACATCTCTTAACCAGATGGCACGACATTTCATTTTGCCCGATATCATTCAAATTTTACTCTTTACAATAATAAAGATTTGTACACTATTCTGGGTTTCATGGAGGTGAATCTTCGTACTTTTATTTTAAAAAGCACTGATCATAGTGCGATAATTTATCATTCTAATTTAACTGCCAGATTTCCATAGCATTTCTCATGCAGAAATCTCGGCCATTGGCAGTTTTGACAAAATGACGAGACATTTCAACATGGAGCTTATCTGAGTAAGGCTTCATTCTGATAATCCTGGCGATATGATGGCTAATAGTATGTTTTATACAAATATATACTTGATCGACATCGAGTCAAATTTGGCTTCTTTACGATCATAAATGAAGGTAATTTACTCCATGCCTCTCTAGCATGAATCTTTAAATCAGCGATTGTGCTTATTGTGTGTTAGGTTGCGGTTGCGGTTGTGAGAAAAAAGGAGAAAAATCTCCTTGACAATTAATCATTGCTTCTTTATTGAAACTCTCGGATTTCTGCAGTGATCTTGTGCAATGAAAGTGTTGCAATGCGGCTTACGTTCTATAGAATATTCGAATTTGCACGTCTCTTCTCTTATTCGGAAGTTTAATCCCCATCGAACCATTCGTAAATACCGCACATCTCTTAACAAGGTGTAGGACATTACAATCCATATAATTTATCTGGAAGTATAAATGATAACGTAAGCGATGATATGGTAAATTGAATCTTCCTTCTGTCACGTTTACGATCATTAATGATCGTACTAAATCTACGTACTTTTATTTTATTTTATTCCCTGTGTGATAGATAAATGTACCATTGAAATTCATCATTGTTTTCGCTTGGTCTGATCCAGGATCTATAACTGAAACAACAACGTATTGACATCCGAACAAAACAACAATTTGCAAATTTGTTGCGATCGAGTTTATCCCTTATCCCATAGTTTGCAGCCGATATGAACAATGTTTACGTTTTGGATTAAATCCAATAGTTCTTCAGGATATAGACTAACATCAGCTTTAACCGTTCGAAAACACCTAAGAACTGAACCTTTCAATAGTTTTAATTGTTGATCTGCATAGAAATCGGGTTAAAGCATTTCAGAGGTTCAAACCATAAGAATAACTATGTTGGAATTTAGAAAATGCTTTCGTATTGCATTTCCCACTTTGCCCCTTAACTTGTTGCCATTATAAAGTTTTGTTCATACATTTTTCAGCATCGATAGATCGTTTATAGTCTGATACAATCGAAAGTAGATTCTGTATGAATTCACTTCAGGTAAAGTTCTATCTTCTGATCTGTTTTTCACATATATTTATACCTTAAATCAACATAGGTGGTTTGGACGCATGAGCGTTTTCTTGGTGAATCAAAGAAAACCCTAATCTTCCGATTTATTCTGAACCACTATCAGTGCCCATTTGAAATAGTCCATGAAATTTGGTAATATTCTGGGCTAATTTAAAAATATTTTATATACTTTGGATTGAGTTACCTGCATGTTAAATTTCAGGAAGATCGTTCTATAAATGATTGTAACTCCCAAATACATCCAATTCCGAAAAATCACTTCAAAGAGCTTAAATCTCTAAAAATTATTAGTATTTTGATTTCATCCTCTCAAAAACAATGATAGAATGAATTTCTACAAAAATCAGTCTATAATTTTTGATATCCATGTTATGGTGTAGGGTGTAAAACAGTCAGTCTTAATTTAAATCTTAATTTAAATTAATAAAAAAACAAAATTTTTCAAAATTTATCTTCATTTTTATCTTTTTCTTGTTAACTCTTTTTTTAAATAAATTTTAAATAAATGTCTTTTAAGATCTTTTTCCCAGTTTCTTCACTTCATACATAATTATTTATGAAAATTTCCAAGAAAAAATTTTAAAAGGAAAAATAATTTTACTTTTTTTGTTGTTCTTAAGAAAATTTCTATATCCCATTGCACAGTGTTTCAACTGAAAAATGAAAAGGAAATAAATCTGTAACTTCCGAACGGTTAGTCCGATTTTAATGAAATTTCACATAGTGATAGTAGAAGTGTTGGGGAGTTCAAGTTTTAAGTTTAGACTTTTTGGATCTAACTGGGATCGGTCCACAGGGACCGAAAGTTGGTCACCTAAGATTTATTTAGATCTGTAATGTTTTGATCAATTTCTGACACATGGAAAGATGAAATTAGATTAAATTATATATCAATGTAATGGAAATTATGTATACTTTTCAGAAATGTATAACATTATTGATAATAATAAAATTCTTTGCACATTTTTTGCGTTGAAATGCTATTAAAGTGTGGAATGGGTTTTTATGGAAATTGTTCAATTTTGATCTTCCAATAAAATTATTTTTACTCAACCTATGTTTGGACAAAGATAGACTTTTTAACACTTTATCAGACACTTTTAACATTATTTTTTTTCTCCTAAAAAAATCCCGTAATTCTCCAAAATTTTCGAAAATTTTTCAAAAATGGATTTTTTAATTTTTTTCTATATCTTTCTAACCGATATCGGGAAGCAAAAATTTTTATTATAAAAAATTTTAGAACATTCCAGGCTTTGAAGGCAACATAAGTCTTTCAAAATTCTAGCTTTGTGATTTGAGAAATTGAACCAGAAATTAGAGTATTGTGAAAAAAATTTGGTTGGATTTGAGAAACTCTGTCTCTCTCTCCTAAAATTTAAGTATTTCAAACTTTTTTTCTATTAGACAAAAGCCAATAAAGTAATTTTTTAGAAAAATATAAATTCGGTTTAGGTTTTTAAGAATTTTTTTTTAAATTAAAAAAGAGGGCAACTAATTTTGTGGAAAAAATTCGGCGAAAATTTAGGCTTATAACTTTCGATTCAAAAAAGATACTTTGAAATTTTAAACTTTGCAGATTTTTGTCATTAGTTTTTTAAAAAATAAAAAATATTTGACAAAAATCAGACAACATTTGGACTAACTATAGCATAAAAACTTCGCCAAGATCGGTCAAAAAGTAAAATATTAAACTTTTAAAGCTAAATATCTCTTAAACTATAAGAGGTAGCCTAGCCATACGGTTTTTAATAGGTTTTCAGTAGCAGAATCCACTCAATTAAAAATCGTTAAAATCGGTTTAGATATATGAAATCAGGATCATTTTAAATCTTTTAGTGACCCGAAGTGACAAACTTTGGGACCCTGCTGATCCATCCCACTTAAGTCCAAAACTTAAACTCTCTTACACTTCCACTATCACTATTCCTTTTTCATTTGAACCACTGTGCATTGTGTACAAAAACAAAACCAAAAAGAATAAATAAACTTTTTGTTTAAAATTTCTTTTTAAAATTAAAAATAATATTTTTAGGCGATTTTAGCATGTCTGCATGTGTGTGTGTGCGTGTCGATGCGATATGTTCAGTTATACAAATGTGAATATTTATTATATTTAAGTCTCTTGTTGTTGGTGTATGAGTTTGTTTGTATTTGAAGTGATTTGAAGTACAGAAATGGAAGCGATTTGAAAAGAAAAACATCCGAATTGTTTTTATAAGGAAAAATAAGAAAATGAAATTAAACATAAATTGAAAATTTTATTATAAATTTAATAAATTAAAAATTATATTTTATCAAAAATTTAGTTTAAAATAAAAAGTTAAAGATGGCGATTTATTATTATTTTAAATTAAAGTTTATTTTAAAAGAAACTTTATTGAGTGTTTAAGAGTTTGAAATATCGGAGATTAAGTGAAACATATGGAATGGGATTGAGTGGCCCATTACAAAGTCTATATGTGAGCTATTAGAGATCCCCAAAGACAACTCATAACATACGTGGCTTAAACCTTAACAGAGAACTACTAAATTAATAGTTTTTACAAAACCAGATATCTGAACAACATATTATTACGATATTACGATCACATATTTTTCTATGGTATTTTGGAGGGTAAACCAATGTCGCTTCTACTTTAAAACATTATTCACGCGTAAGTCCCGTAAGCTTTTTTCATTTGAAGAAAATTCTGCTGAAATACCCAAAATCCCAATCCTTATAAAATGTGTTTTAAAATGTTTAAATTTCTCATTAACATGATCACACTCACACTGTCTTAATAAGAGGTGAATATCTTTGAAACTATAAGTAAATATGTGGTTTTATAAGGACTTTCTATATGAATTTTCTCAATCAAATTATAATCGAAAATTTGGGGATTTTTTTTAAATTCGTACCAAAATGACCAACTTTGAAGGCCCACCCCTGGATCCACTAAAAACCCCTTCAGGAATGTTCAGAAATTCATAAATTTCATTTAAATATATTCAGTACTTCCGAAGTTACAAAATAATTAAAAAACGTGCAATTCCGGTATGGCGACACAGAGAACAATAATGGTCAGTCGAAAAAGTTTGAATATGAGATTTTGGAAATATTATAGCAGATTTTTCGACCAAGCGCTAGTTAGTTATAATGAAGATTAATGTCACTTCGAGTAAAGTTGGTTAAAAAGCAGATGAAGTATGAATTTTTGGCTTACACACACATAAACTCCTTTCTAACAACCCTTGATTTCGTTTGATACAGAAAGACTTTTCTAAAATACGTATAAAAGTTAGAAAGATCGCAGCAGTTTTTTAAAACAGAAATTAAAAAATATGGGAAAAGGAGAGAAGTTACCCATAATGCTATAGATGTTTAGGATGATATGAGTTTGTGCAGATTGAATTAGAATCTCTTCCTGAGTCGTTTTAACGATCTCTGGTCATATTTCTGTTCATTTCAAATTCTAAACACTCTACAGTTCCCAATTTAGTTACATGTCAATGTAATGATTTTGTAGGCAAAAAAGAACATTTTTGAAGCATTTTATGATCGGTCCAATATTTCAAGTAGTCGAATGGAAGAATGGAGATTTAAGTTCATAAAATTTATTTTAATTTAATTTGTCATAAATAAATTGTGTGTAAGTCCAAGTTCAGAGAAATCTCAAGAAGTTTAGAACACAAATAACTGTAGATCCCATACAGACCAACTTTCCAAAATCACTTTAAAGTGCATTAATCTCAAAAAATTGTATTGCGAGAAATCTTTTGATATTTTGGAATAATACAACTAGAAAATACCGTACTAAATGTTACCAGTATCGGTCCATAATTTTCTCAAGCTCTCACTTAAACCCTCAAATGGCATAAATCTGAAATGAATGGAGTTATCATTATTTTTTAAAATCGTATTCTACAAAATCAAAAAATACGATAATCGATCCATAATATTTCATGCCTGCGACATAGATAAAGCTATTATATAGTCAGTCTTAACCGATTATTATACTCTAAATTTGTTAATATTTTTATTGTAATAAATGAATTATTGAGTCGAACACCTAAAAGCTAGGAAAAGAGTGAATTTCCAATTAGATCAATTAGTATAATCCAGATCTGAATTCTTGAAGAAGCAAGGATTCAATGTTACATTCTATTTCGAATTTTTATTCTTGAATAGGAATCCAAAGTGGGAGGAATCAATAATTTTAAAATAAACTTGTAACTTTTGATCGGCTGGATGGATTCAAAGAAGGAGTGTAGAAATTTTTGAATTTAATGAGACCTTTGAAAATTATACTTATCTGTATTATGTGCTTGGGCCATAAATCTACCCTAAAGCCCTACCCAGATTTTATTAATTTTGAAAGAAAAAATTTTAACTGTTTTTGTTAAGTTCTCAAATCTCATGTGGAATATTCTTGGAATTATCCTTATTATAGAGTTACATATGCAAGGTAAATGCCCAAGAGGAAATTTTATGCAAGTTGATTTAATGAAAACCGATTTGAATTTTGGGTGTTTTTGTAAGGGAATATGGGATTCTTGTATTCTCCTAAATGTGAGTAAAAATCACAATTTTTGGGTGTATTATAATTAAAATCATTTTGAGATTTCCAAAACTGCATTTCATTAAAAATGTTAAAATCAAAATGTTCATAAAAAAAGTTGAATTCGAGAGGGAGTGGTCTTAGCCCTAAATGGTTTTTAGATACAAAACTAAAATTAAAATTTTATATGTTAAGAAATCTTTGAAAAAGGATAAATTTCATATCAATAGAAATATTGAAACCAAACTTTTTTTATTTGAAAAACAATTCTGTTTTTTAACTAAATTTGAAAATTTCCAAAAAATCGGGACAATAATTTTGGATATATATATAAAGACACGACTCTAAATCTATCAAAATTTTGAAAGTTGAAAATTCAAATGTAAATATCTCATAAACTATAGGAGATAAATAACTCATGTAAGCATATTTTCATAGGCCTCACCAAGAGCTATAAAAAACACAAACTAGGGACCTACTTGACAACAATTGCAATCCTATAACTCTTTCCATTATAATGCTGCACTGCTCTTCAATCACTTTGTTAAATTTCAATCCATAAAGGCAATCAAAAGTTACAGACATATTTCCAAAAAAAATGATTCTGCCCCACTATGTGCTGCAATATATTTCGAATTCCTTCATTGAATAGAAAGCTTTTTGGGAATTTAGTTTCATAATTTGGCCACTAAAATTACTTTAATCTGGCAACATTAAAGTATAAACATATTTTCCATACTGCAGCATTAATTTTAATATTTCTCAACTCTTTCCAACAGATTTAACAAGACAACTTTAATTTTTTAATTACCCTCCCATTTAAAAGAATGACATGATATTTAATGCATCCAAGACATTAAAAGCCAAAATGCAAATATTTATTTGTGCTTTCAGAAACTTTAATTACAAAGAAAAAAATTATAATAAACTTTTCTTCAGTCATGTTTTGTTTCTTAATTCATATTTTCTCTTGCAATTTAAGAATGTGGAACAACAAGGATCGAGGGAGAGAGAGTGCTAGAGAGAGAGAGAGGAGTATTAAATTAAAACTTATAAAACTTAATTTGATATTTACTTGGTTAAATAAACAAACTGGTTGATTCGTTGGTTCGTCGGTATTTATTTATTTATTTATTTATTTATTTATTTATTTATAACCATAAACTTGACATACATTTTATTAAATTGAGAAGAAGAAGAAGAGGAAAAAACAATAAATACACGCTCTAGCAAACAAGCATCGCTCTAGCAAATGCATTTTTACCAAGTTAAGAGTTTTTACTCTTTTTTTATTCTTCAAAGTATCGGATC
This sequence comes from Cochliomyia hominivorax, assembly GCA_004302925.2. Lineage (NCBI taxonomy): Eukaryota > Metazoa > Arthropoda > Insecta > Diptera > Calliphoridae > Cochliomyia > Cochliomyia hominivorax. Next base: position 41,956,744 of record PYHX02000467.1, on the reverse strand, counting down.
TTTCAAAGAGTTTAATTTTAATTTTTAAGAAAGAATTTCATTTTAATTTTAGCTCTTTGAACAAGAGTTTAATTCTTAAAAATGATAAAAATAAAAAAAGGGGAAATCCGAAAAAAGAGTTTAAAAATGAATAATTCACACAAATGTCGTGTGTGGCAGTGAAAAATGTTTTTCTTATTACGCTGAAAAAGGTATGTTTGTATGTTTACAACTTTTGTATGAATATACAAATGTACTTACATATTAAGTAAGTACAACAACATCAAGTTTTATTGCGACAAGAAAAGTTTTTGTGAGCTTGTGTAGACACATTTTTGTTTTGTTCAGCCATTTCGCAATTTTGAGGAGTAAAAAATTAAACATTATTTATTTGCTCTTCGCTAAAAGAAGAATAAAATAAATTAAGATTAAAATTTTAATCAAAAAGAGTTTTATTTTTTTTAATCTCCTCAAAGAAGAGTAAGAAAATGTTCATTTGATAATAGAGATTTTGCTCCAAGTTTTTCCATACTCTGACTTTTATACTTAGTCATACACACACACACACGAGTGTAAACATAACAATACTTATATAAACTAAAAATAGTTTTATGTATATCGATGGAAGTCGGTTATGAATATATATACACACACACACAAAATTATATATAAAAGTTCAATTACTTTTAATTGCACGACATACACGAAGTATATAAATGAAAATGTTATATTCGGTTCTAACGAATCTTAAATACTCTTTACCATAAATAGGAACATATTGTTATGAACAAAAGGATTCCTTATGAGAGAATTAAATCATATTCCAGGGTATCATATGCCACAAATCTTTAACACTGCATTTTTCTTTTTTCTCAAACTTCTTTATAATCACACAATTTGGATGATCCCTTTTAAACACATCCATTTAATTCGATCCGAGTTCATTTGTGTTCTACGATCATACAGATTTAGAGAAGTACAAGCTCCCAGGTAGCCAGATGGGTAGAGGGCGGTTTTGCAAAAATAACAAAAATTTTATTTTGTAATTAAGGCCTTATCTTCGTGGCCAATTTCAAGAAATTAGTTTTAAAACCAGTCCCATGTCCATCTAAAAATATTATAGTGCGCAACGTGTGTAAAACTACAACGAATCTTATACGGGAATACCGCACATCATTGAATTCGATGGCAGAGAATTCGAACATTGCGACTGGTTTATGTGCTAAAACACGAGATTCATTACGGCAACATAGAGGTTGATGCCCTCGAGGAAAGAGAAGCGAACTTCACTGTTGAAGACATTGATCGTATTTGTGGTTTATCATACGAAAACAGATGGAATAATGAAACAATGTGTCTGCTTAAATTAATGATTTCGCTAAGATTGAACAGAATTCTCTTGAGAGACACAGTTGCTGCGTGATCTTTGGAATATTTGCAGCAAAATCATTTATGACGGAGTTGTCGAAATGAGGAGAACGAAGAGGAAGCATTGTATCTCATTGCAATCTTTAATTAATTTGATGACAGATCATTTGAGGGTTATTTGGGGTTTCATTAGCAATTGCGGATGGTACCATAATGGGTTTATTCCATATACTCTTCACAGGCTTCTGTGATAATGACTGTGAAACCAAATGCAGTCAGTATCGCAATCAACACATTCTCCTTTTCTTTCTATTTCCTATCAACTAATTAAATTCAGAATATGTCACGAAGGAACATCAAAGTAATGGCAACTAATTCGAGGCCTACCAAAGTCAAGAGGGTTGTAGAGGGTTTAATAAATGAGTTATTAAATTTTTGTTTTGGGATGTTATTGGTTACGCAATTTTGAATATCTATTTGGAATTTCGTGGATTTAATTCCAAGAACCGCCTGCTCTGCTACACATTACTCGTTTAACGACACCTTCACATCATAAAGGCTTTAAATGGATAAATTGTGATATAGTTTTGCAAAGTAAAAGTACAACAACTGCTTTTTCCAGATTCACGATCAGACGATTACTTAAGCTGCATTGCCAAAGATGTTTGAAAGCAATCGAGAGGTGTTATGATACCCTAAATTATGGCGAATACTGTATCAGACCCATGCTTGGTATATGTTACTGTTTCGAATTTTAAAGAATCAAGTTATTTGAGAATTAAATTCACATCTATATTCGTGAGGAACTATATATGCTTAGAGGAAATGAATCCAGAGCGTATTAAGAAACGATATGTTTAGAGATTTTGTGTGCTCGAGAGGTTGAAATCCTACAGTAGGTAAAAATTGAAAAAAAAACGAAGCATGTTTCTCTCGCCAAATATTAAATTGAAAATGATTGGTCAACCCGACTTTGAATGAATACGGAAAACCTCAACAAAGAAACCCACAGATGGTCAGTTGAGCTGCCACTCTAACGTCAGGGTTAACAGAGGGAAATTAGAAAAGTTGATGTATCGAACTCCACACATAGGGGGCGTTATTTTGAGGCAACTATTCACTCAGTAAATAAAATAATAAGTGACATATATCTTGAAGATAATTTATGTTACTTTCGGAATAACAAATATAATCTAATCTCATTTATTACATTTAGAGGTTATAAAAATGAAAATCGTATAAAAATTTACTTAAGAAAAATAAGAAATTTTCCAAAATAAAAAATTCATTAAGAAGAATTTCAAATTAATTGTACCATAAATATCAGTTACTCTTTAAAAAAATTTAATTGTTACAGCAATTCAGTGGAAAACAATCTTAAATGTATCAATTGAAGGCATAAATGTCATATTGTTTGGCGGCATCTTTCTATAACAATAATTTTATATTAATGATGAATCAATTGATGAATAAAACGATTATTATGATTGAATATCTATTGAACTTTGACTTAAACCTAAATTGTTTCTTTCTTTTCTAATCTTGAGTTATTTTTAGTTTAATTAATTGAGGTTAAGATATGAAAATGTCAAACGAAATAAAATTATTATAATTTATTAATTCATTTTGTATTTTATCATTATTGTGACATTTCAATAAACTAAATGACATATAAAGTTTCTTAACCGCAAATTAAATTATCATGTATCAGCTGATATGAATCTAACACATACATACATACATACATACATACATACATACATACATACATACATACATACATACATATCAAAAAAATGCAGTTATTTTATTTTCTTAATAATTTTACGATTCCGAGATCAATGAGAAATATAATGTAAATTTTTGACGAAGTTATCCTCACACCAGCGGTGGTATGTTTAGGATCACTGTCCTGTTGGAAGAAATAATTATTAAGAATCCCTATTTTTTCGGGACTATGACGGAGATTGTTCTTGAGAATATTTATATGGTCCATCTTGGTCACTGTTTTCTCAATAAATTTAAAATTGATCACAGCTTGCGTCTACATACATGCACCTACATGTTTTATACCTTAACCCTGGTGCGAAACAAGCTACAAATCCATGTTCCGTGAACATAAATATTCTAAGAACATAGATGACGATGGGTCGGGAACAGCTTCAGTCCCTATAAGTCTTCTGGACCGAATGGTATAAAGTTTGACCTAAAGGCCTTTCCTTTCATGCTTCTAAGATACCTTTACCAAAAGGTAAATCGGATGATACAACACTACATTACTGGATTATCGGGATATTCAATATCCTTTCAATAACGTGAATACGACGTCAATTTGCCAAGTCTGTTTTGTCTAGGATAAAAAGTTATTGGATTTTTCATAGAATTTCCGTCAAAGAGGATCATCAGGTAAGGTCAATGTCACATGTGTGAAATTAGGGTCTCAACGGTCTACTTATGGAAATGGATTAGAAACATAGCGTATGCTGATAATGTGGCGACAGCTAATGGACATAGAACTCAAAACTCATAACGATTGGGATAATCTTTCGATAGCAGATCGACGTGGAGTTTGAACACGCAGGCTAGGATAACCAAGGCTATGACTACGATTTATGCTTGAAGCAGAGCTGTAGGTGGCAGATGGGAGTTTAGTCCCAGGATTGTGAATTGGATCTTTGAATCTGTGAATGAATTCTATTTAACGATGCAGCCTTCTGATGGAAATCACTTGAGAAAGTGATTGGCTCTCATATTTTAGGGGTTCGATAATAGAAAATATTTTATATATCATTGGATAGATATCTTTAAGACCTTTCAACTCAAACCCATAGAGCTGTACAAAGAAACATCAGGTGTCTATATCTCGAAAACTATCGGAGAGCGCAACAAAACATCTTTATCTTTCATTTTATGTTTTTTTTTTTGATGGGATTTCATATTTTTAATATAAAATTTTAAGTCAATAGTTCAGAGATCTAGACTTAAACCTTTTATTAAGAAATTTCAGAATTTTTTCTGGTTCTAATATAAAGTCATCCCACATTCCCTAAATTTCACCTAAATTTTTAATTTTCCTAGTCCAATAACTGCAATTTTTAATTTTTTTTCAAAATATTCTCACATTTACGAAAGTCTTGCAATGTTAGAATCAATAATTTTTTAGTTCAATATCTGGGGTTTTTCATAGATTATGGATACCAAATTATAGTTTATAAAATTTGATAAGAATGAGAGTACCGTTACATCGATGAATTTTCAAAATATTATCACTTTTGCATATAAATGACTGTTATCTCTTAGAGGGTTAATTACAGAAAATATTTCATATAACATTGGATTGAATAGAAATGATATCAATATACATACATTAACATACATTGACTATGAAATTAGAAAAATGGATTCGAACTTCGAAATTTCAAGGGGTTATATATCGAAAACTGTCAGAGAGCGGAACAAAATTTGTTTGTGGTTTGTTTTTTTTTTTTGTAGAGGACTTTCAAAATTTTTGAACAATATATTTCAATTTTATAATTTAGTCTTAAGACTTTTGATGAGGAAACTCTCTCCCATAATTAAATTTTTACCTGTTTGTAATATTAAGTCATCCCACATTCCCTGGATTTTTAACAAAATACCAACAAAACAAAATAAATAAATTTCACACATTGATAAAAATAATTAAATAAATAAATAAATAAATAAATAAATAAATAAACATTTGAAAAAAATCATTCGGTCTCCATTGGAACGAACGAGTAGTAAATAAATCTTTTATATTTTCTAATTTTTTCTATTACTCGTATTAGAAAATGAGTGTTATTTTGGTTTCTTATCAGAAAACTTAATTGTGGGGGATTAATTAAATAATAATAATCACACTACAATAACAATAACAATAATAAAAAAGTTGGAAAAAATAATGTGATTTATAATTTATAGACACTTACCGCTAATAAGACATTAATTAAGAGGAGACACTCCAAAAATGAAATTCAGGGAAGGTAATTTAACAAAAACCACTTTTATTATTAATTGAATTTTGTAAAAATTTCAATTTCACAAATTTGATAAGAAATTGAGAAAATTAAAGAAAATTTCTTGAATTTTTATTAATTTTTTTAGAATTTAAATATTTTATTTTTATTTTTTATATTTAACTTTTATTCACCTTGACTATTTATTTTTTATTATTTTATTTTTATTATTTTATTTTATTTATTTTTAAGTCGGGGTTTTTTTAAGAATTTCATTTGCTTTTACCGATATTGTCCCCGTCAATTGTATAGAAATCTACAATATTTTTCTGTTTCTGCTTCTTCTTATTCTTCTTCTTGTTATTTTCTAAGTACACTACACTTTTTTTTAACAATAACAGCAACAACACCAACAAAAATAATAAAAAATACACAATTAATATGATAAAAAAACACAGCTTGAGTTTAAAAATAGCAACAACAACAGCGTAAAAAATATATACAGTTGCGAACAAAACTATTGGCACAGCAATATTATTTTTCTTTGTACCCAATTTTTAGTCGTTAAAAAACTCACAGCAAAATCTTTATTTTCAAATGATCTTAAATTTTACTTTTCTTTGAGAAGATTAAAAAACTCTTTTTAATTTTAATTTTTCTTTCAGTTAAGAAAAGAGGATTATTTTTTAATTCGCTCTGAAACTCGAAATGGTTGAGAAAAATGAATAAATTAAAAAAATACACAACCAAACACATAAAATTCTTGCCGCAATAAAACTTTTATTATACTAAAAAAATATACTAAAAAATTAATCACACCTTAATATGTGAATACGTTTGTATTGTATAAAACATACAAACATCCTTTTCTCAGCTTAATAAAAAACATTTTTTGACTGCTACACACGACTTCAAAACAATTTCTGCAAATTATTCATTTTTAAACTCTTTTTTCGATTTTGCTCTATTTTTTATTTTCTTTGTTTTTTATATTTTTTTTAGAATTAAAATCTTTTCAAAGTGCAATAAAAATAAAACTCTTTTTTAAAAATAAATATTAAACTCTTTAAAAGATCCGATCTTACGAAGAATTAAAAAAAAGTCGAAAACCGTACACTGTTAAAAATTTTTCATAAGAACAAAAACTGTAATAAATAATGCCAGAAGGTTTTTTAAATTAATTATAACGAATTTAAAATCATACAGTCTCGATTTTGGCCAACAAAAATATTTGGACACCTTATAAAAATCGTTTACATTATATTTATGTAATTTTTCAGTGCTAAGTGGACAAGTCTTTTTGCTTAATAACTTCATCTTCAACTTCATCCAAACTCTTTGACATTGATTGGACGAAATTTCATGTAACTTCCGCTCCGATATTTATTCATCCTTCCATTAACGCCTTTTGAAGATCAGATTTATTTGAAATAGGTCGCTTCTTGACCCAGTTTTGGATTGAGGTTTAGAGTTTGTAGTGGCTACGGTAGTCCATGAGTCACATTGTACATTAACCTCATGGGCACATCATATGCTGAGTCTTTTCAATTGTTGCCTTGTTAGAATGTGAAACTTTTTTGAAAATTTAACTTTTCCTCACATTTTCTTTTAAAATATTTAAATAAACCGTTTTATCCATAACAGGTGACATACAGTCCCATACGATTTCACCGCCTTTGCCCATATTTAACGGTAGGAGAACGGTGACTCGGTCTTCATTACGAAACATATTAAATATGCTTTCATCGGTGATAATTACCTATTTCCAAAATGGTTTACTTTTGGAGCAAAGTCTTAACGTTTAATTTGATTCATTGAAGAGATTAGTGGTTTACGTCTAACGACTCGAGCTTTATAACCAGCCTCATGCATCACTCTACGAACGGTAATGTGGTGAATATTTTTGTGCAACAGGAATGCATTTAATTTTTCGAACAATTTGGTTACTTCTTAAGGTTTTCCGATTCTATTCGAACTTTGGAACCTAACTATTTGTAAAAACGATTAATTACGCTTCAATTTGTTCCATTATTTGACTTATATAGGCATATAACTTGAGTTGTTTATGCAGGTGCTGGTTCGCTAGTATATTTTGTATTGGGCTCATGTTTGGGTTCGCAGAGTATCTTTTGAATTTATAACAACAATTTGTCTCTTAAACCGATTAGTATCGACATATAACGATGTCGTGATTACTAGACTTCTGAAAATTTAAGAATAATGAACATGCTGGACCATGCCAATACTTTTATTCTTCTAATTGATGATTATTGTATTTAAATTTTTCTATTTGTGTATTTAGCAAAAGAGTTGCTTGTATTAGTGTAACCACTTATGGTTGCATTCAGAATTAACGGTTTTTTATTGTAAAATTTTTTTATTTATGATTAAAACAAGCAAAAATGCATGCTGTACTAATAGTTTTGTTCGATACTGTATGCATAAAAAATATTGTTATTGTTGTTTTTGTTTTGTTATTGTTTTCGTTAAACCCGCAAACAAGACTTAAAACTGACTCCCCGAAAACCCACGAATAAACAACAATAACAACGCACGAAAGCGAAACAAAAAAACTTATAAGACAAATAAAATACAACAACAACAGCAAACGAATTACACACACACCCGTTACCACAAAAGAAATGTTTAAATGTATTGTGAACAGAAAATTGCTACGTATTAAGAAAACCCGAATTAAAGGTGCCTCTATTTTATTTCTTCTTCAATTTCCTTCTTTTCTTATATTTTTCCAACACTTTTTTATATTTTCCTCAATATTTTCTTTAAATTTATTTTATTTTTTTATAAAAATTTCAATTTTTTTCTTAATATTTTCACTTTTTCTTTATTGAAATCACTTTTTTCCAAAAACTTTAAACCGTTCGAAAATCAACAAGTGTGCGCTCAACAAGACGACAAAACGTTTTAAATGAGAATGAATAATTGAATTGATAGAAAATCCAATTGGAATGTTTGTTATGAGACTGCGAGAGAAAGAGAGAGAGAGAAAAAATAAGAGAGCGTAATGTAATGGGTTTAAGAAAAGAGTTAATATTTGTTTTATATGAGAATACTAATTTGGTCGGGAGAGGGGATTTGTCAAAAACAGATGATCAGTTAGAAAAACAAAATGTAAACAAAACAAATGTAGGCGACAACAAATAACAATGATGCCAGATAATTATTATTTTTAAAACAAAAGGGGGGGGGAATTTTTGTATGAAAGAGGGAATCATTTTTGAGATTTCAAGGAAATAATTCTATAACCTTTGAACCGTTGGAGGTATCTAAATAAAATTAAACATGACAACAGCTGAATAGTTTTCAAGTCGATTTAGAGGATTGCAAGCCTGCAGTTCATCAGAGGGTTATAATGGCTGGATTTTTAAAGTTGGCCATCTTGAATTCACCAAAATTTTATGTTTGAAATGAGACAAAAGATAAATTTTTAGATAAAAATCTCTGCATAATTAAGCTTAAAGTTTCGAAATATTCAAGTCGAAATAAATTGCTAACACATTTTTATACCCTCTACCACCACAAGTGGTGTGTATATTAACTTTGTCATTCCGTGTGTAATGCTAAGAAGTACTCATCTCAGAGTCCATAATGTATATGTACTCGTAAATTTAATCAAAATCTAAGTCGATTTACCTATATCCGTTTGTCAGTCTGTTATTGGTACACTCACTTCCACAAAACTTGACAGAGTTAAATTTATTAAAGTCCTGAGAAGTTTCCTATGTAAAACTAACAAAATCGATTTAATACATAAAAATATATTGACCGATCAACATTTTCTTTGAATGGAGGCTACCCGACGGATCCGTCATTCATTTTGTCTGGTAAAAAGTTCCTTGAAAATGTGGTTGGGACCAAATTTAAAAATTCTCGCCATTATAATTCTATAAATAATCAAAATTTGCTTTTTTTTTTGGGATACCTCTCCCCCTGGTCCTATGGAAATTTTTTATTATTTTCGGTTATACGGGTATCTAGGGATTCTGTAAAAATTTCAGCGAAATCAATCCAGTAGTTTAGCTGCCTATAACTGCCAAACACGGATTCATTTTTTCTCCTTTCACCTGACTCGGTCAGAAGGGCATATATAACTTTGTTATTTCATTTGTAATTTCCACAATTTTCGACTTAGACCCCATAGTATATATATCAAACGACTTTAGCTATTGAAATCCAGTAAAATTGGTTCATAAATGTCTCAGCTATTAACAAAAAACTGAAGTACCTCAAACTGTTTTTTCGGATTTTTCTATTTTTTTGAAGAATTTATAATAGTTAGAGACTTAATTAATTAATTTAATTTAAATTTAATTTAGTATAAAATAAATTATACTTTTAGTATAAATTTTGATTTTTTTTCAGCTAAAATAAAAAAGATGTTTAACTGAAAATCCAAAAAATTAAAAAAAATAAATAAATAACTAAAATTCAGAATGGATTTTAAAATATCCATAAAATATACCGTTATAACGGTATTTTCAATACTTAACTTCATAACATATATCAATTGTAATGATTCCGATGATGCTGAAAAATATAATGTTGGAGGTGTCTTGGGTGATTTCGAAAGTGAAAAACATTTTCGTTTAACAATATCGGTGAGTATTTTGTTATCGAACAATGGAAATTTCTGGATATAAAAAAATCCAAATTCTATTTTCAGCATTTAAATTTTGATCAAAATTATAAAACAAGTCGAAATATGACGTATTATGGTAAAACAATACGAATGGATAAGAATCCGATAAAGACGGTGTTTAATGTTTGCGATAAATTAATTGATAAAAGGGTGAGTAAATATTTATATATTTTTTTATTTAACTGAAATTAAATCATAGAGCATTACTGGTTTGGACCAGGTATTGAATGTACATTTTTTTGTATACTCCGTTAATATTTGTGGTGAAGAGGGTATGTTAACTTTGTCATTCCGTATAACACTAAGAAGGAATCATTTAAGACCCCATAAGGTATATATATTCTTGCATTACATCTGAGACAAAATCTGAGTTGATTTAGTAATGTTGAACTCTCTGTTGTTGGCACGTTCACATCCACAAACATGAAATTTAGCCTGAGTATTTATTATTGTCTTGAGAAGTTTCCGATTTGAAATCAGCAAAATTGGTTCAGTTTGTTAGAAGATATAGACCGATATCTGAGACAACCTCTTAATTGAAGCGAAGAAATTTCGTAAAATTATCAATTATCAATTATAAATCGACAAATTAGAATAATAAATAATATAAGGAGTAGGATAGAAAAAATCTTAACAAACGATTTTCAATAAAACTTTGAATTTGAGAATTATTTGATTATTTTTTTTTGGATCAGGTTACCTTGTTAAACATGTTATTATGTTTATTGTTAAATTAAAAGTAACAAAAAGTATACAAAACCCAGCTTGGTCCTGCAAAAATTCTGCCAAGCATTCGAAGGTCTTCCGTGAAACTGTGTGCAATGTTATTAAACGGTACCGGGAGGACTTGTTCGTTGATAGGAAACCTAGTTCAGATAGAAAAAATGGTCTAAAACCAACACATCCGGTAGGAAAGCAACTCATTTAGCTTAGTGCTCGGACTACTTGACAATAAAAATTAAAGCTAATGCAGGTGCTCAAAAAGTTCCTGTCAGAAACGCTGCTAAACATTGAGAGGACCAAAATCATATCACGGAAATTAAAGTCAAGTTTTTAAAAAAAATATTCCTGCTGCATAAGGATAACGAAACGTATGTTCACTTGTGATTAAAACTATGAATTTCAAACAACTAAGAAATTTAGAAGTGGTGTTGTATGAGATGCAAAGGTCCTACCCACGTATAAAACAAAACATGGTCAATTTCAATAGACTTTGACCTTAGGACAAAATAGCAATATATACCAAAATACATCATGATATCTCAGAAATCGGGACCTGTATTGTTCACAACGTTTACATGGGCAGGTATCTCGACGGACAGACACACGGACGGACATGGTTAAATCGATTCAGAAAGTGATTCGGAGTCGAAGGGTACATTTAAAGTTGGATGTTTTGCATGTCACAAACATCAGCACAAACACACAATGGCCCAACCTCTTATGGTGGTGTAAGGTTTAAAATCTTACTTGAGGTGCTTAACTATAGAGGTTTATTTTGGAATGATTATATGAATTTCTACAAGGGAAACGTTGGCGTTACATACGGAATGACAAAGTTAATATACCCTCTTCCTAACTTATAGTAATGGAGGGTAAACACTTTAAAACCTCTACACATGATTTTATTACTTGAAAAAATGGGAGTGTTACCAAAACAAAAACAAAATAAAAATGTGAATTTTTAAATCAAAAACTTTTACTTCACATTAAATATTTTTATTACTGATAAATTTTAAATTTTATAACAACATTTTGTTGTTGTTGTTTTCACCCATGTTTATCACTTTATAATATTTATTTAAATGTAAACGGAATGATACCGGAAATTATATTATTGAGAGTACTAAACTAACAAAAAGCAAAAACAAAAAAGAATAAAAAAGATAAATATTTCATATAAAAGCCTTAAAGTATGCTACACATTTGTGTAGGTATTTATATTATAATAAAAACATATATAGAAAAACTCACATTCAGTCTACTCTCATTTGTTATTAATGTATGTGTATTCAGCATATTAAAATGCAAGAGCTATAGAAAATAAATTAACCCAGCAAACAAAATAATTTGATATTTAAAAATGAATAAAATTGATAAGCAAAAATGAATGATAAAATAAAAATAAAAAGTTGTGGAAAATCTGATGTCACATGAACTGTGTTTCTATTGGTTAATAATTTTTCTGATGCCAAACTTTATGTTTAGATGAAAATAAAACAGTGGGACAATTTATAGTTACTTTATTTACATATTATTTGGTATTATTTTTATAAATTTATTTATATTATTTATTTAATGTACATTTTAAAACGATATTTGTACTTCAGATTTGCGTTAGTTTGTTATTTTATTAGATTTACTTTTTCGCTTATTAGAATTTTGATAATGTTGTTTCCTTTAATAACCTACTATTTGTGATTTTTAAAAATTTACATACATTTTTATTTCCAAAGATTCTATATATTTTTGTAGGGAACCTTCGTTAGTCGTCATTGGAATAGTTTTCTCTTCGTAATTTATTAATTTGTTAGACTTTTTATTTTTAAATTCATTTAGAATTGCTTTTTTTATTTTTAAATTCATTTAGATTATGTCATTCGCATGACATAATCTTTATTTTATCATTCTTGATTAAAAAAAAAAAAAAAAAAAAAAAAAACTTTTGAAAAGTTTTTTTTAAATAATTTTGTTGCTTTTTTTAATACATAAAGAATTTTCAAACTATAATTTTGATTAAATTAAAAAATGTTTGCTGGGTTTACATTATTTTATTCATATTTTTTCCATAAAATTTTTCTGTTGTTTTATTAAAAATGCACATGTTTTCATAATTTTGTAGAGATTTTTTTATTACCCAAAGAAATTTTTTTTAGACAAATTTGATTTGAATTAAAATATTTCATCATAAAAAATTCAAAAAAATGTTTTTTAATAAATTTTGAATACAATTTTGTTACACGTCTCTGAGAAGGACATAAGTGAACTTATATCCTTCTCAGAGATGGGATTTTTTTGTTCCATAATAAAAAAAATAATAATTTTAATAAAAATAAACCATTTAAAATATTAGTAAACTATATAAATATAGAAAACTTAAACTCTATAGTTTTGCACTGCAAAAGTGTAGGTACCCCGAAAAATATTTTACGAAAATGGATTGGCAACTGCGAAATTTCTATCAAAATTGATTTCATTAAATTAAAATCGTGTTTAAAACAATTTTGTATTGGTGAGATAAATAAATATAGCCTAATCTAACAACCAACTTACATTCCAATTTGACAATTTATAATAGAAAATTCTATGGATGATCTTTTCTTGAATTTAGAGGCTGCCTTAGATATCGGTCTATTTCTTATAATACACTTAAGCGATTTTACTGGTTTTAAATGGGAAAATTCTCAGGACTCTAATGAATACTTAGGCCAAACTTCATTGAGCTCTGTAAATTTTTGTGGATGTAACAAACAAAACAAGTAAGAATGCTATGCCGATATATTCTATATTCTCCATTACAAATTCGTATGACGCTAAAACGTTAGTTTCCATAGATTTACATACACACACACACATACACTCACAAAAGTATACAATTTATAAACTGCTTTCTTAAATATAATGCAGGAAGTCCTAATGAGTCAAAAAATTAGTTATATTTTTTTCTACTGAACCGATTTTGATAATTTTTGAAATAATGAAGCTCACATAACTTAATATTATAGCAAAATTCATTCCAATTTAAGGACTTATAATTGACAATTTTATGAAATTCATCGCTCGAATTTAGAGGTTGATTCAGATATCGGTCTATATCTTTTACAATACTGAACCGATTTTGCCTAATAGAAACTTTTCAGGACTGTAGTGGATACTTAGGCCAAACTTCATTGAGCTCTGCCAATTTTTGTGGATGTGATTCTTAATGATTAACACAATGTAGAGTACTGCCACTGATATGAAGGTGTTGCTTGATTATATAATGCACTTCCCAAAGTCACGATATGAATCCTATTAAGCAATTATGAAATGGAAAAACGATTCTTAAAAATAAATTAAACGAAGGAATTTTCTACTAAGTGTTATGTATAATGTCTTAATATTTCCATTTTAGATGGTACCTATACTTTTGTAGTGCAAAAATTTGGTGTTAGAAAAATATGTTTCTTTATGTATCCAAAAAAAAAAAATATTTTGTTAATTTTGTTGGAACCAAATAGAACTTGAAAAATTTATAACATTCGGCTATACCGATTTTTAATATGTAGTATGTAGGGCGTGATATCCCTCCCCAAGCGTTATCCCAAAATTATGTGGTCTATAATTTTTTGCTAATGTTCCTCCATTCATAAACCAAATTTCATTAAATTCCCTGTCACAGTTTCAAAGATATGCGATATTAAAAATTTCGTTTTTAAGGGGAGTAACACTCCCCCGTGCCCTGTATAAAGTTTTTTCTTTTAAATTTTGTTACTACTACTTTGTCATTGTTTCCAATTTCAAAAAATTAATTTCAAAAGTTTCAGAGATATGCGATATTAAAATGTAACGTTAGAGAAATACCACTCCCTCGTGCCCTAAATTTTTGTAGCTTATAAGACTTTTTATTAAACCGTCATTCATGTATCAAATAACGTTAGATGTTTTGTATTAGTAGTAGAGATTGTTTGTGTGGGGAATATCCCTCCATATATTTCAATTTTAGGGGATTGTCTCAGATATTGGGTCAAACATTATAATACCCATGCGGGGTATTAAGCGATTGTGCTGATGTTTGTAACATAAAGAAAAAATGGTGTTACACCCATCATTAAGTACATCGTTAAATCGACTCTGAAAATGATTCTGAGTCGATTTAACGATGTCCATCCGTCCATCTGTTCGTTCGTCTATCTGTCTGTCGGGCTGGCTGCCCATGTAAAAATTGTGAAAACTCTATACGTCCCAATTTTTGAGATATCTCGTTGAAATGTATGTTATTATTTTAGCCCAGGAACGAAGCCTATTGAATTTGGCCGTGTTCGATACAATATTTCGGGTACCTCCCATACAAATGTCCTCCCGGAATGAGATTTTAAGCTCGAAAAATCCTAAATAAAAAGCAATTTTAACGAATTGTGATAAAAATAAGTATTATAATATTCTAAAACGATGTGCCAAATTATGCAAGGCTCGGTCCAAGCTTCTTCCAAATATCACCTTGAAGGGCATAAATCTCACATATACTTCGGTATTGCAATCCTAACTGGTCAAATTAAAAATAGATGTGAAAAAATATGCGAGGTTCGGTCCATAATTTTTTGTAGCCCCCATTAAACATCCCAGAAAAATTCATTTGAAAACTCTAAAGTTTCACATAAACGTTTGTTTCACCATAATATACTGCACACACAATGCACAGTGTTGTTAAAATTTTTTTCAATCAAACTCCTTAAGTCCTTCTGTCTCGGCCTCTGTGTATTGAACAATTACTTTCAAACGAATTTCAACAATGTTTAAATATTAAAGCTAATTTTATTTATCGCCATTAAATATTGATGCCTTTAACCATAATTTTTCATATTTTGATTTTATCTTTTATAATTGTTTTTCCTTTAAAAACTGAAAAATTACAAAATTTCCTTTCAATTTTATTCATTCAAATGAAAACGGCTGACAAATCAATTGTGTTTTTTTTTAATTCAATATCTCAATTTGTTATGTCTTCTCTTTTCCTCTTTCCTTTAGCAAAAGAATGGTGAAAAGGAATCCACCTACCAAACAATTCAATCATATCACATTTCTCCTTTCTCACTTTAACAGAATTTCCGTTTCCTTTAATGAACTTTCCACTTATGAACTCTTCTGGTGTTTTTGTTTTAATATTACTTTCCTTGTCTTCTTCCTCCTTTACCTCTTTATTTCTTTCTCATTTCTTATTAACAACTACTACTGTTTAACAAAAAAAATTTGCATACACATATACATTCATAATATGTCTGTATGTATGTGTGTAATTATGTATGTATGTATGTATGTATGTATGTATGTATGTATGTATGTATGTATGTATGTATGTATGTATGTATGTATGTAGATATAAATAAAGGTGTAAATGTGTGTAAATATTTTTTTTGTATCTGTTGAAAAGCCTTTATAAGCCAGTTATATCTATGTATGTGTATGTGTGTATATGTATGTGTATATGTGCTTGTGTGTATGTTGAGTGTTCATTTTAACACTTGAAATGCAATTACTTTTAATATCCTTTTAAAATTACCATAAATTTCCCTTCATTTTGCTCTTCATTCTCTCCTTGACTGTAAAATGACATATTCATCAATGACGATGATGATGATGATTATGATGATGACTGTTTTGAGCGAATGAATGAGTTTCAATGAAATAAGTATTCAATATTGTTGTTGCTGTTGCACAGTGGTTCCAAACTGATTTTGTTTTGGAATCAATATATCTGAAGTATTTATGCATTGATTTCGAGAATTAGAGAATGCCGGCTGATCTTAGGGAGGGGGGGACCTTCCAAAGTTAATGACTATACCCTACACCACCGTAGGCGATTGGGAGCAGAAGAATAATGCTACCACCATTTTTAAGTTAACCGTTCGACTTAGATAAAGATATCCGTCCATCCGTCTGCCTTCATAATGACAGGGTATTAATTTTAATGGAAAAAAGTAAATTTGATTAACATATTTTTCACGGATGGAGGACGTCCGTCCGTGAGTCGGTTGAAATCTAATTTATGAAGCCGACTTATACATATACGATATGTATATCAAACGATTGGAAATGCTTTCGAGAATTTTGCAATTAAAATCCAGGGAAATTAGTTAATAAATAACTTGGATATTAGCAAAAGACTTTTTTGTGGGTTTAAATTTAGCGGTTAAATCGGACCATTAGTTCCTAAGTTATAGGAAAAAACATATTTTCCTATATTTTGTACTAGCAAATCAGAAATAATTGGGAGAATTTTTGAGATAAAAACATTACAGTAATCGATCCATTAGTTTCCGAGTTATAGGCAAAATCGCATATATCACTGGTATCATTTAAGAGCAATCGCAAACTGCTCGTGATCTGAATATAATTTTGCATGGATATTGAGAGCTTTCGAGAATCTATGTTGACTCATATAAAGGCTTTAGTAATGGCTGTCATTTTTTCCTTCTTCTACAAATAATGATATTTTGAAAGCCTATTTATATACAAAGGTTTCCAAGGTCCTCCTTCCTATACGAAGGTATAGGTCGTGATTTGAAGTAAGCGGAATCACCATATTGATGTTGGCGTTTTATTACAGGTCAAAATAAATCTCTGTCAATTAAAGTAACTTAAAGAAAACCAACAAACAAAAAACAAATTAAAGTCACTGAATTACATTCAATAATAATTGGTTTTGAACCACTGTGCAGTGTGTGTTGTAATATCAATTGTAAGATTTAATAATAATGTCGATAATAAGAAAAATGCTAAATAAATAAATGAATGAATGAATTTTATCCTTAAAGACATCTTCTGTCATTTTTCTTCTTTTCTTTCTTGTCTTTTTCAAGTCATATTTTCCTTCTTTTCTTTTTGTCGTGTTTTTTTCTTTGTTGTTTTGCTGACAAACAAAAACATATTTTCTTATATAGAAAATACGCTTGAGATCGATTTTTGTAATTTTTACCAGTTGTTCTTTGTAATCGATGTTTTTGTTAAATTTTGTTTATTTTTACTTCCGCCAGTCAATATTTTTTCTTTTTTTTTGGATTCATGAGTGAAATAAAAGAGAAGGAGATGTCATAACGAAATGTAAAACATGACTTAAATAAGGAAATGTATATATAAAACTGTTACACTGAAAAAATCTTTAAAGTTCTGTAAGAAATGACTTACAACTATGTCTTTTCCATCTGAGTACCTTCGAAATACTTCATTCCACCAAAATCACTTTGAAAACACTGAAATAGATCTGTAATTTTGAGCGGATTGTTCGGGTTTTTAATATTTTTTTATATGTTTAAATTTGTTCACCTTTCACTATTCTTAGGTGGTGAAAGAGTGTGAATTTGTCATTTTGTGTGTAACGCCTCATAGGAATGACACACTTTATTAAAGATTTCTCTATTCTAAGCGAATGTCTTTACTTCTTTCTAGCTCTTGTCATTGTTTCAAACTTCCGACTCTATTTGTCATCCCCATGCTCTTTCTGTTTCCCAGCGGTTTTCAGTCTATGGCACTTCTATTGATGTGGCCAATACAGCGCCAATTCCAACTATAATGAAATCACTAGTATTTGTTAGCCAGTTCTCCGTAAGAGTCCCCATAGGATATTTAGAAAACAATGGTTCACAAGTTCTTGCCTTTATTGAGTGTTTCGAGTGGAAGGATTTCAAGTTTCGCATCCATACAGAAGGGTAGATTTCACAACTTCCTTGGAGATTGTCAACTGAAAGCGCATTGATAAGGATGTTATTTCCAACGGGCAGTTATTTCAATATTCCTTAACACATTAAGGTTGTTAAGTTCGAAGCGTGATCTGATGGAAGCATAAAGAAAATGGTTTCAACAGTCTATAAATTTGTCAGATTCTACAACGAACTACAGCAAAAAGAAACGCGAAGATAGGCCTCCTCCCTCTACATATTCCGACAATTACACCGAAAATCGTTTGAATGAAGACCCATTCCCGCTTCATGTATTTTATAGCGACAATGTCTAGATGCGGTATCTCCCTCAAGACAGATATTTTGATTCTGAGTAGAAATGATATCCTGCTTCCTCGTAGACTATTTATATGGTCAATAGTAAACTTGTGAGGTCTTGCCTTGAAATTGGAGTCACCTTGTCAGATATGCTTCTGGCAATAGTCTGGGATATTACCTTGTTTACTACGTACAGCGGAGTTAGACTACTTCAGTTGTTAAGATTTATAAGATTTTTTATATGATCTTATAATCCTTTGATTAGCTCATTTTCCAGATTCTTGTTTTCCAAGAATGAACGAATTACATGCAATATAATCTCCGCGCTACTATTTGAGTTCATTTCATTAGTTCAGCAAAGACTTCATCTATATTAGGAGATTTGTTTCCCTGAGACTTCTCATCAAATTCTAAAATTCCATTATGGCCAGACAAGTTGAGTCGATAAGTCTTGAGAGACAATCACTGCCCGGACAAAATGTTGAAATTGAAAAATAAGTCTTTTGACTTGCCTTGAATTTGGAGTCACCCTGTCACCGAATTTCAAATGTTGAAATTGTCAGAAAATAGCGTAAGTGCAAGTCAAAGGAACACCTGCTTTAATACAGAACTCTTCTGTTTTAAAGTCGTTACATTTTATCCTGAAATGAAAATCATCCAAATAGGATTCTAACAGTATGTGAGTACATGAAGGTAGCAAAGTTTAACTTTTGTATACAATGACCTTTTATCATTCTTAATCCAATACTTGCAAGTCATTCAAAAATATCGCCGAACAATTAAAAAAAGATTTTCTAATCTCTCAAGTTAAGCCATTGACCTGATCAATAGTTCCGATATTTCTATAATTTAAGAAATTGTATAATTTTTCCTTGAAATATTTTCTCAAATACTTTGACTAAAGGGGCGGTAGGTGTCGCAAATAAATTACCTTTTTTCTGAACTGCGCATTTAGGTACCGTAAGTTTTTTAGAACGAGTTTTGTAATTCTACTGGTGACTTAATATCTTTGGCAGACTTCCACAATCAAAAGTTTGTATAATTGTTATCAGTGAAGGAAATCATAACTTTTGAATCATTCAATGTATTTCTCTGAGTGTATTTTACATTCCCGTCAATCAATATTTTTGTGGTTTGATGACATTTTTCTGACAACGACATCTGCAAAAATGGCTTATAATCTCATTTTACCTGTTTGTATTTTTCTTGCAAATTTTATTATTATTATATTTCTTTTTATCTTTTGTCACATTTTTATTCCCCAATCTTACTCCTCCTCCCCTCCTTCCTTCCATCCATCCATCCACTTTTTTTAGCAGATTATTTTATTTTGTGTTTCCTTTATTTATTTTAGGTTTATGCTGTTGTTGTGTCGCATGAACAAACCTCCGGTGATTTGTCACCAGCTGCCGTTAGCTATACAAGTGGTTTCTTTCAAATACCCGTTATTGGTATCTCATCACGTGATGCGGCCTTCTCAGATAAAAATATTCATGTGTCTTTTTTGCGCACTGTGCCACCGTATTATCATCAGGCTGATGTTTGGTTGGAAATGTTAAATCATTTTAGTTACACAAAGGTAAATAATGTCTTTCATCCTGGGAAAAGGGATTCAAGAAACGAATACGAAAGCGATGAACATGATGTTATTGTGTTTATTGTTTCCATTTCATTTTTAGGTTATTATTATTCATAGTTCAGATACAGATGGTCGTGCCATTTTGGGTAGATTTCAAACCACCTCGCAAAACTATTACGATGACATAGATGTGAGAGCCACCGTGGAAATGATAGTTGAGTTTGAACCAAAATTAGAAAGTTTTGCTGAACATTTGTTGGATATGAAAACAGCCCAGAGTAGGGTGTATTTAGTTTATGCCAGGTGAATTGAAATTCTTTTCTATTTAAATCTTTTTTCTAATTTAATCTCATTTCATCTGTCTCTTTAATTAGCACTGAAGATGCTCAAGTGATATTCCGTGATGCTGCTTTATATAATATGACTGAAGGTGGTCATGTTTGGATTGTAACTGAACAAGCCTTAAGTGCCAATAATACCCCAGATGGTGTTTTGGGTCTACAACTAGAGCATGTTAATAGTGATAATCAACATATTAGGGTATTTTAAGTTAATCTATTTACTTTTTTTGTCTATGTGTATGTATGTATGTGTGTGTATAAATATTAATGACGTTTTCGTTAAAATATTCCCTTAAGGATTCTGTTTATGTTTTGGCATCAGCTATTAAGGAAATGATGAAGAATGAAACAATAACAGAACCACCAAAGAATTGTGATGATTCTGGCGTTAATTGGGAATCAGGTAAGTAATGTTTCATTATCAAGTAGTAATGATATAATGGTTTAGAGCGAATCTTAAGTATCCTCCACCTCCTCCTTTTTGAAACAATCTACAAATCGGCAAAGAATTTGGAAAAAAATTTACGTTTTATTAGTTGATGCCGAACAAAACTTATTACTTCCGGATTTTTGTTAAAACACTTTAATATTAAAGTGTTTTATGATATACTCCAATCTGGGAAGAAGTCTTAAGACTATTTTGAAGTGTTATCGGCTTAAAACTAATTTTCGGAAAGGGACTTTAAATTAAAGCTAAAGTAAAATGTGAACCGATATTTTTGATTTTATATTAATATTTAAAAGCTTTTTTTAACTTAAAAGTCATTTCCAAGATGAGGACCTTATATGGGTGCTATATGTGGACTGAAATTCTACAGAATTATTACCGAATTGTACTAAAATATTTTAGTATTTTACAGTTAAATCAGCCATGTCCATCCGCATGGCTGGTTGTCCAAGTAATGCTTGTGATCAAAGAGCAGGTCGCAATTTTTACGAAATCTAAATAAAATTTAATACATGATATTATTTTGACCCAAAAGCTTATTGAAATTGGCTATGATCTATGATAATCTCATATAGGCCCCATACAAATGTCCCACCATAATGATTCTTATAGCAAAGAAAGGGAATTAGTTACTATTAAAACCAGCGATAATCGAAGAAATCTGCGATTTTATTCCTTATTTTTGCAACATTCGGACTAAAATGGCTACAAAATACCTTTTTGTAAGAAGGAGAATACCTTTACTTGATTTCAGGTAGCTAACATACATTACATGCATACATGCAGACAGCCTTCTTGGGCATAGAAGATGCTTTCAAACTGTTTGAATTCAATTTGCGTTAAATGGGTGTGGAACAGATTAGTGCTGTGTTGAAAGGATCAATGATACATGCAAATGTAAAGAGGAGAACGACTCAGGCTGGTGTAATTTCGCGATTACTTTGGTTGCTGTAAGTGAATAAGCTCTATGAACGTTAAGAGCATTAAGGTAGTGCTGTTGTAACAGTTCGGCTATATTTGGTTGTTCTTTCCTTTGGGAAAAACTTCCGTTTGATACAGCTGTACTTGGGTTAACAATCTTTGGCTGAGTGTGACCCGGGTTGTTCTGGAACGGAAATCCAATTATTGTGGGATTGCCACTAAGGTAGTAGTTTATACTGATGATCTGGTAATTTTGACAGCTAGTAAATATATTGGCATATTATCATATCTTTCGTATAACACCTTGAGGATGCTATCTATATGAGCAGTAAAGAATGATCTCAATCTAATCTGATTTTGGAGGAAAATATAATTTTTTAATCTCCCTAAATTAAATGCAGTAAGTCTTGGGTCTTCTAGCTCGGCAACATTTTTTGCCATTCGTTTGAATGACGAAACGAATTTTAAGGATAAAACAAACGAATAAAGAAATCGTACGCTACACTGTCTTACTTTATAAAAACAACATAATAGGAAAGGATGTTTAAAAGAAAAATTAATTTATTGACTGATCTCAATGGGTCATCAAGTCCACCGAAAGATGGGCATACCTACAAAGCAGTGGTGCGAACAATGGTTCATGTAGAAGTTTTGAAAAAACTGAAGGCTGGACAAGAAATTTTTATCATCTGGAAATAATTGGGTACATCAATGACGATTATGTCACAGACTTTTTGTCACCATATAATGTAAGGGAAGGGCAACTTAAAGTCTTGTTGAGTGAATTGCAGGCTGGATTAAATATTCGAGAATGGCTACTACGTAGAGATCGAAATAAGAGCTTTAAGCTGAAATTTAAGCTTTTTTATGGCGACAAGATAGATCTCAGTGTTATATATACAATAGTTCCATTAGTTTCTTCAATGACGGTTAAGCTACTTTAAAATTTCCAGTTACTAAAGATTAAATCTAAAATAGAGCTCTTAGTTCTTCGAGAGCAACAGAATATTAATCTTTGCTGTGTGCCTGTCATATAACGAACTGGCAAAGGAATTTACATCTCTTTCTCCGGACTTAGCGAAAACGGATATATTTCCGCCGTTATTCTTTATTATTCAGAATGTGTCTAAAAAGGGGTACAAATCAGGGAAATCTGTTGTGGACGGTTTTTATATGAATTTCCTGTCATGTATTGTAGAAGGTTTAAAATACCAGGATCTTATCTCTTGCAGAACTTCACTTTTATTAGAGTTTTTATTCGATTTCACCAGGTCGGCCAAATGGAGAGCATAGACAATTTGTTTTTCAAATAGATCTAGAGGAGAGGAAGGAGAATGGGTATCATAATGTGCAGCAGGGTCTCTATGGTTATCGGTATTATCTCTTTAAACTTTTAAGCCGATTTTAAGGAAATTTGTCACAAATAACTTTTGTAATATTCTTTAATAATTTGTGAGGATCGATCCATTATATAGCGTATTTTAGAATACCATTTTATATGTGTAGGTCATTTTTCGTAGGCTCTATTTTAAGTAACAATATGGTGTAGGGTAGACCGACTGTAACTTTCTTACTTGATTTTGTATGAAAATTACTTTCTCAACTTCCAGGAAAACGTTTATTCCACTACCTTAGGACACGCAACATAACAGGAGAAACTGGTCAAGTGGCTTTTGATGATAATGGCGATCGTATTTATGCCGGTTACGATGTTATTAATATGAGACCAAAACAAAAGAAACAAGTGGTGGGAAAATTCTATTATGATCCAGTAAGTATCGATGGCACAAAGGTTCCAAAATTATGTTCTTGGAAATAATAAATAGAATTGAACATGATCTTAGCGGAGGTGTTTTTGAGATAGTTTGGAGGGGTTCAGACCTAAAGATGGTTAAGGGTGAAGTAATCGGTCTTTTGACCGATCGTAAGTAATCGGTTTTTTGAAATTCGTTAAAAATTGGGATAAAGAAAATTTAGTGTTTGAATGATCTCTACCGAAAATACACTTTTATAAGCAGGTTATATTTTGTAGTTCCGGAGATATTCCAAGTGTTACCTTTCAGAAAGTTTAATTTTAATATTTAAACAGATTTTTATTATTTTCAAACACAATTTACATGCATAATACAGATGACTACAAAAGTTCTTTGGTCGCTTATCAAAAATGGATTTTTGTCCAATTTTTAAAAAATCATCATATCCAAGATCCTCCAACTTGAAGACAGTTCACCTGAAATCTCATTAAATTTGAGCAGCAGTTAAAAAGTTTAATAAATATTTCAAAATGGCTGAACTTGGGGGCCTACTAAGCTCCTGTATCCCTGGAGATCTGTAATCTTCTAAATCAACTCAAAAAACATTTCAGTTGTAATCAGGATAAATATTATTCGAATATTTTCAACGGTTCAATATCTATAGAATTATTTCCAAAAATAAATCGTTTGGAACCCCTATGAACAAAGGTGGCATTAAAAAGATCTTTTCGTTAAATAAATTCTATTTCATGCTATTAGGAGAAGGGTACCATGCGTTTAAAAATCAACGATAGCCAGATCATATGGCCCGGCAAACAGAAAAAGAAACCGGAAGGTATAATGATACCCACCCATTTAAAAGTTTTAACCATAGAAGAGAAACCATTTGTGTATGTAAGACGTTTAACCGATGATGAGGTCAACTGTTTGGATGATGAAGTACCCTGTCCGCTGTTTAATACCACAAATGGAGTGGGTAAGTGAAAAAGATTATATAAGAATATTTTAATTAATTTATTTAATTTTATTTGTTATTGTTGTTGTTTTTTGTTTTTTTTTTTTTGCCAGAAAATGATTATTGCTGTCGCGGCTATTGCATAGATCTCCTCAAAGCTTTATCGCATCGCATAAATTTCACTTATGAATTGGGTTTATCACCAGATGGACAATTTGGTCATTATATTTTAAAAAATTCGACCACTGGTACTTTGTCATCCTCAACGAAAAAAGAGTGGACCGGTTTAATCGGAGAATTGGTGAATGAAAGAGCTGACATGATTGTAGCACCACTAACCATTAATCCAGAGCGTGCCGAATACATAGAATTTTCGAAACCGTTTAAATATCAAGGCATTACAATACTCGAAAAGAAGCCATCCCGATCGAGTACTTTAGTGTCTTTTTTACAGCCATTCAGTAACACGCTTTGGATATTGGTAATGGTGTCAGTCCATGTTGTGGCTCTAGTCTTGTATTTACTCGATAGGTGAGTATTAAACTTTTGTAATCGAATCAGATTTGAAAGCATGTTCCTTTGAAGTTTTTTTTCTTCAATATAAAATATTTATTTTTTCTCTCTCTCTAAATAATTAAGACTCTCTTTCCATAGAAAAAGAGCATGTGATCATTTTAGAAGCACTTTAAGATTATCAAGTTATCAAGTTCTAACTCTCTCTCTCTCTTTTTCTCATTTTCTTAAGAAAAAAAAAACGAAAATAAATTTCTATATCAAGCACTTCGGTTTGATACAAAATTCTTTTTACAAAAATCAAGATTTTTTTTATTTAGGAATCGTCCCGATAATTATTTTCAGAGGAATAATTATAGTTTTAATTTAATTCCTTGTCTTACATAGATTTTCACCATTTGGTCGTTTTAAACTGTCACATGTTGATAGTCATGAAGAGAAGGCTTTAAATTTAAGTTCAGCGATATGGTTTGCCTGGGGCGTCTTACTCAATAGCGGCATAGGCGAAGGCACTCCACGGAGTTTTTCGGCAAGAGTTTTGGGCATGATATGGGCTGGCTTTGCTATGATCATTGTAGCTTCATATACTGCCAACTTGGCTGCTTTCCTCGTGTTGGAACGTCCTAAAACCAAATTGAGTGGAATAAATGATGCTCGTTTAAGAAATACTATGGAGAATTTAACATGTGCGACCGTGAAAGGATCATCGGTGGATATGTATTTTAGACGTCAAGTGGAATTATCGAATATGTATCGTTCCATGGAGGCTAATAATTATGATACAGCGGAGAAAGCCATAGAGGATGTTAAAAAGGGGTAAGAAGAGATTTAATTTTTGTATCGAAATTTTTTGGATGACTTTCGGTTCATAATTTTCTATATCCCACTTGGGGATATAGAAAATTATGAACCGATCCTAACAAAATTCTGTAGAGTGTTTTCTGCTTGTTGACATCTTAGACATACGAAGTATTATCACAATACTAAAATTTTTGGAGATCTTTGATTTTCGGAAATGGACTTGTATGGGAGCTGCGGTAATTAATTGGTCTAAGATTTTGAAATATGGATTTGGAATAAAACAATTTTTTTGTGACAAATTTAATATCTGTGTGTTTTGTGATGTCAAAACTTTATTCCGAGAAGACATTTATATGGAGCTTTCTGGACCGATTATCACCTATTTTAATAGACTCTTTAGGTGCAAAATAGTCATATGCAACAATTTTCACCGACATATTTTTATTATTTGAAAAATTAGAACAAGATCGGGGCAATACTTTTGAAAATATATTAAAAACCGCATTCCGGAAAAGAAAGCTGTAGTCAAATGTGAACCGATATTCAGGAATTGAGTTACAAAAGTTAAAAATAATTGCAAAAATAATTTTAGAAAAATTTCAGTGCTGAAGCATTTGAACGGTTTTAAGCTTAAACTTCAACTTCGGGTAGGGGCCTTACATACAAATGTGGACCGATATTCATGAAATTGTTTTCATATTAATATCGAACAGCGAAATTTTAGTGATAACGTCACATATTTAAGAGTTCCGGGATCGGGGTCTTATATGAGAGCTAAAGTGATGCGAAGCTGAAATGATGAATATATGAAGCTGCATCTTAATTGAACCAATACTGCAGGTTTCAAACAGGAAACTTTTTAATTCAGTTAAGTAGATTTAAGTAGACAGACTGACGCAGCTAAATCGTCTCAGATTACGAATTATTTATACTTTCATCAACAGACTTAATCTACCCTATTTTATCCATTGACCTTTAGGAGGGTATTAAAATAAGGGAAATTCTGATAGGGCTATAATTTTGTCTATTTAAAAAATCATACCCAAAGTAACCAACTTTGGAGGTCTACTTTCAGTCCCTTGGATCCACTAAGAAGTTATGCTGCTTCAAATCAATTTGAAAACATCTCTATCTAAATTTCAATATTATTTCTAAACTATTATTTCCATATCTAAAAAGCCCTCTATTGCAACATTGACTCGGTCTGGACCGACTATTGCTTGAATTTTTATTTAATAAGAAAAACGTTTAATTACTTTTTTATTTTCTTTAGCAAACTAATGGCTTTTATTTGGGACTCCTCACGCCTGGAATATGAAGCCTCTAAAGATTGTGAATTGGTAACAGCTGGAGAATTATTTGGTCGTAGTGGTTATGGTATTGGTTTACAAAAAGGATCACCCTGGACAGATGCCGTTACGCTAACAATTTTAGAATTTCATGAAAGTGAGTACCTCACGACTTTATTTAAATATGAAGAGTCTTAATTGTAACTTTACTTCTGTTTCCAGGTGGTTTTATGGAGGCTTTAGATAAAGCTTGGATCTTTCATGGTAATGCCCAACAATGTGAACAATTCGAAAAAACTCCCAACACTTTGGGCTTAAAAAATATGGCTGGAGTATTCATATTGGTGGCAGCTGGGGTAGCCATCGGTGTGGGTCTCATAATAATCGAGGTGATTTACAAAAGACATCAAGTTAAAAAACAAAAACGTTTGGATATAGCCAGACATGCGGCAGCCAAATGGAGAGGAACTATAGAGGTAATTTTACAGATTTCACTTAAATTTTAGAATTTTTTTTATTCAGCGCATTTTTCAATATTCTGCAACAGAAACGAAAAACCATAAGAACCTCTTTAGCCATGCAACGTCAGTACAATGTGGGCCTTAATGCTAATCCTGGAACCATTAGCTATTCTGTAGACAAAAGACGTTATCATCGTTTGGGTTCCAGGGGACCGGAAAATGCCTGGATTGGAGATCATAATGACATGTTAAGAAATAGACGTTATTTAGATCCCTCCAAACCTAAACATTCACCCAAAGTTCATGCACCTCTATTGGGTAGAATTAAACAACCACAACAACCGGGTAATCTAATGCCACCGAAATATTCACCAGGTTATACCAGCGATGTCTCACATTTGGTGGTCTAAAATTTAAACGAATAAAAATTAAAAAAAAAAAGAAAAACGAAACGAATCAAAATAACTTGTTACAAAATGAAAAACCAAAGATTTAAACCAAACAATTAATTGTTAGTAAAATTGAAGTAAAATTTAATTAAACTAATTAAAACAATTTTTAAACTATGAAAAAGATGAAAATGTACCTTTATATTTAAATGTTATTAAATTAACTTAAATTATTATTAATATTAATATTAAGAATGAAATGATACCAACCAATTAACCACCTAAAGAGGAAACAACTATTGAAACAGGGTATGGAATTGTAGTTAAGATGAAAATATTAAAATTTGTGGAATTTAGCTTTAACGAAAAAATTAATATGGAAAAGGAAAAATTAATAATAATTCGGATAAAATTCTTCAGATTCTAATAATCTTTATGTGCTCAAAAGTGCGATAAGATTTGCCCTTAAAAAACCTGGAAGGGACTTAAATGCTACACAGAGTTTCATATAATATACTCATCTGCAAGATATATTTATTACTCGTGATGTTAAAATGTTCATCTTCGTAAATTCGAAGTCAGATCTGAAATGAAATATACTTTGCATAATCAAGAAATGATTTGAGGCTTCGTAGTTTCCCCTTTATAGAGCTGTTCCTATGCTAATATTATGTCCAAAACAAACAACCATATAAACCTAAACTTAATCACTTAATTAACTCTTCGAGCACATTAAGATTTCCGTAAGTCCCAAACAACGCATGTGACACATTTAAGCCACCTTAAAGGCGGTTCTAATGGACAAAAATAAAATCGGCCCTTCTTCTTGAAAACTAAAATCACCTTATCATTCATTTTCGAGTTTCCTTAAAATCTCAGAAACTCAGGCCTATAAAAATCTTGGAAACTGTCGATTGTTTTTTAATCCAACACTTGCAACACTTCAAGACCCGAGTTATGAAAAAATCAAATTAAAGTTATAGATTTTATATCAAAATGAAAAAACCAGAACCAAAATAGCAGACTTAACTCTATATGGACTGTTACAAAATTTCAGAATGAAAAAATGGAATTTTGGACATCAATATATTCGATTTCGATGATATTCGGTTAATATATTTTCTACATCAATACAAAATTTTGAATACCCTACACCACCATTGGTGGTTGGTGCATGTGCCACTATTTTGGCTCAAGGACGATGCCTATTGAAATTAGTGAGAATGACTCCATTGTTTTATTTAGTCCCCAAAAAAATTTTCCTCCCAGAATGTGTTTTTATGGTCATAAATATTCCAAATATAAAGCGATTTTGGTATAATGTGTTAATTTTTACAAGGATCGGTCCATTATTTCTCACGGATCAAAAACAACCTCTCTTCCAAATATCACTTTAAAGGGACTAAATCTCACATATATGTTGTTATAGCAATAAGAATTAAAATAAATAAAAGCAAAAGCCAATTCTATAAAGGTCGGTCCATGATTTTCTCTAGCTTCCGTATAATTCCCTCCAGAAAGGAACCTCACATAATGTACAAATCCTACATAAATCTGAGTATCAAAACAATGTACTAGACTCTTTAACATAAATAACAAGATAAATGTATACGAGGGTCGTTCATTAATTTTTGGTAACTACCATTAATATCCATCAGTTTGGTAGATATAGTCGAATTAAGGACGAATATTTATAAGACTGATAAAATTATCAGTTATAAATCAAACTTAGAGGTTGCCTCAGATATCGGTATATATCTTTAAATATACTAAACCGATTTTGCTAGTTTCAAATAGGAAACATCTCAGCATAATAACAAATACTCAGGCCAAATCTCATTAGGCTCTGGCAATTATTGTGGATGTGAGCGTGCCAACAACATACAGACAGACGGACATAGCTAAATCGACTCAGATTTTGATTTGGGGCAAGAATATGTGTACATCATGGGATCTGAGATGTTTATACCTTCTTTACCACCTGTGGTAGTGGAGGGTATACGAATTGAGAGAACTTAAATTTTTTTATTGATGTAGAGAATATGGTGTCGAAGTTAATCGAAAAATTTAGATGCGATGAGAGTTCAAACATTTTTGGGAGGTCACATATATAAATCTCTTTATGAAATATTCAATAATGGTGGCAACACTAAAAATAATTTTTTAAAACCATTTTTAATCTAAATCAAGATTTACGAAATTTAATTTTTAGGCTTCAAACTCATCAAAAAAAAAAAAAATGTTATAAATAATTGAAATTTTAATAAATTTATTTAATTAAAAAAAGAAAGAGAAAACAACCCACTTGGAAATTTATTCAAATAAAATGCTCAAAAATATTTTTGTAAATTAAAATTAAAAAAAATTAAATTAATTTATTTATTAATTAAAAAAATAATAATAAAAACAAATTACTAAATGAAAGTTAACAAATTGAATGTGAAAAAATTTAATTAATTTATTAAAAAAATTATTAAAATTAAATTAAATAAATGTTGTTAGTTTTTAAGTATTAAAAAAATTTTTTTCTTATTTTCAATATATAAAAATTAAATTTTAATTAAGAAAAAATCAGCTAAATGTTAACAAAACTTTAAATTTAATAAAAAATAAAAATGTATTAAAAAATCTAATAAAATCAGTTTAATGCTCATAAATTATTCGTTTTATTTTATTATTTTATTAATGGGAATTAAAAAAAAAGAATTAAAATTTATTTCGCACTTTTATGTGAAGCGTCAAAAACAACTCGTGCCATTTATTTGCAAGACTCTAAATGGAAAAGGAGACAAAACGTAAATTTCCATAAAAGAAAAAAGAGAAAAAAAAAACGAAATTCATCTGACTTTGAAATTGACCGAATTTTTTATAAATATTTTAAATCAAAAATCTAACAGTTAAATTTTTATATATAAAATTAAATCTGTGTTTGTTTGTCTATTTGGGACTTATAGACAGCTAAACCACTGGAGGAAGAGGACCAGGGGGAGGGGTAAACCCCATACAAAGCAAATTTTGATCATCGAATATTTAAAGAACTACAACAGCGAGAATTTTCGAATTTGGTACCAAAAACTTTATCAAAGAACTGTTTTACTGATCGAAATATAAGACGGTTAGGATCAGCGGGAGAGGTAGCCTCCACACAAAAGAACTATAACAGCAATTGTTCTCTAATTCGACCCCAATCACTTTCTCAAGAATATGTTCTGCTAATCGAAATATAAGACGGGTAGGATCAAGGGGAAAGGTACTCCCATACAAAGCAAATATTAATTATCGCATTTAAAGAACTGTAAAAGCGAAAATATTCAAATTGATTCCAATTATTTTCTCAAGAATTCTTTTACTGGCCAAAATGTAGGACGGATAGGACTATGGGGAGGGTTACCACACATTTTACAAGGGCGGCAAAGCGCACCGGGTTTTAGCTTGTTTTTAATGTAAGAAACAAGTAAGAATATTATAATCGGCTATGACGAATCTTCAATACGCTCCACCAAAAATGTCTAAAAAAAATAAATAATGTTTCGCACATGTCCATTATACGCACATACAAACTCACATATACACTCACAAACGCATACAATATATGAATGTATTTCTTATTTATAACAAAAGAACTTTTGTTATATGGCTATAACTTGTGTTTTATTGAACCGATTTTGATGATTTTTGAACTAGAAATGAGGTGCATATTTTTTGATAACATGATAATTTATTTTAATTAGTTTTATTCGAATTTTTCGATTTGTAATTGATAATTTTACGAAAGTTCTTCGCTTTAATTTAGAGGTTATCTCAGATATCAGGTTCATATCTCTTAACATAGGGAACCGATTTTGCTGGTTTTAAATAGGAAACTTCTCTGGACTATGATAAATACTCAGGTCACATTTCATTAAGCTTTAACAACAGACGGACATAGCTAAATCGACTTAGATTTTGATGTAGTGCAAGAATATATATACATTATGGAATCTTAGATTATTCCTTCTTAGTGTTACACAAGGAATGACAAAATCAACAAAATCAACAAATAAGATATTGACATAATATAAAGTCATATGTGAATTATTATCATTCCAAAAATTATCAAAATCGATTTGAGAAGAAAAAAAGTTATAGCCAAAAATATAGCTAATTTTGTGACTCATTAAGTGTTTCTGTGTTGTATTTAAGAAAAAACGGTTATATATTATATACATTTTCTGAGTGTATGTGTGAGTGGGTACGAAGTACCAAATTCTTGTTTATAAGAGTTATACCTGCGTCCAAAAATTCCACCTAAACAGGCCTTCCTCTAAGCCAAATTTCACTTCTTTCAATACAATTTCATGACGATATATAAAAGTTTAAATTAACTCATTCACCATCATGTGGTGGTGAAAGATATATATTTTATATATATTTATTTCACTAAATAAAACGATACAATTATTTATATTAACAATTAACGTTATTTTGTAAAAAAATGTATTATAAATATAAATAGTTTTAAGTGATTTTATGCTTATGACCAATTTCAATGAAGTGTGTCCGGATTATTAATTTTTTTCACAGTTTTGTATTTAAAAAAATATATGAACTTTAAATTGAACTTTAAATTTCAATGTTTTTAGTTTTTGTTCAAAATAAATCAAGTCAAAATTAAGGACAAAATAAGTGAATTTAGAGAAGTTTTTGAAAACGAATTTATTGAGTCAGATTTATAATTTTGACATAATTTTAAAACGATATATAAAATACATATTGAGTGGAACCGAAAATTTTCATTCAAAAAAATTGGAAACGCTTTAGATTTTTATAAAAAAGTTTGAGATATATTTTTGTGAAGTCCAACTCTCTGATTTAGCCTTAAGTTCAGACCAGTGTTTTCAAAAATTTTTAAATTTTAAATGATTTTTTATCTAACGATATATTAAGGTTACTTCCATTTAATCACAGAATGTTCGTGTTACAAGAATATATAAATGTGGACTGAAACTATTGAACTTAGCTGCACCTTAATTGGAGTTAAACTCAGTACTAACAGATTCCGATGTAATGTTCTTTGCATTCATATCATAAATATAATAATTCCAATTTAGAGAATAAGAATCTTATAGGCCGATATTTGAGACAATATAAAACATATATTTTTCGTATATATTTTGATTTATTTCGGCTCTCAGGATAATAACAAATACTCAGGCCAAATCTCATTGAGCTCTGTAAATTACTGCAGATGTGAGCATGTGAACAACAGGCAGACCCACGACATAGCATAATAGACTTAGATTTTAATATGGAGACTTAGGTGATTCCTTCTTAGCGTTACGCACGAAATGACATAGTTAATATACCCTCTTCACCACTTGTGGCGGTGGAGGGTATAAAAACTGTTAATACACCTGATTAGATTTTTCAAAATTGTGTTCTATATTTTGCTCACTAAAATAGTTGCGTGAGGATGTGATTGGGACAAAATTTCAAAGCTTACGCTGTTTTAGTTCTTAACATATTTGATAATCATTATCTGCTTTGAAGGTCCTGTCCGCCCTTCATTTTGGCCAGCTAAAAAAATACTTTGGAAAGTAATCAGAACTAATTTGAATACTCTCGCTTCCTCCTTCATCCTACCCGTCCTATATTTTGATCAGTAAAACAAATTCTTGAGAAAGTGTTTGGGGTCGAATTTGGTAACTTTGCTGTTATAGTTCTTTAGACATTCGATAATCAACATTTTCTTTGTATGGGGGACACATCTCCCATGATCCTATTCGCCCTTCATTGTGTCCAGTAAAACAGTAACTTGAACAATTTATTGGTACCAAATTTGAAAACTATCTTTAGATACATTTTCTTTGCATGGGGGTTACCTCTCCCCCTGATCTTATCCGTTCTACATTTTGTCCATTGAAACAGTTGCTTGATAAAGTGGTTGGGACCAATTCTGAAAATTCTCGCTGTTATAGTTCTTTAGATATATTGAAATTATAACGCAGTGTTTATAAAACAATGTATGTCTTTATTGACTGAATATAAATTATAAAGTGAAGGCATTTGAAAAAATGAAAAATTCTATAAACACATTTTTCAATGAACTAATGTTTATTATAATTAATATAAACTTTCAAAACGATAAAGTGTATTTTCAACACGCCTCCTCACTGCAATCGCTTTTGAATAATGCGCCTCCTTAAGTACAATCAAGTTCATGTACTTCCATATCCCGAATATTGAAATTATTTTTCAATAGTGTAATTAATTCAAGAGTAATTTTCTCATTATTACTTGCGATGATAATATCATCTACGTATAATGCAACTATGATAGTTTCATTTCCAATTTTTCTCGAATATATGCATTGGTCGTACTTAGATTTTGTTAAATTGAATTTTCTTAAAGCTGCATCAATACTTTTATACCATTGACGACCAGATTGTTTTAAACCATATATAGACTTTTTTAACAAACACACTTTGTTCCTGTTTTTCTCGTCAATGAAACCTTCCGGTTGTGTCATGAAAATTTCTTCATCTATGTTTCCATTCAGGAAAGCTGTAGACACATCCAACTGTCGTAATTTTAAATCTTTTTCAACTGCAAGAGCATATATTAAACGTAACG
This sequence comes from Cochliomyia hominivorax, assembly GCA_004302925.2. Classification (NCBI taxonomy): domain Eukaryota; kingdom Metazoa; phylum Arthropoda; class Insecta; order Diptera; family Calliphoridae; genus Cochliomyia; species Cochliomyia hominivorax. The sequence continues at coordinate 41,922,004 of PYHX02000467.1, read as the reverse complement.
AGTTCTGTCTTACGACGGGTGCAAAAGTACTGTTATAATCAATTCCATATTCCTGAGAATATCCTTTAGCTACTAAATGGGCTTTACGTTTATCTATTTTACCATCGGGAGTATATTTAGTTCTAAATACCCATTCACATCCTATTGCTTTTCTCCCTTTGGGCAAATCTACTAACTTCCAAGTTTTGTTCTTCATTAATGAACTATATTCCTGCTTAACTGCATGCTTCCATTCTTCTATATTTTCAGGATTAAGCATTTCTTTGTATGTTTTTGGATCATTATTACTGCAATCAACTATATTAGCTTCTTCTCTACTTTTGAATAAAGACCATGATCTTAAACGTTCTTTAATAGACGGTTCGATAGTTTCTTTTTCAATACTAGATTCACTATCTTGATCATCTGTCAAAATGTTATTAGGATCTTCTTCTTGTAATTGACTTTCATTATTGTCATTTTCTCCAAAATTATTTGCTGCCTCGACTACTTCTAAATCTTTATGACTTTCTTGTTGAGAATTTTTCTGTTTATGTCCAAATGGATTCCAATTAAATTCATAAAATCCCATTTTTTCATCTTCTATATCAGCTATATCAACTTTAAAATTATCTTCTACAAATGTAACATTACGACTTTTAATAATTTCACGTATTTCTTGTTTCCATAAACGATAAGATTTAGTATCAGTTGCGTAACCAACTAATATATATTTTGAACTTCTAGCCTGCCATTTAGATTTTCCAGGTTTTTTGTTTAACACAAAAGCTTTACTTCCTATTTGGCGTAAATGTTTAATAACTGGCTTTTTCCCAGTCCATAATTCTTCAGGAGTTTTATTTCTATTAATTTTCGTGGGACACCTATTTCTTATATAGGATGCTGTCATTATTAATTCAGCCCATAAAAATTCTGGCAATTTGGCTTCTATCATCACTGTTCTAGTCATTTCAACTAGGGTTCGATTCATGCGTTCTGCTATACCGTTTTGTTGTGGTGTATACTCAACGCTAAACTGATGTGTAATACCACAATCTTTTAAAAATAAATTAAATTCACGACTTGATAGTTCAGCAGCGTTTGATCTAATACATTTGATCTTCCTGCCTGTTTCTAATTCAACTTGTCTCTTAAAGTCTTTGAATACATCTAAGTATTCATTCTTCTTTTTCAAAAAACGAACGTATACCTTTCTGGTATAATCGTCAATGAATGTAACGAAATAGAGCTTTTTGCTTATAGACTCTACTCGCATTGGTCCACACAAGTCCGTATGTATTAATTGCAATATTTCGTTTGATGATTTTTCGTTTTTCTCCGGAAAAGCTTGTCTAATTTGTTTTCCTCGAATACAACTAATACACTGGACATTCTTAAAAGGAATCTTTGGTAAACCAAGAACCATATTATTGGTTTGAAGTTTTACCAAATCTGCTGGATTCAAATGGCCATAACGTTTGTGCCATACTTCTAACATATTTCTCCGATTTTCAATAACATTTGTAACAGTATAAGGTTTACGTATTGATTCGATACAATATATGCCATCTTTCTTTTTAGATGTTATTAGAATTTTACCATTCTTGCGGATTTCTATCTTATTTTTAAATACATTAATTTTACAACAATTGTCTGTTGCCTTTTCTATTGAAAACAAATTTCTTCTCAAATCTGGTATATACAATGTTTGTAAAAGATTTACGCTGCTTATTCGTCCATTGATGTTAACATTAATTTGTGCTGTACCAATGCCTTTAATTTCCAAAATTTTATCATCTGCTAATCTTACATTGCCAGTATATGTTTCATCTAAGTCTATAAATTCTGACTTTAAGTTTGTCATGTGGGAGGATGCTCCACTATCAACTATCCAAATAGTTTTGAATCCTGATGAATGAAAATATCTATTTGCTTTTATAGCAGATACTGCAAAACCTGAACTGACATGAACTTCATTTGCTTTATTAATATTCAATTTACAATTTTTGGCCATGTGGCTCTTTTTTCCACAATTGTAACAATTAAAAGGAAACATTTTCATACCTTTTTTATCCGTCTTATTATAGTTAAAATTACCCTGTTTCTTCTTGTTATTTGCAAACTTGTACACTTTTAGAGCATTGTCCTGAACATTTTCTTCTTCCGGCTTGTCACCAATTTCCAAAAGTCTTGAGCGTAGAACGTTGAGAGTAGGAAACTCATTGGCAGTGTCAAATGCTGCTTTTACTTCTTTATATTTGTCTTGCAAACCATCTAAAAGCATTACCGTCAGAAAATCTTCATCTATATCAGACACCATTTCACGAAGTTCGGAAACTGCAACGTCAAATTCCACCAAATATTGCGAAATACTTTGACTTTCCACCATTTTAAAGTTCAATAATTTTCTATATAACTCTGCCTTCTTTCTTGTAGACTTACGGTCGTACGTGTTCTTAAGGTAATACCAAATTTCATTTGAAGATTTCAAAGTTTTAATCATACGTATAATATCCGGCTCTACACAAATTATGATTTCAGCTCTGGCATCTTGATCTAAATCTTCATATTCCCGTTTCTTCTTTAAAAATTCTTCATATGCTTTTCTTTCTAAAGCTGTGGGATTGCTACTGATAATAACCTCTTCTGGTTTGGCTACTTCTCCTCTTACCATTCGTAATAAACGATTTTTGTGCAATACTGCTTCCATTTGTGGAAACCATGTGGAAAAATTTTTTCCATTTAGCAAAGGTATTCTTCCTGATACAATTGCCATTTCTTTATCTTTTTTAAATTAAAGATAATTCTTACACTTATAAATTCTTTAGAAGGTTTGGGTCTGGGCCCATAACCTATTGAAATTATAACGCAGTGTTTATAAAACAATGTATGTCTTTATTGACTGAATATAAATTATAAAGTGAAGGCATTTGAAAAAATGAAAAATTCTATAAACACATTTTTCAATGAACTAATGTTTATTATAATTAATATAAACTTTCAAAACGATAAAGTGTATTTTCAACAAGATATTCGATGATCAAAATTTGCTTCGTATGTGGTCTACCACTCCCCCTAATTATGTCCGCCCACATTTTATCTTGCAATGTAGTTCCTTGAAAAAGCTATTGGGATCAAATTTTTTAATTCTCGATGAAGAGGTTTTTAGATATTCAATGTTCAATATTTTCTTTGCATGGGGGTTACCTGTCCTCCTGATTCTATTCGTCCTACATTTTGTGAAGTAAAACAGTTCCGTGAAGAAATGATTGAAACAAAATTTGAAAATTATCGCTGTTATATTTCTTCAGATATTCGATAATCAGTGTTTGCTTTGTACGGGAGTACCTCTCCCCTCGGTCCTATCTAAATTTAAAGTTGAGTTGTCTATAAGTCGCAAACAGACAAACAAACACAGATTCATTTTTATATATATAATTGACACTGATATTATTTTAGTTAATTATTATTTTAATGTTAATTAATATGAAATAATTATTAATTAATTTTTAATTTTACACAGTATTTTCTACTTTTCTTTGGTTTAAATAAGTTTTAATTAAATAAATTAAAATTTTATTAAAAATTTATTATTGTTTTGAGTTTATGATTTAAAAACAAAATCAAACCACATGTTTTTCTTACTAAAAGTTCCACTGTATTTAAACGTTTTTATTTTGTAACTCATTTAAACTGAATTTTTTTATATTGACCCGCCACTTAGTCTGATTATTTCTGGATCAGCAGCATAATTGTTTACATACCGAAGTCTGTACTCACATTTACTCTGTTATAAAAAATGTGAAATAAATAAAAATTCTCGCAGTTCAGAGTGGCCAGACTAATGTTTTTTATACATTTAGGAATTTCAGATTTCCAAATACGAATTCTATATTCGGCGATAAAGAATCTTTGATTTCTTCCATCTCTATCGATTTAGAAATAATTGTGGGAACATATTGACAATTCCGCTTGTAAGAGGATGCCACTCCCTGTTTCCTATTCAGAAATTACGTACTCTATATTATTTTGCCACATTAGCAGTTTCATTCGGAATTGCGAATGGTTTGCTGAGGTCAATGCTCATAAGTTTTCCCTCACAAAGTATGTGATGCGTAGGAAGGGTAAATCGGAATAGCTCTTATTTAACCTCTCTCTTTTTTATCCTATTCTATAATATTCTTCCTAACCACTCTCGGTCTCTCATGACACCCTCCTTTCTCTCAATTCTTATCTTTTCAGGTAACATAAAGGGACATTTAGGACCCAAGTGAGTCACATCCACTGCTTTTTATCTTTCAGGGAAGCCTGATGACCTAACCTAACGTAAATTTCAGAAATTTTCCTCTTACAGTTTCAGAGATATACTATATGAAAAGTTCGATTTGTAAAGGTGATAAAATTCCCCTGCCCTAACAAAAAGTTTGTAAGTCTTTAATAATTTATTCTACAGGTTTTTTCTGGTGTAAAAGTTTAGTTTGTTATAGTGATTCCCTCGTGCTATACCTTAAAATTAAAATAAAATGTTTTGTTTATAAGGAGGATACCCCTTCCCTGTGCCCTATCCAAAAAGCCAAACTTCATGAAAATTGAATAAGCCGTTTAGTCATATTCGTTGGTTAAATTTTTCAGCTTTAGAAGGATGTTGTTTCTACTGGAACGATTTGGTCGATTTAAAATAGGAAACTTCTCAGGACAATGACAAATATCTCGATGAAATTTCATTGACCTCTGTCAATTATTGTGGATGTGAGCATATCAAGAACAAACAGAAGGAAAAAACTAAGTCGACAATCACATTTATAAGAGACAAGATAGTTGGGTAGGTTAAGGCTTATTGTGCGGGCTTAAGAGCATAATTTCCAACTTCTTCTAATCAACGTCCCTTATATTTTTCTTGCAATAAAAGATGGTACTTGAAATCATATCATTAACTTTAAGCGCGTTAATTGTTCTTCACCTGCCGCTAAATAAGTACAGACTATAGCCTTCCCGATCGTACGTATCTACACTTACATCTGGCTTCTGGTGCAGGGCTTCTGTTATAAGTTTATGATATGACTTATGTCCCGGTTGTTTTATTCTTCCATAAAACCTCTTTGTTAAAATTGGAGGATCGAGATCGAGGATGGTATATGGCAATTTCCGTTTTCCGTATAATTAACCAAAATTCTGTAGGGACAAATATTTATGATCCCTTTCGGAGGTACCCAACTAAGTGTTATGTTTAGAACTTGTCCAGCTTTTCTACATAGGCAGGTCGAATTCCTACTGCTGCTTCTCAATAAACTAAACCGATTTTGCGGAGTTTAAATAGGAAACTTCTCAGGATAATAACAAATACTCAGGCCAAATCTTATTGATCTCTGTCAATTACTGTGGATGCGAGCGTGTGAGCAACAGACAGACCGACCACATAGCATAATAGACTTAGATTTTGATATGATACATTATGGAGACTTCTTCGCTTTACAGGACAGTTTCAAATAATGCGTTTTCCTTAGGAGACTGCGAATCGTGATGGAACCCAAAAGTAGTGATATAAGTATCCCTGCGGTTTATCGCGTGACACTTTTTTCTGTAGTCTTACGCTAAGGAATAAATTGTAAGAGGTAACCCGCTTTGAGACTTTGTAACTCTCCCCAAAAAGCCATAGATATTATGACACATTCCTCTGCTATCATTATGGAAAATTCTTGCAAAACAATCCAGCCGATCTAAAAAACAATACTGTCCCACTGTATAGTGGAAAATATGGTTACCGAATACTTACAGATCCATTATCTTAAGATATTTATGATTTATACTAAAAAAAAGTTTGACGTTAAGTTTTGGCTCACAATTAATATCATTAATTTTATTGGAACGACTTTTTAGATCATGAACGAACTTCCGAGGGTTAAGTGGCAAAATGTGGGTTAATTCTTTACTATGAAAGCAAGTTCTGCTCTTTAATTAAAATGTGACAAACTAAGGAATTTACATTGAAATTGAGGAATTTGGTTGTAATTGAATTATTGAAATCTGGCAATATTTCTCATTCCGAACACATTTTATCTCTTTATCAAAATATAAATAAATATTTTTATAAATTAACTGTTTATTGATCTGGCTGGATTAAACCAATTAAAAAAGTTGGGTTAATACACCTGGTTAGATTTTTTCTTGTTGATTTTAAGTCTTTCTTGGCTTAAGCAAATGAAAAAGGTTAATAAGTTTTTAATTATGAAAATATTCAATTTTGACAAACTATATATTCAGTTATCTGAATCTATATATGTATATAAATTAATCTGTCTGTATACTTATAGGCAGCTAAACTACTAAATCGATTTTGGTGAAATTTTCACAGAATGATCGCCATTTACCCGAACATAGTAAAATAGGCTTTCAAAAAGTTCGATAAGACCAGGGGGAGAGGTACCCTTCCACATTAAGTAAATATCAAAAGAACCACTTCATATCAAGGAAATGTTTTACTAGACAAAATGAAGGACGGATAGAATCAGGGAAAGGAGTAGCCTCCATACAAAGAAAATCTTAATAAACGAATATCTAAAGCATCACTACAGCGAGAATTTTCAAATTTGGTCTCAATAAATTTTTTAAGTAACTGTTTTACTGGACAGAATTAAGGGCGGGAAAGATCATGGAAAGAGGTGTCATCCATACCAAGAAAATGTTGTATATCTAAAGATCTATAACATCAATAGATTCTAAATTCAACTTAAATCACATCTGATTAATTTGTTTCACTGATCGAACTATAGGACGGGAAGGATCGAACGGAAAGGTACTCCCATACAAAGCAAATATTAGTTATCGAATTTAAAGACCTGTAAAAGCGGGAGTATACAAATTGGTACTTTCTTTTATACTGGCCAAAATGTAGGACGGATAGGACCAGAAGGGTACTACCCACTTTATTACAGCAAAGCTCACCGGGTCTTAGCTAGAATATATAACAATATTTGTTTTGTCTGTTTGTTTGTTTATTTGATTGTGACTTAAAAAAAGCTAAAATACTGGATCGATTTTGCTGATATTTTCGAATATCTAAAGAAATATAACAGCAAGGATTTTGGTCCCAACCACTTTATCAAGGAACTGCTTTACTAGACAAAATGAAGGAAGATCCAAATTTGGACCTTATAACTTTTTCAAGAAACTGTTTAAAGTGGCAAACTTCGAGACGAATAGGATAGGGGAAGACGTGGCCCTCATTCAAGACAAATATTGTTTATTAAATATTTAAAGAACTATAACAACGAGAACTTTCAAATTTGGATCCAATAATTTCTTAAAGGCAAAATGTGGGATGGATAGGATCAGGGGGAGGGGTAGACCCAATCAAAGCAAATTTTTAGATCATCGAATATTTAGAGAACTGTAACAACGATAATTTTCGAATTTGGTTCCAACCACTTCATCAAGCAACTGTTTTACTAAACAAAATGAAGAAAGGATAGAATCAGAGGGAGAGGTAGCCAGGACAGTATGAAGAGCGGATGGGATCATGGGGAGAGGTTGGGACCATTGAGAGGTTGGTCCCAAAATAATTTTTGTTTCTTTAATACTTTTATTAAAATTTCAATTTATATTTATTTCAAAATGAACATTTTTGATTAAATCCAATTTTATAATATTTTTTTGTTAATTATTTATTTTGTTAATTAAAATGTAAACAATATTAATGACAAGACAGACTAATAAACATAAAATAATGACGTTTACAAATGTTTATGTTCCCACCTTCAATCAAATATTTTGTTTCTTTTTTATTTAATGATTATTTTTGTTATTGCTGTTTATTAATTTATTTATTTATTTATTTATTTATTTATTTATTAAATTAATAACAATTTACCTTTAAAAATTGATAATTTATTTGGTGTTTCCGTTTTCTTTGCAATTTATTTACAAAAAAAAAAAAGACTTAAAAGAAAAGTCAAAGATGAAGAAAACTGTCATAACTGTCATCTGACTTCCGTAGAGGAAATATGAAGACAAATATTTTGGGACCAACTGATTCGATTACTTCCAATTAAATAAATGAATAATTAAAAACTGACGAAATAATTTTTATTTTACTCTAACTTCCAGGATCAGAAAACTTAAGAGCATTAGGACCAGATGAGCAGTTTCTCTATGTAATGCGTTATAGCGTATCATATAATCTGTTTTCACCGTCAATTGATTTCGTATTTGTTTATTAAAATGTAAATTACATTTAAATAAATTTCATTTTATTCTAAAAACAAAATTTATTTACTAAAATATTTTAAATTAAATTGAAACATTAAAAGACATCAGACAGTGACGTATTTTCAATTTATAAAAATCTCATTTTAATGTTAATTTCCTTAATTTAATTATTTAGCGATTTACATAAAAATTAGTTTCATTTTAAATAAATAATGCGATCGTTAACAAAATCAATTAATTGTTTTATTAAAAACAGTTGAAATAGTGTATTCAAAAAACCGACATGCAGAAAACCGGTTTTCAGGGCTTTTCAAAAAACTCCAAATTAGTCTTTATTTGGTTCTTCTTACATGACACACTCCATCTGAATTGAACTGGTTCTAATGACAAATGTCTTTAATTCACCATCTACATGAGGAAACAAAGATCCTTCCAATAAAGGAACATAATAATGATATACTAAGTAAGCAGTTCCTTCTAGAATAACATTGGAGAAATCATCCTAACTTCAATATTACACAATTGGAGTTATCGCCGAGACATAGCGTACATAAATATGTGCTAGATCCTATGGACCAGAATTCGTATATTACAGCTTTGAATGACACTCACAGAAAATGTCGCTCAAATTCCTCGGTTTCAAATTTCCGCCCACCGCTCATTCCAGACGATGAACAGATTTAGCCGCGGACAACAAGAATAGTTCTGGCACAACTGAGATCGGAATGGAGTAACAGGCTCAATGACTGTGACGTTCCAAATCTATTTTCTGCATGTGGCCAAGGAACACATGACACACGGTATTTAATAAAGTGTCATTTAAATACAACCTCACTCTATCCTGAAGTTCTATGGACCCAGCCAATTGAGGTTGCCAGATTCCTTGGCTTGGAGTTGAACAACAACATGAACTAAAATTGAAAAATGTATTTATTCTTTCCAGTTATTACAACAACAATAACTGCCCCCCGATTTTATTCCCATAGAGAATCTCCTTTGCTTTTTAAAAGGGAGAACATGAATACGACGATTTAGAATATGATATGGTGCTGATAAACTACCGAAAATTAGAGTGGAAAACGATGCTAACGTCTATTCTAATGTATCTAATACAATTTGTTTCAAAACAGTGCACAAATTATAAAATCGGTTAAAACCGGTTTTGTTTATTTAAATACACTAAGTTGAAATCAAAAGGGGGATTTTATTCTAACCAACAATTCTATTTTATCTACTTCCCTCGTATTTATACACTTTTTAAAGCAAATCTTATCTTATAACTTTGTAATACATCAAATATCCTCTATTTCATATGAAAAAGGTCGATAACTCTTAGTTTTTTTCAACATAAATTAAACTGAAATACTTTAAGTTGATTTAAATAATAATTAAAACAAGTAAGAAGTTATAGTCGACTATTTAATACCCTACACCACATTATTGGTTATAAGTGGTATTTACCAAAAATTAATGAAAAACCCTCGTATAAAGGTATTTTTTAAATTTATTTATTAATTTATGATAACTCTTATGAGTGATGAGTGGTACCAACATTCATATGAGATTTGTGCGTTCTAAACCTCCGATTTTCTCTGTGGATGTTATAGAGGACCTAGAAGAAATTATGCACCGACCCTCGTAAAATTTTACACATACGTTTTTGCATATATTTTTCTTGATTTAACCAATTCTTAATATGCGAGATTTAAGCCCTTTAAAGCAATGTTTGAAAAGGTGGTTGTATGGGACCTATTAGATATAATGATTCGATCCTCGCATAATTTGGCACATCGTTTTATTATAGGACTTATTTTCACAAAAATTTGGTTGAAATCGTTTTATATTTAGGAATTTTATGGGTTAAAAACCTCATTCCGGGGGACATTTGTATAGGACCTCTATGAAATAATGAAGAGATCATAACCAATTTCAGTAGGCATCGTCCCAATTTCATTATGATATCTTCAAAACTGCGACCTGTACTTTGCGAACAAGCTTTACATGGACAGACAGAAATCGCCTCAGGAAGTGACTCTTAGTCGAGCGGTATACTTAAAAGTGGTGGTAGGACTATTTTTTCTGTCCATTACAAACATCTGCAGGAACACATATTACCCCCATCATGGTGTAGGGTATAATAAAAAAACATGTGAATGTAATTTTTATTTATTTCAATAATCTTATGACAAATAATCAAACCGATAAGATTTATTGAGCAAAAAAATGATTTTAAAACAATTTAAATTGCAATTTAACTTAAAAATTACAAAATCCCACAATTAATGCTATTTCCTTGCAAAGCCTTGTGTTTCGGCATTAAAACGAAATTTGTATTCATGTTCTTTATTATTTATTTTATTGATTTTATTTTTTTATATTTTGACAGTTGACTGTTAAATTTGAATTATTAAAATAAAAAAAATAATAATAATAATTTTTTATTGATTTAAACTTTTTTACTTTATTGTTCGTGTAGAGGATGAGAATTTTTTAAATAAATAAATTTTAACACTCGATCGGTAAACACACGGTCTCGTTGGGATTGAGAGAAAAGTTGTTTAAACTTAAATAAATAAACGCATAAGTACGTTACGTATATAAATGTAACAACAACAACTAAAGAAATAATAATAAAAACAACAACAAAACATATATTGTCTAGTAAACCAGATAAAACTGATTAAAATCTGTTAAATGCGATTTTTTTATTACGGTTACCAATCGAAATAGATGAGCAGGAGAGGGAATAATAAAAAGGAACTAAAACTTAAAATGCTATAATTTAGCTATAATTTTAATAAAATAAAAATAACAACAACAAAATGCTTCTGTTAAGATAAGAAATGTCAAAACATTATGTAAAATACTGCTACACTAAACGTTCATACTCATCCGTTCTACATTTAACAAATGAAATATACTCAGGTCAAATGACAGTTAAGAAAAATTTGTAAACGGGCCTCGTATAATATACTTTTCTTATTTATGATTATGGAATTTTATGGACTAAAACCCCATTTCGGGGGGACATTTAAATCGGCCCAGTTTAAAATAATGGACCGATCATAACCAATTTCAATTGGCATAGTCCCTGGGCAAGAGTAATAGTGCGTGCCATATTTCATTAAAATATCTTTAAAACTGCGAACTGTACTTTGCGAACAAGCTTTACATGAACAGCCAGCCGGACGGACGTACAAGCTTAAATCGACTCAGAAAGTGATTCTGAGTCAAACGGTATACTTGAAAGAGGTGGTAGTCCTATCCGTTCTATATTATAGGGAGATACCACACCAATTCAATTATGCCCCAATTTTCATGAAATTTCAGCTAAAAGTTTCAGAGACATATTATATGTAAAATTTCGTTTGTAGGGGAAATACCACTTCCCCTGTGCAATGTCAAAAATTTTGTTACTTTTCAATATTGTAAAACTTTCAGAGATAAACGATATACAAAATTCCATTTATTAGGGGATTTGCTACTACATGGATGGCTCAAAGTTTGGAGACCAGACAAGACTAGGTCTTAATATAGAAAAACTGGAACTCAGACTATCCATAAATACGGTTCTACAAGCGGAAGTAAATGCGATTAGAGAAGCTATCAAAGCCAAGGCGAATCAGACAAATCCGCGTTATTTAAATCTGAATATCTTTACCGATAGCCAAATGGCAATCATGGGCATTTCACCAAAAGATACCAGCTTAAGACTATACTGGAGTGTATAGTTGACAACGAATATTCCAAGGTCGGAATATTCGTTGGAAGAGTACAAAGAGTTATTGGAAATAAAGAGGGCTCCAAGATATAAGAATATACACTCCTTGTTATCTTAGATGATTTCTTATTACCACCACTCGTTGTGATGGAAGGTATAAAAACTCTCAAAGAGACTACAGATAATCAACAATTAATATTTACTTTGTACGGTTGGGGAGAAAATACCACAGCCCAATTCGCCCTTCTTTCTTTTCAGGTAAAGCAGTTTTATAAGAAAATTAGGAAAAAAATTTAAAACTCTCGCAACATTAGTTCTATGGGCAATTAATAATTTAAAAATGGAGGGTTTGTATGGAAGGTTTTAAGCGTGTATATTTTTATATCCTCCACTGCAAGTCATGATAAATTGTGTTATGCCGAGAAGGAATCATCTTAGACCTCATGAAATATATAATTATATTCTTGCATCAGACGAAAATCTGAGTCGAATTCAATAAAATTTGTTCAAATTGTTTATTATTTTTCTGAGCAGTTTACTATTTTAAACGAGCCTAATCGGTCCAGTGACAAAGAAGTTGTAGTCCGATATGAAGAGGAAAAAAACTTTTCAGATTTTTTATAAACTAATTATCAGATTAAGATAAAATGTTGACTTAATTCTCAATGCAGTATTTTATATAAATTCGATTATTAATATTACTTTCTTGTAAATAGGAAGGGGTGACTCATCCCATGGTCCTATGTAAATTTTTCTGTAAATAAGTTATTTAAGAAAGTGAAAACTCTCGCTTTAATAGTCCAAATGAGCAGTTCAATAGCGAAAATTTTAAATATCATTTATTTTCGACCTGTATAGGGCGTATAACTCAATATGGTCTTATCTCACCTATATTTTTTCATGTAAAATATTTCTACTTCACACAAGTATTTGGTATCTACGAAAACGTTAGAACTTGAGGATTCACATTGAAAATAGTAACGATTTATTTGAAATTTCCATTCGATATAGATGACTTGGTCCATGAATCAAAGAATTCCATACATAAATATCCAAAATCTCAATTGGTACAAAACATATTCTCAATTTGATATTTTGACTGAAATGATCACTCTACTTGTCATTATAAGGACCGTCTACCAAAAAATACTTTTGGGTAAACGGTGAAGCTATATATAATGGATAATTATGAGATGATGCCAGATATTGCGATTTTAAAACTTAAAACAGATCAGATATCGTATTGAATATAAATTTTTGCAAGAGAAACTCTGAACAATAAATTAATAAAAATTTAATTAAAATTAATTTTCAATTGAAAATAAACAACAAATAAGAAAAAAGTGAAAGTGCCAGATGTTAAGAAGTGATAGTTTATTAGAAGTAATTAGTTAAGTCATTTGTGGGTGGATTAAGTAAAGATTAGATTGAGTGAAAGTTAAGCTTTAAAAATTTGACAAGTCCAAGTCCAATTAATCCCCATAACGGATGATTTTTTCAATACAACTTTGTAATTTCAAGTGACAGAATATTTATTTTAATGAAATTTAGAGGAACACAAATTCTTAGAGGGTTCAAAAGAAAACTGACAAACTGAAAAACATTATAGTTACACAAAGTTACAAAAGTATTCATACGACTTTTTAAATATTATGGAAAAATAGTATTTAAACATATTATATAATGTCAATCTATCCATTTGAGAATTATAATACCAATTTACGGTTATTTTGTTATGTTATGTTGTTACTGTCGTCGAACACTACTTGCTTTGAAATGGCGACGGTTACTTTATTCCTTTCTTAAGGGCTCACTAGAGATATTCAGTAAATGTAAAATAAAAGTAATAAAAGTTCTTTTTCATAGTAAACGTTAACTATAGAACATCAAATGCAGCCATTTATACCCAGACTTCTATGAATTTTGCGCTATGCCTGACAGTTTAATTTTCACTTTGAAGTTAGACATTTCTTGTTGAATTTATTCTAAATTTTTATAGGAGTGATGTTTTTCAATAGCACAACAGGTTACTACAATTTACCTCTTTGGTAGAACTCGTCGAATTGGTTGTGTCTCTGTAAATGTCGTTCAAATCTGATATATATGAATCTCGATTGAGAGGATCTTCCATATATCTCAATTTGCTTTGATCGCATATTCAAATATTCTTTTAAACATATCATGGGTTAGTCTCCATTGAAGTTAGGATTATTCCTCCAATAAATCCCAGAAAGAGTAGCTTACTAAGCATTTCATTGTGTTGTATAGCTGATAGCATCTTCTTGTACAATACCGTATTGTTCATTAGTTCCTCAATAAATTCCAAATTGTCCACACCATTATATTACCACCTTCATGTTTTACAGTTTTGTGAATATTGATTCATGATTCATACAGAAAAAAATAGTTATCCCTAAAATCATTCTTCGTTAATGTAGGTCTCCTGGCCTGTTGAACGACCATTGTAATTTGTTTGTAGTTTTGCATATGGCATCTGCTGAAATGCTTTTACACAATTTTTTCGTTGACTTTGTAATAATCTTTGGAGCTCTTTTAAATGGATCATTTTTGGCTATTGATACGAGTTTAGTACGTCTAGATTTTAGACTATTTTGAATTGCGTTCTTTTTTTAAACTATTAATTACTTTTTGTACTGTAAATTATTTGTGTAATTTCGAAGAATGATCATTTTAATTTAAGGTTATTAATTATAATATTTCTTTCTTCAATAGAAAATTCCTTTCTTGTCTTTATAATTGAATACAGTTGCCAGTGCGTTTTCGTAAAATAGGATAACTATACTTTTGCAGTGCAAAAATATAGAGTTACCAGAAGATTTTCTTATTTATATTTTGTTGAATTTATTAATATTTGTTTATTTTATTATAAATTGAAAATTAAATAATAAAATTTATAAAAAAAGTGCTGTTTTTTACAATTTCACTTAAAATTCATAAAATTGTACCACAACTTATGCTATAGCTTCACATGTAAAGAAAGCAATAATGAAGTATTATAACGAAAGGGTTAACATTCTAATAGAAAAAGTATAATTTTGAAACACGTTTCAAAAACACATTGGGAATATAAAGTTTTAATTTCTTTATAAATTTCTTACATCAAATAATATTTCACTAAATTTTTACATATTGTTAATCTTCATGTTCTTACGATTCCTTCGATACCAAATACTTGTATATACAGTTTATACATTTACCTGAAATCCAATCTAAATTTGGTTTCCTCTAGTCAATTTTAGTTATTTTTCCATACATTTCTACGACAGTACTCTCTATCTCTCTTTTCATACATTTTATTTGAATAACTCTCACACTCTCTTGTTTTGGTTATTTTTAAACCCAGAATAAACAATGTTTACAGTGTTAAATACCATAACATTTAATGTAAATAAAATAACATAACAAATCCTGTTTACAGTTGTAATACAAATTAAAATCATAACAGATGCAAATAGAAAAGACAACAGAGAGAACAAGAACATACTCTCACACTAACATAAAATAATGATAACAGATAAAAAAAAACAAATATTACTCATACTCACTGTTAAGAACGCATTTTATTACACGCATTTCAGTGCGTGTGTGTGTGTTCTTTTATTTATTTTATTTAATGCAAATAAAATTATAGACCAATTTTTGATTGGTTTATCCGATTTGTTATTTTTTTATATAATAAAACAACAACAGTAATAATAATATTTAAATAAAAGTGTTAATTATTTAAAAAACGCTTTAAATCGAGCTTTTTTTTCTTCATTTCAAAATTAACACTTTTTGCAGAGTATTTTGTTGTTGTTGGTAGTAAAATGTTAATGATAGTGTTGGTGTTCTTGTTGTTGTTATTAAAATGATCGATTTAACAGTTTTTCACATGCTTTTGAATACAGCGAATAATAACAACAACAACAAAACATATGAGAATACTTTAGTTGTTGTTGTACAAATTAAGTAAAACAAATACGAATGCTTTATTCGGCTATGACGAATCTTCAATACCCTCCACCACAAATGCTTGTAAAGTAAATGCGTTATGTTTCGTACACACTCACACTTACACTCATGGACGTGTACAAAATGTGAAAGTGTTAAATATAACACTTTACATTTATTGTGTCATAAAATTAGTTGTATTTTCAGCTATAACTATTTTTCTACTGAACCGATTTTAATAATTTGTGGACTGGAAATGAAGTACATACAACTTTATATTCTGGCAAAATTTTATTATAATTTGTCGATTTATAATAAAAAAATTTTTGTTAAGGTTTTTTTGGTTTAGCCTAGCTTCAGATATCGGTCTATATCTTTTAATATACTAAACCGATTCCGCTAGTTTTAAATAGGAAACATCACAGGACTTTAGCAAATACTCAGGTCAAATTTTATTGAGCTCTGCCAACAACAAACAGACAGACGAACAGAAACATATAAATGGACATAGCTAAATCGATTCAGATTTCGATTTGATGCAATATTATATATGTGTATATATACATACTTTATGGCATCTGAGGTGACTCCTTTTTAATGTTACACACGACATAATAACGTAATATACCCTCTTCAGCACTTGTGGTGGTGAAGGGTATAAAAAGAGTATCGTTTAATATTGAGTACTGAGTCAATATTGCGATTTTTTCTATATATAAAAACAGGCTAAGAGGGTATGAATGAATGAATTTAATCAAACAACAGAAGAAATGCGAATAAAAAATAAAAATAATTACAAAAAATCGATAAAAGCCAGCAACATCAATAATATTCAGTTAATTGTTAACGGATTTTACAAACGTTAACATTTTTAAAACGGGAGCAAAAAAAATATAAACGATTTGTGGAGATAAAATAAAACGGAAACGGAAATGTGGTGAAAAAAATATTGATTATTAAACGAAATTTTAAAATGTCCTGTTTAAAATAATTAACAGAAAATATTTAGAAAAAAGTTTAAAAATATAAAAAAATATTTAAAAAAAAAGGATAATTAAAAAATAATTTGAAATAAATTTTAAATAAAAATTAAACAAACAAATTTTAAAAAGGATTTAAATTTAAAAAAATAATTTTAAAAAATAAATTTTAAATATAAAAATTATCAAATAAGGATAATTAAAATTTGAGATAATAAATAAAACGATTATTTAAATTTTATATTTTAAATATTAAAAAATAATAATTTCAATAAAAAAATATAAAATAAAAACAAATCCATTATGACTGAACGGTTTCAAGTTTCTAAATTAAATGGGACTAATCCCAATATTACCACAATCTGTGAAGATGTTCCTACTGATGGCAACGATATAAGTACGAATTTACCTTCATATCAAAATGCCCAACCACCGCGTAAATCCTCACGCATATCCTTTCGAGGATTTGGTAGTTTCTTAAAACCTAAAAATTCCGATTCCAATGATCGCAAATTCAGTTTAGCACAATTAACTCAGTAAGTGTTATATTTACAATTTAAATTAATTGATTTATAATAAAAATATTAAACATTTAAGATAAATTTTTAAAAAGTGTTAAACAAATAAATGAAGAGATATATGCTGCCAAGACCAATCATGAAAAATTATGGAACTTCACTAGTAAAACTTGATTTTGGCACACTTTTTTCAAATATTATCGAAATATCTTTATAGAAAATTTATGCCACTTTAAGTGATTTTCGGGAGTTGGGGTCTATAGGAAATAAATTGTTTAAAACATAAACATACGAAATATTATCCCAATTAAAAAATGTGATTTCTAAAAGTGGATCTGTATAGAAACTACGGCCATTTGTGAATCGATCTTCTTAAAATTTGACAAGTAGATTTGGGCTTATAATAAATTTATCTATTCTAAATTTAATTGAAATGGGTTTATATATGGAGCTAAGAACTTCATTCCGGTAGGACATTTGTATGGGAAAAATGGACCGGTTATATATCTATTAAAAATTATCGAGTAATCGGTTTCCAATTAAAAAATTACGATTTTTGCCATATACAATTTTGTATCAAGCTAAGTTCAGAGCCTTTCGAATCTGATCCTTTTTTAATTAAAAAAATTCCAAAGCCTGAATTTTAAAACGGAATTTAGTTTTGGAAACCTCAAAGTGTTTATAATAATTTGATAGTGGCTTTATCATTTTGTGTCTATACTTATGTCCGTGACTGTATAATATAATATTATTTAATTAAACTTTAGCCGATTCTACAGATTATATATATTAAGATATAATGAATCACTTTTATTAAAATGTTATTTTATTTGTGAGTTTTATGAGGTAAGAACTTCTTTCCGGTAGGATAATTGTATGAGAAGAATGGACTGAACAAAACCAATTTCAATAGGGTTCATCCTTGGACCAAAACAATTTTACGTACTAAATTACATCAATATATTTTCAAATAAAAGTGTTCACAGTGTTATCATGGACAGACAGACAGACGGACGGACTCAGAAATTGATTCTGAGTCGATCAGTATACTTAAGAATGGGAATATTTTTTTTTTATTCCAACTGACTACAGTGGCATAGGAAAGAATTTCTTTCTTGAACATTCTTAAAGATCAGCCTGTTTTATTATAAGTCCAAAAAACAACTTTTACAATTAAATCAGAACAAAAAATATAGGAAAATAAATAATTTATAAGTTTTCCGATTGAAATTTTAATACAAGTCAAAATGACTTCTTTCGAAAATTTTATGTTCATGGTTATCGTTTTGGGTTAAAAACAATTTTTAAAATATATTCAGTGTACAAAAATATATAAAGTTAATAAAGTACTATTTTTTATTGAAATTTAATAACAAGTCAATATGACTTCCTAAGACAATCTTGTGTTACAGATCAGGCATTTTTTATTATTAGTGAAATATAATTTTAGAATAGATTCAGGAAAAAAAAATGTTTCAAATAAATAATTTACTAGTTTTCTGATCGAAAATACGAAACAAGTCAAAATGACTTCCTTAAGGAATCAAGCATTAATGATCATAATTTTTATAATTAGTTAAAAAAATAATTTTATTATAATTAATGATTTTTGATTAAAATTCAAAAAGAACAATCTGAGTTAAAGATCGGTCTATAGTTATAAAAACAATTTTTCGAATTAATTCTGTTCACAAATATATATTAAATTAAATTAAAGATTTTTTATTATTCATGATCCAAATATATATATAGAGAAAAATTATTTATTTATCTAACTGAAATTTTGAAAATAAGTCAAAATGACTTCTGTCTGTTGCTGGTGCCCTCATATCCACAAAAATTTACAAAGATTAATGAAATTTGGCCTGAATATTTGTAATTTTCCTGAAAAGTTTCCTCTTTTAAATCGGCCAAGTCGATACAGAACATTTAAAGATATTAAGCGATATCTGAGACTATCTCTAAGTAAGCAAGGGAATAACTTTCGTAAAATCGTCAATTATAATTTGACAGATAAGAATAAAATATTACAGCAAAAATTGTAAAACAAGCTGGGGTTATTACCTTAACATTGGCCCCCTAATTCCATGAAAGATGTTGCAAATATTTTATTATTTATTCAGGCCTGTCACAGTACTCTGTGTATTCTGCTTCTGTAGGAAGAGTAAAATGAAAATGTTTGTCAAAATCAAACCATTTTCACTTTCATGAGGCGAATTCATATTTTATGATTTTTAAGAAAAAAAATTATATTAAATTTATTACAACACGAATTGTTATACCACCATTTTTAGGTATACCGTTCGACCAGAGACCATTCAGAGTCATTTCCTGAGTCGATTTAAGCATGTCCGTCCGTACGACTGGCTGTCCATCTAAAGTTTGCTCGCAAAGTACAGGTAGCTGTTTTGAAGATATCTAAATGAAATTTGGCTCGTACTATTTTTTTGACCCAAGGACAATGCCTATTGAAATTGGTTATGTTCGGTGCATTATTTCATATAGGCCCCCGAAACTAAATCTTATTACATTATAAAACGATGTGTCAAATTATACAAGGATTGGTCCATTATTTCTTATAGGTCCCATACAACCATCCTTTCAAATATCACTTTGAAACTCATAATCCGTACATATACGTAGGAATAGTAAAAATATTTAAACAAATAAGAGATAAATATAAGCTAAAACCGTTGTGCGAAATTGCACAAAGATCGGTCCATAATTTCGTCTAATTCCCATATAATCCTATTGAAAAATTACCTTTAAAACGCTTAAATTTCACATAAATGTCAGTATCTTAATAATATATTGAAAACTAAAGCATAATAAGAAAAGCGAATTATTCGTTCAGAAATTTTCCGTAGCACATGTTTACTTGTTTTTTATATAGAAATTATTAATTCCGTGTGTAACGCTAAGAAGGAATCATCTCAGACCCCATAATGTATACATATTTTTGCATCACATCAAAATCAGATTTAGTTATGTCCGTCTGACAGTTGTTGTTTGCACGCTCACATCCGCAATAACTGACAGAGTTCAATGAAATCTGGCCTGAGTATTTATTATAGTTCTGAAAAGTTTCCCATTTAAAATCAGCAAAATCGGTTCAGTATGTTAAGAGCTATAGACCCATATATGAGACAACCACTAAACTAAAGCGTAGAATCTTCGTAAAATTATCAATTACAAATCGACAAATTCGTATAAAATTAATTAAAATAAATTATCATGTTATCAAAAAATATGCACCTCATTTCTAGTCCAAAAATCATCAAAATCGGTTCAATAGAATACAAGTTATAGCCAAAAATATAACTAATTAAATGACTAATTAAGGTTCTTTTGTTATATAAAAGAAATCAATTCATATATTGTATTAGTTTGTGAGTGTATATGTGAGTTTGTATGTGTGTATAATATATATGTACGAAACATAATTTATTTTTCAGACATTTGTGGTGGAGGGTATTGAAAATTCGTCATAGCCGATTGTAATATTCTTACTTGTTTATATTTTTTATTTCATTTCCCATTTTCCAGAGAAATAAAATCCTAAGACTAATTATCACCTTAAAAACTATATCACTTTAATAGCAAGTTAACTTCTTCAATACAGTTAACAACTATAAAATCTGCACCCAATAATAATTATAAAATAATGATAATTTCCAAAAGACAAATATTTTTATTGATTTCATGAAGGCCGACAAATCTGGGAGAGGTTTATCTTTATCGATCATAGTAAACCAAACCCAAATTTTGATAGTTTATTTACGAAAAGAATTAATAAATAAAATTCTTTTATGGGAATTTAAAATTTCCCTTAAAAGAAGGAAATTTAAAAAAATGGATATTTTTTAAACGTTGAGGAAAATCCATTTAACGTTTTTATAAAAACAAAATATATATAATAATATTTTGTGGTTTTACAAAGTGGTCGATTTATATATAAAATAATAAAAATATAAAATAAAAAAATGAATAATGTAGAATAAATAATTAAAAAAAACTATGGCTCTTTAGAATTAAAAACCAAGAGAGTTAATACAACAAGATTTAAAATTGAAATTATAAATAAGTATATAAAGTTATAATGAGTTATAATATTATAACAGTTATTAGTATTAGTGTATTCAAAAAGTCAACATTTTTAGTAAACCGGTTTTCGAGTTATTCGAAAAATGAACTTTCAAAAAACCTCTGAAATAATCGTTCGAATGCAAGTAATTTCAATAGGCTTCGTTCTTGGCCCAAAATAATATGTATCAAATCAAAATATCTCTAAATTATAATCTCTAGTGTTTTTACAATGTTTACATGAACTGCCAGTTCGAATATAAAGGCCGAAACCTGTGCTATAAACTAGTTAAAATGGCTGCCTCAGAGTCTCATTCCATTCGTTAACTGGATTAATGCAAAATTCAGCTTCATTAGAAAAAATAAATTAACTTTAACCAAATGGTGTTTTATGGTACTTTATACTTTTTCTAATGGCACTTTTTTCAATTTAATGAAATAATTAATTCTATTAATTATTAATTATGTTATATAAATCCTTTAATGGATAGAATTAATTTGAGGTTATAGTGTGGTACTTTTTGAAGCTTCTAAAGGTACATCTTTACATTTAAGTAATGCGTTAACAAAGTTATAAATTTATTATAACAATTTAGAATATTTGTTTAGTATAACATTGTTTTGAAAAAAATAAATAAAAAATAATAATTCATAAGTGTTATATTAGAAATTTTTAATTGTTGGAAAAATAATTATTGAATATTTCGTAGAGTTTTCAAAATTTCAACAATTCTCTAATAGAAAATTTTATCAATTAAAATTGAAGAGTTTTTATTTTTAAATAACTTAAATATAACACATGTTTAAATATAACAATCTCAATATAAAGTACATATTTCGAAATCAATTCAATTTAATTGTTTAGGGAAATAGAAATAAAATTAGAATTCGAACAATTTTGAATTCTACATTCGACTATGCCGATTCATCAATACCCTCCGCCATAAATGCGTGTGAAGTAAATACGTTATGTTTGTTACATACACACTCACACATAAACTCATAATTTTAATGGAAAGACTTTATTTATCGATTTACGATTTTATGAAAGTTGTTCGTTTGAACTGAGAGGTTGCCTCAGATATCGGTCTATATCTTTTAATATACTGATTCAATTTTGTTGGTTTTAAATGGGAAACTATTCAGGACTTTAACAAATACTCAGGTCAGATTTTCTTAAGCTTTGTAAATTATTAAGGATGCAAGCGTGCATTCATAGACGCAGAGAGAGAGATAGATGGATAGACCGACAGACAGACAGATGGATATACCTAAATAGACTTAAATTTTGATTTGATGCAAAAATATATATACTGAGATGATTCATTCTTAGCGTTACACATGGACTGAAAAAGTTATTAAACCCTCTTCACTACTTGTGATGGTGTAGGGTATTAAAATAACTAAAGACGCATTTATATTTTAAAATTAATTATAATTTAAATATAAAAAATTTGATGAAATTTTCACAGAATGTTCCCCAAAATACCCGGAAGTAACATAGGCTATAAAAAGTTCCGATAGGACCAGGGGGAGAAGTACACCCTCCCCCCCCCTTATAAAGCAAATATTTATTTTCGAATGTCTAAAGAACTATAACAACAAGAGTTTTCAGATTTTGGCCCGCAACTTTCTTGAGGAACTGTTTTGCTGGAGAAAATATAGAACGGATAAGACCAGAGTGAGGCGTATCGCCCCTACAAAGCAAATTTTGATTATCGAATATCAAGAGAACTATAATAGCGATAGTTCTCAAATTTGATCCCAACAACTTTCTCAAGGAAACGTTTTGCTGGAGAAAATGGCAAAACCAAGTTTACCGGTTCTGCTAATTAAATAATAAAAATATTTCATAATTTATTTCTTAATATTTCAGATTTCATTTAAATTATTTTCATTTTTTTCTTAATTTATTTCCAGAGAATCATTACCACGTTTAGATAATTATCGTCATTCTAAAAGAAATATCAAAAGACCCTCAATTAGTCAACTACAATGCGAACCAGTACAGGAACAGGTAAGAGATTTTAAGCTTTTTTTATCGTAAATATAATTTGAAGGAAAAGTTTTATAGCAAATAAATAGAAATTTATAAAAATATATAATTCAATGTACTTGAAATGGTGTCACATTCTTAAGAATTCTTAGATAAATAACTGTTATAAAATAACTTAAAAGTATAACAAACACTTAAGGAGAGGAGTGAGTAATTGAAAATAAAATACGTAAATAGAAAAATCCAAAATAAATTTTATTTAAAATATTAAAAAAAGTTATTAATTGAAATCATTGATGAAAATTTACAAGAGGCTTTTGGAACTATTGCAAATAAGAATTTGGGAAATTTTCTGAAAAAAGTTTAAGATAAGATAAGTCAATTAGAGTTTGAAGAAATCGAAGAGGAAACAAATTGGAGAAAACAGACCACAATATATTTTATATTTGATTATAATAATTATAAAACTTTTATATTAATTTTTTGTAAAAATGGTTTCAACGACTGCATTACAAATTTTGTACCTTTAATAAATTATAAAACTGTTATAATATTTTTTAAGGGTATAATAAGGAGTGAGATCGAAAAATGTTTAACATGTTAATAAAAATTAAACCGCTTTACTTACAGATTTAATTATTTTAATTATTTGCTCGAAGAGACTTCTTCTCCCTTAAAAATGTACTAAACTTTTAAACATCTTTTTGTGATCTTCAATCCTATTTTAACAAAAATAGGGTTTCTCCTCTCCCGATGTTTTTTGTTTTCGGGAATAAATTAGAATATCATATATTCTATTAAAAAGGCGTTTTAATAATTTTGTAGTTAAAAAACTGCTTAAAGTATAGCAAAAATAAGTAAAAGTCCAGAATATATGTTTCGTCATTAACTATTCAGCAACGATATTTATACCCTACACCACCATAGGTCGTGGAGGTATTATATGTGTGTGCAGATGTTTGTAACGGGCAGAAAAAATAGTCCTATCACCACTTTTATATATAAACCATTCGACTCAGAATCACTTCCTGATGTGATTTAAGCATGTCCTTCCGCCCATCCGGCTGACTGTTTATGTAAAGCTTGTTCACACAATCCAGGTCGTAGTTTTGAAATTAGGCACGCGCTATTATTTTGGCCGAAGGACGATGCCTATTGAAATTGGTTATGGTCAGTCCATTATTTTATATAGGTCCCATACAAATGTCCCACCGGAATGGGGTTTTTAGTCCATAAAATTCCTAAATATAAAACGATTGTAAAAATACATTTTATTACATTCTAAAATGACGTGCTAAATTATACGAAGATCGGTCCATTCTTATAGGTCCCATACAACCATCCTTTCACATATACGTAGGTATTGTAAAATAATAAATCAAATAAGAGATAAATTTGAGCCTAAACCGCTGTACGCGCTGTAAAAATATGAACCGTGGGTCGGTTCATATTTTTACAAAAAAATCCCTTTAAATCGCTTAAATTCCACATAAATTTTAGCATCATAATAATGTATTGCACACATAAACATAATAAAGAACAAGACAATTACAATCAACAATATGGTGTAGGATATTTAATAGTCGGGTTTGACCGACTATAACATTTTTACTTGTTTCTTTATAAAACTTGACTTCAATTTCCATGCTCTGTGCTCAAATTGTTTTCCAATTGATTTGAAGAACATGTTTCTGGTGCGTGATATGGTCGCGAAATTGATCTCCAAAATTGGTCCCCTCTGGCATGTCGATATTTAAAAAAAAATCGTCAAATTAAAAAAAACCTATTTTATATAGATGTGACCTTATAATTCTCTACAAAAAATACGCTTTCACATGAGGTATATCTCTTTTAGTTAGAGAGATAATTAGACCAAATTAAAATATTTAGTTTAAAATATTTAGTTTTCTATAGTTTTTTTTACTTGAGGGGCTCTATTCGTGTCCAAAAAAATCTAAAATATTGTTTAAATTCTGTACAAAATTCTAAATATTTTTGTCCAAGAACGATATACCTATGAGTTTTCAATAAAAAGATATATTATTTTGAAATAGAAATTTAAAAAAACGGGATTTTTTCCGATTTTTTAAAAAAGAAGCCAACATTTTATCACTTAAAAATTAACGATTTTCTTCTAGACTCAATTCTGAAAGAATTTCTAACGTAACTATATAAAAAGCAAATTCAATGACATTAGGGTAAGCAATTTCCCCACTAGCCCTATCAGAATTTCATTAATTTTCAAATATTTTTCTTAAGTTTTTGAAGGAAGAAAAAAAATGTCAAAGCTAAAATCGTCAAAAATGTAACTTGATTATATAACTAAATTTGCAAGCTTTCCATTCAAGAAATCTGTAATGGGTGAGCAATTTACTGGAAAAAGTGAATTTTTTAAAGTAGTTCTCCCCGAATTGGAATTTTGGGTATTTTGGAAGGAAAAAGTGGGAATATTTTTATAGTCCTACATTAAGAACAATTTTGTTCACATTTGAATGATACAGTTTATAGTCCGATATCTTTCTACTCTAATTTTTATAGTTGGGGTATTATGTGTTTGTGTTGATGTTTGTAACATACAGAAAAAATTGTGTGAAACCCTCCTTAATAATTTTCTGTGCCGATTTAACGATGTCCGTTCGTCTGTCAGCCTGGCTGACTTTCCATGTAAACATTGTGAACACTCTACAGGTCGCAATTTTAGAGATATCTCGTTGAAGTTTGTTACATGTTATTTTTTTTTTGGTTTAGCGACGAAGCCTATTGGAATTTAGCATGTTCGGTTCAATATTTCGGATCATTTTAAGTTTATAAACGTCCCAAATATAAAACGATTTTAAGGAATTTTGACAAAAATAAGTCTTATGAGAAATCTATGCTTCTCATAGGTCCCATACAAGCTCCCTTTTTAAATATCACCTTAAAAGGATTAAATCTGACATAAACTTTGATATTGTAAAATAACTGGTCAAATTAAAATAAATAAAAACAAAAATCGATGTGCAAAATTATACGAGGGTCGGTCTAAAATTTCTTCTAGCTCTCATATAACCTCTCAGAAAAATTCGTTTAGAATTCTAAATTTCTCATAAAAATA
This sequence comes from Cochliomyia hominivorax, assembly GCA_004302925.2. Taxonomy (NCBI): domain Eukaryota; kingdom Metazoa; phylum Arthropoda; class Insecta; order Diptera; family Calliphoridae; genus Cochliomyia; species Cochliomyia hominivorax. The sequence goes on along the minus strand of PYHX02000467.1, from coordinate 41,895,474 downwards.
ACTTTACTGTACACTTAAGAATAAAATTATGCGAGTGTCGTTCAATAATTTTTCGTAACTACTATTTTTAACTAACATTGTGGTGTAGGGTATTACATAGTCGGTTTTGACCAACTATAACATTTTTATTTGTTTTAATTTTTTTTTTGCTCCAAACAATTTTAAGCAGTTCAAACCTAAATTAACAGGATTTTCCCATTTTATTTGCTTTAATTCATAACTAAATTAAATTATACAAAAAAAAAAGAAACAAACAAACAAAAGGAGCCTAATTACAAGAAAGTAGCAGACAAAAAATACAGTTTAACGTTTAAAACAAATTTAATATAAATAATTAAAAATTAACACAAATTTTTAAATATTCATTCACAGTTAATGTTTCTGAATTGTTTAACACAAAAAATGTGTTAAACAATTCAATAAATATTTTGCACTTTTTTTATTGTATCGTATGACAAGATGAAATTTAATAAAAAAAGCTGTTTAATTAGCAGTTTTTTTAAAAAATTATTTTCTTTTCAATATTTACAATCAGCCGTTTTAATCGTATTTGATTTTAAATTTTATTTATTTGAGTTAAACAAAATATTGCCAGACTGATTTGATTACATAGAAAATTATTACAAAAATGGAAGAATATTATAATCAGCTATGACGAATCTTCAATACCCTCCACCACAAATACCTAATACCATAAGTCTATTGAACTGATTTTGTTGATTTCTGATTTTATAGAAATTTATTCTAATTAATTTTATTCGAATTTGTCGATTTATAATTGATAATTTTACGAAAGTTCTTCGCTTTAGTTGTAGAGGTTGTCTCAGACATGGTTCTATATCTCTAAACACAATTAAACGATTTTGCTGGTTTTAAATAGAAAACTTCTCAGGACTATAATAAATACTCCAACCAAATTTTATTGAACTCGGTCAATAATTGGGAATGTGAGCGTGCCAACAACAGACATACGGACAAAGCTAAATCGACTCAGATTTTGATGTGATGCAATAATATATTTATATACATTATGGGGTCTTAGATGATTCTTTCTTAGCGATACGGATCGACAAAATTAATATACACTTTTATAATTTTAGAATTATTATACCCTCTACCACACCAACACAAGTGGTGAAAAGGGTATATTAACTATTATATTATATAAATTCTTCCATCAAATTAAAATCTGAGTCGATTTAGCTATGTCCCTCTGTCTGTTGTGGACATGCTTACATCCACAATAATAAACAGAGTTCAATGAAATTTAGCCTGAGTATTTGTTATAGTCCTAAGAAGTTTCCTATTCAAGCGACGATTTTTCATAAAATTATCAATTATAAATCGACAAATAAGAAATCGGTTCAGTAAAAAAGTTTATAGCTAAAAATATAACTAATTTTGTGACTCATTATGTGTTACTGTGTTATATTTAAGATAAAACGTTTATATATTGTATAAGTTTGTGAGTGTATGTGTAAGTGTGTTTGTACGAACAGAACGTATTTACTTCACATGAATTTGTGGTGGAGGTTGTTGAAGATTCGCCATAACCGAATATAGAATTCTTACATGTTTTTATTTAAAATTAGCAGATTTTCTTATTTATTTTGATCAAACTAAAAATATTTTATTTAAATAAATTTACTAAAGTTAATTTATTGTAATATTTATTCGGAGGTTTTAAAAGAAAAAAATATATTTATAAATTAGAATTTCAAATAGAAATGGATGAATTGTAAAAAATAAATAAAAATAAAATAAAAGTGCTAAATATTCACGTGAATGTTTATGTATGAAATTTGAAGATAAAGAAAAAAATAGTTCAAATACAGAACTAAAAATAAAAATTTTGTAAATCTTTTAGTGATTTATAATACAATACAAAATTGTTTATAATAAATTATAAAAGATTATAATGGATTATAATATAATTATAAAATGCCACAAGGAATATTATAACATACTTAACTAATTAACACAACTCTTATAAATGTTTATAATAAGTTATAATGGCATTAAAATAAAATATTAAACATTAAAAGGAAAAAGAATTATAATGAATTACCATTATAATAGCATTATAATTACATTATAAAACATATTAGGCACTAAGCTTAACGGTAATACATTCTAACAAATAAACATTATTAACAATAGTGTTATAATAAATTATAATACCATTATAATGAAATTCAAGGCATTAAGAAAGCCAACAAAATGTTATAGTAACCTACAATTATTAAAAATATTATTTTAGAAAATTATAATGGTATTATAATGAAAGAAAATATATTAAAATTAATTTATATTATGTATAACATTGTTATAAAAAATTATAATAACATTATAAGAACATCTTTAACAATTAAAACAGTCGATGCAAATTTATTATTAACTGCAATTATGTATAACATCATTATAATAAATTATAATATCGTTTTAATGGAACAATTTAACACTAAGAAGGTTAATATTCATTATAATAAACAACTATTAATTGTAACATCTTAATAATAAATTATAACGGAGTTATAATAAAGTATTAGGCATTAGAGTTATAATAAATTTTAACAGTATTATAATGAATTATTAGAAATTATTTATTTACAACATCTATAGTTATAATGACATTATAATGGACTATATTAAGCTAAACGTTAATATATTATAACAAATAAAAAGTATTTATAACTGTGTTATAATAAATTATTATACCATTATAATGGATTAACATCAAGGAAGTTAATAATGGTTTATAATAAACAACTTACATTATCATTATTATAAATTATAATGGCATTATAATGATGTATTAAGGATTAATAAGAAGTTAGACAGCAAAAATCTTAACACACGTTAAGATTGTTAATCTTATTAAAAGGAGTGACCGGAAAAAGTGCAAAAACCAATTTGGTCCTACAAAAAGTTTGTCAAGAATTGAAAGGTCTGCCGTCAAACTGTTTCCAATGTTCTTAAAAAGCACCGGGAGCACTTGTCCATTGATATGAAATCTGGTTTTGATAGTCTCCTATATCATGTCTACAATATGTTCTTAGCAAAAAAAAATAGAAAATATTTTCAAAAGAGCTTCCAATACAGCCCTTAGGAGAGCATCCTGATTAGCTCAGTGCTTCGACTATTTAGATCGAAATGTTAAAGCTAATGTAGGTTTTAAAGCTTTCAAGGCTCAAAAAGTTCCTAACAGGAACGCTGCTGAAAATGTGAAGGCCAAAAACGGATTATGGAAATTGAAGTCAAACTTTCTTGAATAAAATATTTTTGCTGCATAATGGATGATGAAACATATGATCTGGCAGATTCTTTGCAACTTCCTGTACAACATCTTTATGTTACTGATGCTTGAAGATATGTTCAAGAAAAGTTTTGGGCCCAAAAGAAGTCAAAAATCTCCAAAAAAGTTTTTGGTATGACAAGCAATATTCAACTGCGGCAAAAGAAGCCAATCATTTGTTACAAGGGGCTCTAAAAATACTGAAATTTACATCAGGGAATGCTCTAATTCATAAGACTTCATAGTGTGTCCATCTTTTTTTGGCCTGACCTGTGATCCTGTCACTATGGCAAACAAGTGCTTGAGTGGTACTAGAAAAATAATGAGATATATATGTACCAAGAGAGGCAAATCCTCTTAAAAGCATTATAAAAACATTAATGGAAGTGTGGCCGAAAGTTGTTCAAAATTTCATCAGTAGTGATTAAAACTGTAAAAAATATATATCTTTTTTTTTGAAAATTGTAATAGTTTCGTTGTAAAGAATTTTTCGATCTCACTCTCATTACGCTAACAAAGATTTATTCATCTAAATTTTTACTCATAATTTTTCTAAATATTTATTAATTTTTGTTAATTTTCTTTATAACAATTTCATACAAAAAAAATTAACATCAATTAGATAAAATCGTCAAAAAGATTTCCCAATAACAGCAAATAAATCATGATTAAAAATATCGAAATTCTTAATAAAATAAAAATATAACAAGTTAAAGTGTTAAATTCGGCCATGCCGAATTTTCTATACCCTTCACATTTGCTTATATGGCATTTTTTGTTTTTTTTAAGCTACGGACTTAACATTTTACATTAAGTCCCTGTTTTAAATTGGCTTTCATAATATCATCGCTTCTCGAAAAAGGAGAAAATGGCAGCCATTACTTAAGCCTTTATATGAGTCAACATAGATACTCTAGAGCACTCAATATGCATGCACAATTTTATTCATGAGTAGTTTTCGCTATCACTTAAACGATACAATTATAAATATATAAGAATTCGGCTATTTATGGGACGATTTCGAAAACTTAAAAAATCAAAATTTAGAAAAAAAAATTAGCCATTTTCTGCATCAAAATTTTATTCATAGATCCCATAGGAGGTTCAATGTGTTTTTGCATATAACTCGGCAACTAATGTATCGCTTACTGTGATGTTTTCAACTTAAAAATTCTCTTAATTATTTACGATCTGCTAGTTCATTATGTCTCAAGCTTAAGTAAAACGCTCAAAAAGTCGAAAGATTACTTTGTCTTCATTGTTATAATTTTCAATCCAACAACAACCACAAGGAAAATAAAAAATTGTTATAATGTCGACTACTTATGAACCGATTTGAAAATTAAAAAAAACAAACTTCGAGGAAAAAATTAGTCATTTTTCTACGTGGCAACTAGGTCCATAGTTGCCCCAGGAGTGTCAAAATAAATTTTCGCCAATATCTCAGAAACTAATGGTCCACTTTAGTTTATGTCTTCAAATGAAAAATCCACAGAAAATTTTTCTGACCCATTAGTATAAAAAATAACGTTGTTATTGTTTTCCTGTAGTTATAAACACCAACAACAACTACATGGGTCTAAATTTTAAAGAAAGTATTGAGCATATCTCGGTGGTTTATGAACCGATATTGAAAAATTAAAAATATTAAATTTGAAGAAAAAATTGTTATCAATCAATGTCATAACCAAGTCCATACGTCTTATAGGGGGTTCAAAATATAGGTATATATGTTTTTGCCTATAACTCAGGAACTAATGGTACGATACATTTTATGTCTTCAGCGCATAAATTCGCTAAATTTATTAAAGTCTATCTGTAGAAATATCAAGTCTTTAGCTGATGTAAAAATAGAAAAAAAACCGAAAAAAGTTTGAGGAACCTTCACATTTCAAAATTCTCGAAAGTATTTAAAATCGTTTGGTATTCATATCATATATGTTAACTATAAGTCGACTTCATAAACTTGATTTCAAACAACATACCGATCCAAAATAGGTCTAAATTTAAGGGGTCTAAAATTATTAAAAAAAAATAATTATAAAAATAAAATTGTGGAAATTACAAACGGAATGACAAACTTATTTATACCCCTCTGTCTTAGTCAGGTGAAGGGTATAACAAAATATGACAGTTACTTTAAAATAAAATCAGAGAAAATTTATTTAAAATGTCAAACATTAAATAGATAATTTACAATTAACAAATTTAATTAATGTAAATAAATTATAGAATTTTACAAAAATTATCTAGAATTTGCAGAGCAAAACACAATTGAAAGATAATACGAAGAAAAAAGGACAAAAAATGAAACACAAACTCTGATTTGAAGGTACTAAAAAAAGTACTTCAAATATATAACAAAAGACAAAATAAAGACAACTTTAATTGAGATATTAAAGTATTTAGTACCGCACAGTGGTCCCAAAAGGTTATTTTTGTAACTATTGAATATTTTTAATGAAATTTATTTCGTTAAAATTTCATTAAATAAAATACAATAGTCTTGGAGAAGAACATGTCTCTAGTGGGTCCTGGATTCGCGAATTGGATCTCCAAAGTTGGTCACTTTGAGTATGATGAGTTTTTAAAAAAGTCGCCAAAATTTTATAAATAATTTGACTAAAAAAATTACATTTACTAATTTACATGGATATAGTACCTTTAATTCTCTTTATAACAGAGTTATAACAAATTATAACAGTATTATAATAAAGTATTAGGAATTAAAAAAGTCAATAAAGTATTATAATAAACTACGATGGTTAACAATATCTATAGTTATAATGACATTATAATAAACTATTAAGCATTAAGCTAAACGTTAATATATTATAACAGTTTTATAATAAATTATAATACCAGAAAAAACGGTACTCTTATACTTCTCTACACAAAATAAGCTACATTTGTGTTTTAGAGATATTTAGACAAAATATTATTTTGTACCATTTTTGGAAAGGTTTTTTTAAAATTTTTTCAACTTAATTTGCTCTTTTCAAGTCTGAATTTCTGGATTCTGTACAAAATTCTTAACAACTTTTCTATAAGAATCATCAATAAATATAAATTTAGAAAAAAATTAGATTTTTTTCATTTTTTCACTTAAAAATAAAATATTTCCTCTTGGACTACACAAATCCAAGCAAATCCGAGGACATTAGGGGAAGATAGTACTGTCCGGAAAATTTCTTAAAATTTCAAATTATATTCTTTAGTTTTTAGAGGAGGAAAATTAATAACCTGATTATATAGCTCCATTTACTTGATACCCATTCGAAAAATCTATAGTGGGCCAAACCTCTTAAAACGGCATACAGTTTTTCAACTCAAATATTAAATGGAAATAAATCCGCAACCTCCGAACGGCTAATACGATTTTTATAACGTAGTGATTAGTAGAAGTTTAGGCGAATTTATGTTTTCAGTTAAAAATTTGTGAATATAACGGGTCCCCGCGGTCCAAAATATGGTCACCTCCATTATAAAAATATTTAAAACGATTCAGATTCCTTATGTCTGAATAGATTTAACAGATTTTTATATGAGTAGATTTTGCTAGTGAAGACCTATAAATAACTAACAAAAAGGTAGGATATCTCTCATAGTTTAAGAGATATTTAGCTTCAAAAATAACAAATTTTACTTTTAAATGATCTTTTAATATTTAAAAACTGTTCAGATCATTTAAAATATTTTTTTAAACCCGAGGTGACCAACTGTGGAACCCTTTAAACCGACCCCCGTAAGATCACTAAACTTGAACTCGCCTACACTTCCATCCAAATCTCTATTTGAAATTTCATAAAAATCGGACTAATCATTTGGAAGTTACAGATTTATTTAAACAACATTACACACCAACCTTCAAAAATTAACTGAAACGTGGTCCCCTTCCCAGAAATTTTAAATTGCAACAAATCTCTAAATAATGTTACATAACTTTATAATAGTTGAACATATTTAAATAAAATATTCTATGATAATTTTGAAGTGTTTTGGAAGAGCTTAAATTTCTAGCTCCTCTCAGAAAGGGGGGAGCCATATCCCCCGAGTTGACCAACTTTGGAAATCCGCTTCCCGACCCCAGGACCCACTAGATACATGTTCTTCTCTATATCAATTGGCAAACACCACAAGAATGTGCATTCATTAAAAATTATTTGAAAGTTCTAAAGTTACAGAATTATTTCAAAAAAAAAAAAAAAAAAAAAAACGTTATGGAACCACTGTGTGGCGGCGTTTAGTAGCATTTTTTAAAGATTGAAGCAAGTCATTCTGTTGAAAAAACGGCAAAATAATATCAATGACAATGATTTATCACTTAAATGTCAATAATTGTGAGATAAACGTTATAATAACACTAATACAATTAAATAAAGTTTTAGATTTACGAAATACACGTTTTTTGTTTTTGTAAACAAATATTTTAGATATAAAATTACTAAAAGTGACGATACAAAAGTGACATGCAGCACTTCAATTTAGGTGCGTAAAAATATGATTCAAAATTTCCACTTTTGAATGGAAGTGTATCACGTGTGTTTGTTTTTAATTTTAATTTGTAGATTATAATAAAAAATATTTATAATGAAAATCTGTATAATAAAATGTATTTAAATTTCCAAAGTTATAATAAATTATAATTACATTATAATGCAAAATTGCACATTCAGGATCATTCCAAAAAAGTTATATATTAAATAACTGTTTTATAATTGATTATAATAAATAATAATGGTGTTACAAAATATTATAAATTAGTTAAATTGCCAACATATTATATTGTGTTAGAATTGATTATAACTGTGTTACAATAAATTATAACAGAATTATAAGGATTTTTTTGCATTTAAAAATTAATAAAATATTTTATTGCATTATAATTATTTAGAACAGTGTTATAAAAACATTATAATTGATTCTTTTGCATTAAAATAATTGATAAAAAATTATAATGAATAAATAATAAATTTAAGAATGATATAATAAATTATAATGTCATTATAATGATTTTTGTTGCATTAGAAAATTAATTAAAATATTATAATAAATTAAAATAATTATAATATTATAATAAATTATTATAATATTATAATTATAAAGAAATTTAAATCAATCAAAAATTTATGAGGGATTTAATTTATAATAGTGTTACAATTAAAGACAATTTTAACGAAATTGAAGGCATTCAATATGTCAATAAAATAATAAAATGAATTGAAGTTAATTATATGTTGAAATAATTATAACAAATTATAAAAAAATTATTATTATTATTTTTTTTTTTTGCATTGTAAAATTAATAAAATACTTTAATACATTATAATTATTTATAACAGTGTTATAATAACATTATAATTGATCCTTTTGCATTAAAATGATTGATAAAAAATTATAATGAATAAATAATAATCATAAGAATGATATAATAAATTATAATGCCATCATTAATCATTAATGATTATAATTGGATTATAAAAAAATTTAAATCAATCAAAAATTAATGAAGAATTAAATTTATAATAATGTTATAATTAATAAAATGCCATTAATTTTAACGAAACTGAAGGCATTAAATATGTCAATAAAATAATAAAATGAATTATAATATTGTTTAACATAAATTATAATGGCTTTATAGAAATACATTATAATCAGTTAAAATTGTTTATAACAGTGTTATAATAATTTATAACGACATTATTATGAAATTTAAAGTATTGACAAATTATTATAATGATTAAAAATTAATTATTTGAGAAATTAATAATATATCATAATGAATTATAATTATCTATGCCAGTGTTATAATAAATTATAATGCCATTTTAATGAATTATTATTTTAATAAAATTGGCGTCCTACTATAATGCATAAGAATAGAACATTAGACATTAAACAACTCTAGAACATATGAAATCCTATGAAAAATTATGACAGTATTATTTATAAATGTGTTATAATAAATTATAATTGCATTATAATAAAATACAACGCATTAGGTTAAATATAACACTATTATACTAAAGTAAAATTATTTGTAAAAATCTTTAATTAGATAAAAATAAATTATAAAAGTATTATAAGGAATTATAATGATTTATAATAGTGTAATAATGGATTATAATGTAGTTATAAGGAATTATAATAATTCATAACACAGTTATAATGCATTATAATAAATTATAATAGTGTTATAAGAAATTATAATGACATTATAAGGATTTATAATGATTTGCAAATGTTATAATGAATAACAATTAATTAAAATGCCGATATAATAAATTATAGAAATTATAAGAATGTTATAATGGATTATAATAAATTAAAATGGCGTTACAATGAGTTATAATTTATAACAGTGTTCAAATATATTTTATTTATAAAAATATATAAAGAGAAAAATATTATAAAAAATTATAACACTGTTACAACGTATTATAATAATAAATAATGGCATTATAACGAATAACAATTTTAAACAGTGTTATAACAGATTAAAATATATTATAATGACTTAATAATTAAAAATTAAGTATAAAACAAATCTACAACATTCTATAATGCATTAAATGAGTCAAAAACTTATTATAATCAATTATAATAACGTTTTAATAGATTTTAACAAATTATAATGGTATTATAAGAAATTATAATAAATTATAAAAATGTTTTAAAGGATTATAATTAATTCTCATGGTATTGTAATACAGTATAATAAACCATAATGTATTATAATCATTTTTTAAAAGGTGATTATAACAATCACAATATTTTCTTTACATAGCGAAACTCCATTTTTCGTCAGCTCGATTTAAAAAAAAAATATTTTCACTTAAAGACAAAAATCAAAAGGGGGATTTTTAATTAATTTATTTATTATTGTTTCAACAAATATTTACTGTTGAATTTCTTAAAATTACTTTTACGATTAACTTTATGATTTCGTTTTGTTATTTTTATAACTTAGCGACACGCAGTGATTCAAATGGAATATGAAATGGAAACAAATCTTTAACTTCCGATTAATTAATGAAATTTCACACAGTGATAGCAGAAGTGTAGACGAGTTAAAGATTTAATTTAAAAGATATTAAGCTTCACAATATTTAAAATTTTATTTTTCGTGTGATTTTGGGAATTTTTTATGCCATAGCGGGTCCAAATTTTATCTGATTTTTGAAAAATACTTTTGCTTATAAATAGATTTGTTGATGCTTAACCGGAAACCATTAATATTATTTGGTTTCTCTAAAAAGAAGTCTCGTAATTCCCCCTAAAACTTTTAATAGTTCCCAAAAATGGGGTTTCTCAAATTTTTTGCTTTAACTTTCTAACCGATATCGGTGAGCAAAAATTTTTATTGCTAAAATTTTTAGATAAAAAGCTTCGCCAAAATCACAGCAAAAAAATAATAATAATAATAAAATTTTTAATTATTAAAGCTAAATTTCTCTTAAACTATAAGAGATAACTTATCCATATGTTTTTATAAGTCTTCACTAGCAGAAGCCACTCATATAAAAATCTTTAAAATCTGTTCAGATATAAGTTATCTGAAACGTTGTTAATATTTTTATGACATTAGGTGGCCAAATTTGGGACCCTATGGACCTATCCTCGTTACATCCACAAAATCCAAACTCAAAACTTAAACTCTCCTACACTTTCACTATCACTATGTGAAGTTTCATTAAACCCAGATAAGCCATTCAGAAGTTTTAGAATTATTTCCATTTCATTTTTCATTCGAAACACTGTGCAACATTCGAGTTACTTTTTTTCTATAATTTTATCATAATTGATTGGTAATTTATCAATTTGCATGTCAGACCTTTTTTTTAATTATTATTATTTTCAATTTGTATGGAGTCTGTTTAGATTCGTTGTTTGATTTCAATCAGAATTAATGTTTAACTAATTTTATTTCATTATAACAATTTGACATGCATTTTACAAATTATTGAGGAAAAACATGTAAATAAAATTAAAAACATATTGTGGGAAAATTTCTTAAAAAAGTAAATATTTTCCTTAAAAAACATTTAAATTTGTTGTTATATAAATTGAAGTATTTTTTCTTTACGTATGAGTAATATTTAATATTTATCAGTCATACGCCTCAAAGGAACATAAAACTAAATAATCTCATTAATATTTTTCCCAAATTTTTGGAAGTGTAGCCAACCTGGTTGGCAACAGAATCTTCTCAAAAAAATACACAAAACAGTGTCATAATTGTCATACACTGGTGCATATTCCTATAAACGCATATAACTTTTTTAAAGAATTCGAAAATTATTAAACAAGAAAATATTCAATGAGCAAATAAATCAACTAAGATTTCATATAAAAAAAATTAACTAAAAACTTTATTTTAAGTTTAACTGTCATTTTTATTGGTATTTTCCTATAAACGCATTTAAGTTTATCTGTCGCTTTAACATTATTATTAATTATGATCTTTTGTTGTGGATTATCTCAAAAATATGGTCAGGCATTGTTGATCGGAAACAATTTCCTCCCAAAGTTGCTTGATTTTTAGTTTTATTTTTGTAAAAATCATTAACCTGTTTTGAACATTATTTGAAGTTACTTTACGGCCCACATAACCACACAAATTGGTTAAAAGTCCGACTGCAAGCCGGCCAGTCCAACAGAGGTAGAGTGTACTCGTTAAACCATGTACCGTAGTATTATTTTACTGGAATATGGAATGTTCATCCATAAGGAGAGAAGAGCATCTTCGAAGAGCAATTCGTTGTAAATTGTGATATTCATTTTCGTTGGAACAACTATAGAAAATGCAACCCAAACTATAACACTACATGAGTATAAGTCAGGAACTAAATTAAAGAGTTAAATCGAAAAATTCTTAACACACGTTTTTCGTTAAAACTTAAAACAAGTTCCCTATGTAAAACATATCAGTTATTACGTTCCATGACAAACAAACGAATATATTGTTGATCTGACTAAAATCATTAAAACCTAAACTTCTAGAAAAAGTTGGTCATTCACTCAAAGGTCTGCCGTCATAGAGTTTCCAATGTTATTAAACAGTACCGGGAGAAATTGTCCCTTGAAAGAAAAAGTCTGTGTAAATACAAATGTCTCTAATTGTCAGATCTTAAGAATTTCACCAAATATCTTTTACTTAATGAATAATTAAAAAAAAATATCTCTTTTAACATTTCTCCATTTCCATCTTTCCATTCCAGACTATACAAATTCCCGAACAGCCAGCACCCGAACCCAGTGGTCACGCTGTCAAACTAGGATGGATTGTGGGTGTAATGATACCATGTTTACTCAACATTTGGGGTGTAATGTTGTTCTTGCGTCTCAGTTGGGTTGTGGCTCAATCGGGTATTTGGCAAACTTTGATAATTATAGGGATTTCAGCCATTGTTTGTGTTATTACCACACTCTCTCTATCCGCCATCAGTACAAATGGTGAAGTTAAAGGTGGTGGTGTCTATTTTATTATATCAAGATCTTTGGGTCCTGAATTTGGTGCCTCTGTGGGTGTTGTGTTTGCTTTTGCCAATGCTGTAGCCGCTGCTATGAATACTATAGGTTTCTGTGAATCCCTAAATCAATTGTTGGGTAAGTGCAAACATTATTTCTTGCAGTATAACTTAATAACTTTTTCCGATTTCTGTAATTTCAGCTGAATTTAATGTGAAAATCATTGATAACAGTATAAATGATGTGCGTATTGTGGGCGTTTGTACTTTATTGGTTCTGGTGTTTATCTGTTGTGTGGGCATGGAATGGGAGACTAAAGCACAAAATTTCCTAGTGGTCACCATTGTTTTGGCTATATTCAATTTCCTAATTGGAGCTGCCATTGGTCCTCAAGGAAATGTTGAAAGCATTTCTAAGGGTTTTGTGGGTTTCTCTTGGGAAACTCTGAAGGAGAATTTCGTACCAGATTATCGTTTTTCGGAAGGTGTAAATCAAAATTTCTTTAGTGTTTTTGCTATATTTTTCCCCAGTGTAACAGGCATTCAAGCTGGTGCCAACATTTGTGGTGATCTAAAAAATCCGGGTGATGCCATACCCAAGGGTACTCTATGGGCATTGCTAGTGTCCATGATATCATATGCCATCTTTGTTTTATTTGCTGGTGGAGCTGCTGTACGTGATGCTTCTGGTAATGTGACCGATTTAATTAATGGTACCATTGTAAGTTCCCAATTGGCCTGTAAATCTATACCAGCTAATATGGAAGGGGTAATTATATTGAATTTAGTATATATTTTATGTAGTATTTACTCGTTTACCCATTCCAGCATTGTGAATATGGTTTAGCCAATTCGTATTCTATCATGCAATTGATGTCTTTGTGGGGACCTTTAATCTATGCTGGTTGTTTTGCTGCCACCTTAAGTACGGCTTTAACTAATTTATTATCTGTGCCTCGTTTGGTACAAGCTTTGGGTATAGATCAAATCTATCCTGGTTTAATTTTCTTCTCCAAACCCTATGGCAAACATGGTGAGCCCTATCGTGGCTATGTTTTAACTTATCTCATCTCTGCTGCCTTCCTTTTGATTGGTGAACTTAATGTTATTGCTCCTCTCATCTCTACCTTCTATTTGGCTTCATATGCTCTCATCAATTTCTGCACCTTCCATGCAGCCTTTGTTAAACCTTTGGGTTGGAGACCCACATTCAAATATTATAATGCCTGGTTAAGTTTGTTTGGTTGTGTTCTATGTGTGGCCATAATGTTTCTAATCGATTACATTTCTTCTCTGGTAACACTGGTCATTATATTTGTTTTATATCTGGTGGTTATGTATCGTAAACCAGAAGCCAATTGGGGTTCTTCAACACAAGCCCAACAGTACAAAGCAGCCGTGACAGCCGTGCATAGACTGCAAAATGTTTCGGATCATGTTAAAAATTACACACCACAAGTTTTGGCCTTAACTGGAGATCCCGCCATAAGACCTCCTTTAGTTGATTTCAGTTATTTATTAACCAAACATAACTCGTTACTCTTTGTAGCCAATGTTTTGCCAGTAAGTTTCAATTATTATAATTTTTATCTTGAGAAAAATCCTCAACAAGACTTTCCATCTTCGTTTTAGGTCAGTTTGGGTTATAAGAAACGTCAACAAATCATCAAAGAAGGACAAAAATATTTGAATGCTCGCAAAATTAAAGCTTTCTACAATGTTATCGATGGTTTTTCCATGGAAGATGGTGTCAAGGCTTTGCTAAAATCTACTGGTTTTGGTAAATTAACTCCGAACATAATGATCATGGGTTATAAGACCAATTGGTGTGAATGTGATAGTAAGGAAGTGGATAGTTATTTCAATATTTTGAAGTAAGTTTTTTCTTGTTCAAATCATCTCAAAATTAATTGAATCCTATTTTCCTCAAAATTCAAGTTTGGCCTTTTCTTTGCGTATGGGTGTGGCTATTTTACGTTTACCCGATGGCTTGGACTTCTCTGAATTAAATCCTGAAATTTCCTATTCTGGTTCTAATGGTTTGGGTCATATTAATACCGCCAACGCCAAAGGTTTCACTAATTTATTGGTGCCGCAAGGCAATGCTGCCTCTGAATTATTGCATGTAGATTCCAATCTCAATTTAGCTGGTTTGGATAGCACCAATAACTCTTTAACAGCACCTCAACCTCCTCCTATGCCGAATATGAGTAGTGCCAAAAAGTATAAATTACATCAAGATGACAATGTCACCTATTTGACTAAAGGTGGTTCAGAAGTTCCTAAACATATTTTAGATGCTGTTACCATATTCTCGAGTAAACATCCAAAGAGTACGATAGATGTATTTTGGTTATATGATGATGGAGGTAAATTTTTACAAACAATTCCATTATTAAGGAAGCATTTACATATTTAGTTTTCGTTTAAGGTTTAACTATGTTATTGCCTTACATCATATCGATGCGTTCCAATTGGCAAAATTGTAAATTGCGTGTATTCGCTTTGAGTCATGGCAAGGATGAGGAAATGGAAGAAAAGAAGTAAGTAAAAGAGAAACTGTGGATTGACATAAGAAAGACTTCATTAACAATAATACAACCAAGTGACATTGAATAAATAATTTTATAAAAAATTTATTAGCCTCTATCCGTGCACTTCCAAGCTAGAACACTAGAGAGCATCTTCGTCGTACTTCGTAAACTTTCTGAAAAAATAGTTCACTTTGGAGCTTGTGAACAATACTGACGAATCTTCTTAGAGACGCGACAACTAATTGCAGAACATAAGCTGATCGCTCATTTTCCAGTTCACCTTCCAAAGTTTTTGACGGATAAGAATGTATTTCTTATGAGTTATGGCTTCGTTACTAATTCTCCGTTCTTCCCTTTTTAACGTTTTCATAGTGCTTTCTGTCACTTTGCCCGAAGTCCATCTCCGTTTAAAATCTACCGCACTTTTACATACCTTTTTTATGCTCTTCAATTATACTTTTACAAGGGCCCAATATTTCTTCTCTTTCCTTTGTTCCGGGCAGTTTGAATGACTTGTCTCTCTTGATACAAATACCACATTATTGTTCTTATACCAGTCAAAGCTTATTTATCAAAATGACAGGATGCAAAATCAGGCCAATAATAAATGGACACATTATGAAGTCTGATGAATGGAAACAGCCTTTATGGTAAACTTTCCTTAATGTAAATTTCGGTATTTATGGAGTCCGTTGTACCAAATGATGGGCTTCTTTTGCCGTAACTACATATTGCTTGTCGTGCCAAAAATGTTTGGGAAATTTTGACTGTTTTTGGATCCTTAGCTTTCCTTCGACATTTCCTTAAACATCAGCAACTTATTTTTTTAATTGTTTATCAGGAAGTTGCAAAAAAATCTTCCAGAACATACGTTTCGTCATTCATTATGTAGCAAAAACATTTTTGGTAAAGAAAAGTTGACTTCAATTTCCGTGATCTCTTTTTAACCTCTAAATTTTTAGCAGCACTCTTGTCAGGAACCTTTTGCGCCTTGTTTGTTTTAAAACTTGCATTACCTTTAACTTTACATACCAAATAGTCCAAGCTCTTTTGAAAATGATTCGTTTTTTGGCTTTAGAAACATCATGTGCACCATTCTTGCTACCTGAATCAGGTTTTCTATTAATGGATAAGTTCTGGTTATTAATATTGGAAACAGTTTGACGTTGGATCTTTGAATGCGTGACCAACTTTTTGTAGGACCAAGTTTAGTGCGCACATTTTCTGGATTTTCATGTTAATAAGATTAACAATATATTGACTCTTTTGTCATTAAACATAACAAAAAACTTGTTTTACAAAGTTCAAATTTACATTGAGAACACTTCAGAACATTTTATGGTTATTTGGCATTAATATTTCTATTATCTAAACCTAATAGAGAGTCTATCATTATCGAATCAAAATCATTACATATTAAATTCCCTTAAAAGATTCTGTCACGTTTAAACGATCTTAAAAACATGTTTTTTAAACAAAGTTTCATTTTGTTATTAAGTATAGAAATGGATTACTAGATAAACTCTTATTCAAAATTTGAAATAAAATCAAAATAATTGAAGTTAAATTATAAAACTCACCGCTCATTTTTTAAATAAACATTTTGTATCTTGATTTTTTTCTTAATTTATTTATTTTTACTTGTATTGTTTCATTTCAATTGCCTTCAATAGCATGGCCAGTTTGTTGACAAAATTCCGTATTAAATATTCACAATTGATAATGCTTAAAGGTGTTACCCATCGTCCAAAAGAGTCAACCATATTGCAACACAAACAGATAATCGATAGTTATAGTTATAATAATGCTGGACCAGAAGAAGCCATTCCAACAACTTCCGAATTACAGGAAATGGAAGAGAAAACAAATAGACAATTACGTATACATGAATTGGTGGTAGAACACTCTTCAGAGGCGGCATTAATAGTAATGTCCCTGCCCATGCCTAGAAAGGTGAGTTAAATAATAAAATTGTATTTCTTTTCTTTTTTCTCTTATTAAATCAATCTTACTTTTATTTCTTTTTTGTGTTTTCCATATCTCAGGAGGCTATTTCTGCTGCCTTGTATATGTCTTGGTTAGAAATGTTATCATGTGATGTTAAATGTCCAGTGGTATTTGCCAGAGGCAATCAAACTCCAGTATTAACTTTATACTCTTAGTATTCTTTTTTTATTTTTCTCTTGTTTTTATTGTTATTGTTTTAAGCATTAATGCCAAAATACATTTATTTTTTATATTTTAAGTATTTTAATTTAAGAGTATTATTAATTAGTTATTAATTTAGCGTAGTTGTTAAACCTTTTTTAAGAAATAAGTTTGAAAATATTTAATTTTATTTGTTATTTTTCTTTAGAAGTTAAACAATAAATTGTTTATTTAAATTCATTTCATGTGTTTGTTTTTTATTTGTTGTTTAAAAAAACAGAAATTATAGTTTACTTTCATCAGAATACTAGATTTTTAACATGCACTTAAATTAAAATATAGAAAGAAAATTCAGTGTTCTTTGTAATAAATTTGGAAAAAAACATACATAAAGTTTTATAGATTTTAGTAGAGAAGAAGAAAAATGTCTAATAATAGGCTCTTCTAGGATTATTCTGAAAATAAACAACAAAATACCATAAATGAAATTAATAAAATTTCAAATAAATAAAAAATTAACTTACCAATGGATTTGGCCTAAAACGATAGGCTAACATCATACGTTTACGATAGGCATCGTATTCATTGTCACACTCCTCTGGAGTAGCAGAGTTTTGTACACCTAAACCCTGATTACCTTCACGTTGTGGTCCCCTTTTGCAAGTGAAAAGATAATATTAAAATCGTTGTTTATTTTTGTAAAATACTTAATAATAAATACTTATTGACGGGATCCACTATACCGGCACCATCTTGACCCAAACCCTGACCTTCTTTCCAGCCCAATTTTTGCAACATTTGAAAACCAATATTATCCTCTTTTAGCTTATACTCTTTATAATCACTTAAATCAGGTTGACGATTACTTTTTTTGGCCTCATATTGTTCCATGAATTTTTTCAATTCTTCTGGTGGCAAAAAATCTCCTATATGATGTTTACCTTCACTTTGTTTGGTTAAAGCTAAAGCCCATACTCGTGTAGCTTCCATTTCAGCCTGTCGCAATTTATGTTCCCAAGTGCCACCATCAACATCCTCATCCGAATCATATTCATATTTAAATTTACCACTTTTGGCCAAACGATCGATTTCTTGTCGTTTACGCATCATATCTTGGTACAATAAATTCACTTTATAATGTTCTTCGCATTTCTTCCAATCTTCTTCGCTGAGATTAGTGGAACCATAATTCAATTTGGCATAACTTAAGAGAGCCGGATCACTACGTGTTATTGTGGTGAGTAAAGGCTTATTTTGATTGGCAAAACTTGAGGGTACACCTTGGCCAAATAAAACTCAATATTTTTGTAAACTATTTACTTTTTCTTAAAAAAATTATGCATAAATCAGCAAAACTCACTTGACGACGAAGAACTTTCGGGCATTTCGATTTTACCTCCCCAACGTGATTTACGTAATTTTTTCTTTTCCATACGTCTCATTTCCTCCTGTTCTTCAGCTTCTCTTTCCTGACGCTCCTCCTCACTTAGCTCATTGCGACATTCTATGCGTCGCTTTATATTATCTCTATTACGATCCATCATACCTCTACGATACTCATCATCTGAATCATTGTCTGCACTTATAACCGATTCTGGATCATATTTATCCTCTTCTACAGAACAGTATAGACGTCGTTGTTTATAGGCTGAGGGATTATTTTTCTTTTCGTTTTCAAGTTCTTCTTTTTCTTTTTGTTGCTGCTCCTTAAGTTTTTCCTGCCGACGATCGATTATTTGTTGTCTATAGTGATGATATTGTTCAGAGGATTTATCGGAGAGAAACCTAAATATCAAGTAGACAAGAAGAGAAAATTTCATAGAAAAATAAACGGAAACGTTAAGAACAAAAAATTACAAAATTTATTTGTAACCAAAATTTTTTTCGATTTGTAGCGAAAAATATTCTTATTATTGTTTGTTTCTTTTGTAAAAGCATAAATGGTGCAGAAAATTGTAATCCTTTTTTTTTTTTTTTGTTTTTGTTTTTTGTAGTTAACAGGCCATCTTGTTTGCAGAGATCTGGATGTCATCATTGGTTGTTTTTTGTTGTTACAATTTCTTAAGTGTTGATTCCGTAAGCGGTTACATTATGGATTAATCGATTTTTCTTGTTAATGTTAAAAAGGAGAAGATGAATTCAAATAAATATCAAGAGATTGATTTTGATTTTTAAAACTTAAAGTTTGTTTGTTATTTTTTTCAATCTACACTGATGTATATTCCTATAAACGCATTTAATTTTTTTGTTTTATCTTTGTTGTTGTCATCCAAAAATGATAATGATTTTTTAATGGGAGGCTACTTAATGATACCTTTTTAGAGTTGTTTTGAGTTTTTTTGGTCTTTATATTTATATATTTGTATTTGTAATAATACTTGCTCTACACTTGTTGGAATAACAATATTAACAAATGTGATTGTAAAACTCTAATGCTCGCAATAGATTTGCAAGTGTTTCTATATTTAAATAAAAATATAAAATCTGTGTATCATCTGAATACAAAAAAATGAATCTGTATTTGTTTGTTTGTTTGAGACTTATAGGCAGCTAAACTACTGGACCGATTTTGCTGAAACTTTCGCAGAATAATATAAAAAAATTCGATAGAACCAGGGGAGGTACACCCCCATAAAAAGCAAATATTGATTATCGAATATCTAAAGAAATATAACAGCGAGAAATTTGGTTTAAATTAATTACTTCTTCAAGTATATGTTTCACTGGACAAAATGTAGGACAGTTAGGACACTGAGGAGGGGTACCACACACTTTATAAAGGCGACTTCCTCAATAATTTGCTTTACTGATTAAAATATAGGACAGGCAAAATCAAGGGGAATGGTACTCCCATACAAAGCAAATATTAAGTATCGAAGTCTTAAAGCGGAAGTATTTAAATTAGTTCTAATTACTTCCCATAAGATCTTTTTTACTAGCCAAAATTTACGACATAAAGGACACTGGGGAGGGGTACCACCCACTTTATAAAGGCGGCAAAGCGCACCGGGTCTTAGCTAGTATAAAATAAAATACAAAGTCCATTAGAAATCAAATGAAATTGTTGAATTGATCTTAAATAAAAAAGACCCAAAATAAGTGATTCGAGTGAAGTTCCAACCAGTTCCAGTCAGATTAGTTCCACAATAAGTGTTAAAAATTTGGATACAAATGAAAACGAGATTTTAAGTTCGGTAGAGGATTCTGACAAAACTTTTCAGTTTCATCTGTAAGTTAAAAAACCTATTTTGTTATTCTTCTCTTATGTTCATTTATTTTGTATTCACAGGTAAACGAGCTCAAAATTATTGCAAAAATTCGAAATTTCGTAAAAACTGCTGGCGAATGTTATTAATGAATGGATGAGTTAGCAGAAAATTTATGTTGAAAACGAACAGAGGAAAAATGTGTATGTAGCTTAAGTACATCAAATACCATAAGAAGTTAATTGTAGATACAGTATTGATTCTTTTTTTAATTTTCCAATTTTATAGATGCCGCCATTTCTATTGGATTGGGTGGGGACGAATTTATAAAACATACAAAATATTTTTTTCAATTTGTCAAAAGTAGAAAAAATTTTAAAAATAATATAGAAAAAAAAATTATTATAATTGAGTTTCTAAGTTTATAAAAATATTACGAAAATATGCTTACTTCAATCATGTTTCAAAAACTATTTTCATGTAAGCTTATTTTATAATTGCACTCCTAATCGTTTTGTATACTTTAACTAAAAATATTATCGCAAGAGTTATATTTTCTTAATGAACTAATTGTTAACAAGTGTTTTACAACAATTATCATAACACTTTTGCAAGCCTTACGCTTATGCTAGTAAGTTTGTTACAAGCCTTTTTGTTGGGAATTAATTTTTTAATTAATATTCTCTTGATATTCATTAAAATCCTATAATCTTCTCTTAATAACATTATCCAAGTTTGTTTCTTTTGATTTTAAAATATTTGTTGTTGTTTTTTTTGTTTTTGTTTTCATAATTATTATTTACCACAAAGCTGGATGTAATTGATTTTTATAGCCGCGTAATGTTTCTTCATATGCATCACCATTATCGGCAACCAAATCGATAAGATTTTCTAAAGATGTTGGTATTTGTATTTTATTGTCGACTGGAGGAGGATTGTTGTCTGAAAAAACTACTGAAAAATTCCTTTAAAATCGTGCTCGTAATTTAAAAAATTTTTGTATTTTATATTTTGTTCTTGAGATTTTGTTTTTGTTAAATAAAGAGAAATTAAAGAAATTGTTTTTGTTTGTTTGTAACAAAAAACATGCTTTTAACACAAATGTGTATTAAATGAAAAAACAAAAACAAAATTTAATAGACGAAAAAAAAATGAAAATTTATAAGAAAAACAAAATGTGTTATTGATTATGATTTTATTATAAAAATCATAATAAATATTGAAATATGTAATATATATTTTCTTTTTCATATTTATTTAAATTTAAATTAAGTCTTTTCTCATTTTAATAAAATACTAACCTTCATCTGTTTGTTGTTGTTGTTGCGTTTGAGATGGATGTTCTTGTTGTTGCTGTGCGGGTTGTTGTTGTTTTTGTTGATGATGATTATCATCTTGTTGTTGTTGAAATATATTTTCTTGCTGCTGTTGTTGTGTATTTTCTTGATTTCGCTCAAAATTATGCATTAAATTTTGATGTTGATTTTCTCGCTGTTGCTGTTGCTGCTGCTGCTGTATATTATTAGCTGTTGTATCCTGCTGTTGTTGCATATTTTGAACTGGTATTTGTATAGCTTCTAAATTTAATTGTGGCTTTGGTATAGCATTCAAATCAAATTCTTTTGGCTGTGGTATAGCATTTAATTGCATTGGTTCTGGAGCCGGTATCATATATAACGGCGTCAAATTTGCTAATGCCAATGGTATTTGTGGTGGGGGAGGAGGTGGTGGCGGTGCCACTGTTACTGTTTGCATTGGCATTAACATAGCGGCTGCCGCAGCAGCAGCTGCTGCCACTGTTGTTGGCGGTGGTGGTGGTGGCACAAATTGTGGCGCTGAAGCTGTAAAGAAGGCAGCAGCACTATGTGGGGGCATTGTGGTAGCTTGAGTAGCATTCGGTGCCTGCATTGTTTGTTGTAACATTAAATTTTGTGCTGCCATTAAAGCAGGATTAAATGCAAATGGTAATGATGGTGGTGTAGGTGGTGGTGGTGGTATTGATGATTGATGATGAAGATGTTGTGCTTGCTGTTGCTGCTGATGTGGATGTTGCTGCTGCTGTTGTTGTTGATGTTGATGCTGTTGCATGTGTAGCTGTTGTTGTTGTTGCTGCTGATGATGAATATCTTGCTGTTGAGATGTAATTATACCATCCGTTGATCCAGCGGAATTAGGGGTTTGTTCCATACTTGCTGTTGTAGTAGTAGTGGTACAACTGGTATTTGCTGTTTCCTCTTCCACCGTAGAAGTAACAGTTGTTTCCGGACTGTGGGAAAGTTTGCAAAATTGGTACAAATTATTAAGAAAATTAATTTTCAAAAACTCTTTTAACAATTCGATATAAAAAAATAAGTAAATCAAAGTTTTAATCTGAAATCTTAAATTCTCTGTAAATAATGTAATAAAAATTTTCAAAATTGTATATCTCGTAATAACAAGTTTGAATGAAAAATGAACCTTAATTTGTAATCAGTTTTATTTTTCGCCAAAATCGATTTTTTATCAAAATTAAACAAAAACTTAAATCGATTTTATATTGATAAATAATCTCTTAAATAGAACAAGAAGTTAATGTGGGTCAAGCTGACTATTGAATACCCTTCACCAAATTGTTGGTTATAGGTGAACGGCACTCGTTTACATTTATTTTCTTGTTTACGCTTAAGAGTTCTGTATATAATATTTTCTGGGGTATTAAATGGAAGCTAGAGAAATTGTGGACCGAGCCATATAAAGGCTTGCATATCGAGCTTTGCTTATATTTGTCTTGATTTGACCTATTTTTATTACAATACCGACGTACAAGTGAATTTTAAACCCATTCAAAGTAATATTTGGTATATATTGTATGGGACCCATGAGAAATAATGTATCCATTCTCATATAATTTGGAACATCGTTTGATTAATATCATACTTTTTTGACAAATTTTATTAAAATCATTTTATATTTTAGGATATTATATACTTAAAATTCCAACAGGCATCATCCATGAGCCACATGCCAAGTTTCATCACGATCGTCGTTAAATAGGCTCAAAAAGTGATTCTGAATCGAACGTAAATAATGGTGTTTGCAATATCTTTCTTGCCCGTTAAAAACTTTTGCACAAAAGCAGAATACCCCAACCACCTACGGTGGCGTAGGGAAAAAAGGCGCATAGAAAATGGAGCTCAATTTGCAATCGCTTTTATTTTTCACAAAAATCTAAATCTATATGTATTAAAAAATTAATCTTGGATTTTCTATCTGTTTGCTTGTTTGGGACTTATAGACAGCTAAACCAATGAATCAAGTTTGCTGAAAATTTCACAGAATGATCTCCATATACCCGAAAGTAATATAGGCTATAAAAAAATTTCGATAGGCCCAGGGAGGGGAGAAATTTAACATTATTATAAGTTAAATTCTAGTTGATTTAATAAAAATATTATTTTCCTACAAAATATTTTCCTCCATAATTTTTTCTAATTCTTTACAAAATAGGAATCTGCTGGTGCAGATTCTACAGTTATCTACAAAAATTATGACAAAAGTTTATATAATATTTACTCACATTGCCACCACCGGCAGCTTGGGTATTTGTTGCTGTTGTTTTTCCAAAATCTTTTTGAAATTCTCCAAAAATGATCCATCATTACAAAATGTATTCTGTACTTTAGTCGGTGGTTGTTCCGTTGATGGTGCTGTTACGATGGCACGTTTTAAGCCAGATCCAAACATTTTACCCGTCTTACCGGTTAAACTTGTTAGTGAAGACTTTGTAGTTGTTGCTGTTGTCGTTGTCGCCACATCCAGGGAAGAATCTAATTTCTTATCAGCCTCATTTTCAGTTTTTATTTCGTCATCATTATTTTTTTGTTTCTCACCAGACGATGAGGATTCATCATTATTGACATTTTTAAGTTTGGCTGCCAAAGTTTGAGCCGCTGCCACCGCCTTGGCCAGCTCAGCGGTACGTTGTTTCTCTAAGATTTCTTGACGTTTTTTGGCAATAATTTCTTCTTGTTTACTCATTTGAGCAAATCGATCAATGCGTGAGGAATTACGTTGAGCCATTTTCACTTTTCTTTTCTCAATGTAACAACAGGAACCAAAAAGAACTTTTTTTTTGTCTATAAGAAACTTTTGCTGCAATTTTTGGGGAGTTTTCATAAAAATCTTATAAAATGCTAAATCTTTTAATTATTTTTTATATTTTCCATGTTTCACTTGGAAAAAATATTATAAATTCCACTTTTCTTTATTAATTTTTAACAATTTTTCAATTTTCCTTAACGAAAAAACAAGGAAAATTTTTTTCTGTTTTATAATTTTTCGGTTTTGATTTTTATTGACGGTGCAAGCTGCACAAGTGTTGCCAGATTATATAACCAAAATATGATTTGCATGGAAAGTTAACAATCAAGTTAACAAAATGATTTGTTGAGTAAAAACAATTAAAAGTCTTTGTAGTAGAAAGTAGTCTCAGACCAATTTTTATAACGAAAAAACTACTAAATTACAGTGGGATCGAAAAATATTATTGTAAAACAAATCAGTTATAATGTTATTGTCAAACGAATCTATGTATATATTGTTAATCTGATTAGCAAAAAGTGCGTACTAAAATTATTTAATATTTTGAACAAAAACCAACTTGGTCCTACAAAAAGTTGGCTAAGAATTCCAAGGTTTCCATTAATGTTAAAAAGTAACAATTTTCTAAAAACTAGAAAAGGGAAGCATTTTAAAAATAGCTCCCAACAAATCTGGTAGCATAGCAGCCAGGTTAGCTCAGTGCTAGAATTATTTGGTACGATAAGTAAAGGTTTATGCAGGTTTAAAAATCTACAAGGCTCAAAAGGTACATAACAGGAACGTTGCTAAGAATTTATAGGCCGAAAACAGGTCATGGAAATTGAAGAATAGTTTTCTGAAAGAAATATTCTTGCTGCATAATGGATAACGAAACGTAAGTTGTAGCAGATTTTATGCAACTTCCTGGTCAAAAATTCTAAATTGCGTATGTTCGAGGGTATGTTGAAAAGTTCAAGAACTAAAAGCAGTCAAAATTAAAAAAAAAACTTGGTATGGAACAAACTCTATAAATACCGAAACTTAAAGAAGAAAATGTTTACAAAAAAGCTGCTTCCAATCATAAGACTTCATTATTTTTGGTCTAACTTTGCAATCTGTCACTATAACAAATAAGTATAAGACTAAACAAACATAAAATGTATTCTATTTTTCACAGTGTATTTGTTATAATGGTTGTAAAAATTAGTACTAAATTTAAAAGTTTAACATTGTTAGATTAAAATTGGAAGTTAATGATACACTGATAAAAATACGAGAAGAGTAAACAAAAATAGAGGATTTTAAAAGAAGTCGTTATACAATGCTTTGAAACGGATCGAAAATTGAATTTCGTTTAGGGAAATGTTATATTATTCTCTAAGTAATTGCAATTAGTAAAGGAGTGAGACATGTATGTTAATAAAATACAAAACCACTGAACTTTTATAGAAAATTTTGTCATTTTGCTTGAATAAATGGTTCAACTTTGTTTAAAATCGATCATACTTTTTTTGGTGTTCTTTAAATCTCATTTTAATACATTTTCATTAACCTAAGCTCCTGGCTGTCGTGGGGGATTGGTCTATCTTGGTACAAATAACACATTATTGTTCTTGTACCACAGATGGCCTTGTTTACTAAATTAACAGAATGACAAGTCAGGCCAAAAATGAGTGGACCCATTATGAATTTTCATGAATGGAAGCAGAATTTTATGTGAATATTCCTTGATGTAAATTTCGGTATTTATTGAGCCCCCTGCAACAAATGATTGGTTTATTTTAACGAAACTGCATATTGCTTGCCTTATTGAGAACTTTTTGGGAATTTTTGACTGCTTTTGTGTTCTAAACTTTTCTTTAATAACATAAAATTTTAGACCAATATGTTGTGAAAATTCTGTCAGTAAATACTTCTCATAGTTCATTATGCAGCAAGAATATTTTTTTTTAGAAAATCTGACATAGAACATTTAAATTGTTCTGTTTTTGGCCTCTAAATGTTAAGCATTTTTCCTGCCAAGAATTTTTTAGTCTTGTATGTTTTTAGAACTGCATTAGCTTTAACTTTACCCGGACTGCTTTCCCACAGGATGTGTTGGCTTTTTTTACTAAAACTCTAGAAACTAAAACTAGATTTTCTATCAACAGACAAGTTCTCCTGGGACTGGTTATAACATCGAAAACTGTTTGACGGAAGATCTTTGAATGCATGGCGAACTTTTTTTTGAACCGAATTGGGTTTCGTTGAAAATATGTAATATTTTTTTGGTGTTAAGAAATTTTCGATCTCAGTCCTTATCTCAAACGAATAAAAAGTTACAGAAAATTCAAATCAAAAAAATCGCTATGAAACCCACAGAACTTCCGCTCTCTGTACGTTATTTTTATGCCTCAAAATCAAAGCAGGGTAGCTACAGTTCCACACTCAAATATACATCGGGACTTGAGCTTTGATTTTATAATAAATACAAATTTAAAATAAATAAATAAAACCCATTATTATTTTTAATAATTTTTCTTTTGTTCCATTCCGCAACAAATATTTATTTAATATTTTTTTTTATTTTTTTTAAACAAGAACAATAAATATATTTATTATTTTTTTCCTAAATTTGCAATTCGCTTAATAATTTTGAACACTTAAAAGACATAAATTATATTACGAGTCTTTTTGAAAGTTTTTATTGTTTTTTTTTTTTTTTAACAATTATAAAGAAATGACTAGATTTATTGGAAATGTTATATAGTTTTCCTTTGTTTTAAAGATAAAAATTTGAAAAAAGCTAAAAAATTATTAATTTAACTACAATTACTAATAGGAATATCTATATATAAATTTCTTTGATAAACTATTATTTAGGCTTTTAAATATCATTTAAGTAGATTTCATTTCAATAAATATAAATGGCAAAGTAAATATATATTTATGTATATCAATAATAAATAAATTTCCAATAATATATAATTTTATTATATATATATTTTTTTTTAATAATTTCATTTTAAATATTTTTTATTTATTTATTTTTTTGATAAATAAGTATCACTTAAATGCATAAATATGTTAATATTAATATTAATTTAAGTTTAACTTTAATAATATTTTGGAATAATTAAACCTTTTAACATATCAAAACTATTACCATCTGGTTGTACTATTTCAATAGTGCCATTTAATAATTTGACTTTTAAATAACCGTATTCATCTATGCCAACAACTTTTGCATCTTTCTTGGAACCAAACTGATCACAAATTGTTATAGATTGATTGCTGTAGAAAAAAAATAATGAAAAATATAATTAAATTTTTTTATAAATATTTTTTTTCAAGTTTTCCTCAGTAAGTCTTCATATATGCTCTCTTTAATTGGATGAATGAAAAAAATATTTATTATTTCATTTAGTATTTTATAAAATGTCTGTTATTTAAAAGTGACAATTGAAAAATAAATTCGATTTCCTTGGAATTTGTAATAAAATATAAATAGAATTAACGTAAGAATTTGCTGTTCAAAACTTTAAATCTTTCCTTGTTTTACGACTTCGTTTGTTAGACTGGATGTGCCTCTCTGAGTTTTGGGCGTTGTAATTGGCATTTCTCTATTCCAATCTCAGTTATGCTAGACCTACTGTATTCAAAAACCGAAACAGGAAACCGTTTTTTTTGCACCACAGAAAGCCGACTCGTTTCGAATAATTTAAATTTTCGAATTATTTGACATGCCGCATTTTCGAATCATTACTTCAACTTCATGCCCAATAAAGGCCATTGCACGGTATATGCTTTTATTTATTAAACTCAAAATTTCTATTAAATAAGTATTTTTTATAAATTTATAATAATCTTACAAAAACCGATTAACCGGTTTTTTTGACATAAAACCGTATTCGAAAACTGATTTTATGAAAAACCCATTTTTCGAATTACTCGAAAATGTCGATTTTTGGACTACACTAGCTAGAACTAATGGTGCAAAACGCGGCAGATTCAGTTTCCAAAAACGATATTCACATCGTTACTTAAAGTCGCGAAAGCTACGATATATGAATGCCTGTAAGTATCCTTTCTAACATGCCTTTGTGTAAACTCCAATTGAGAGATATTGAAGTTTTGATAATGCTTGGTATGACATCCGAGAGGAAACTGTTTACTAATCATTTCATTACACTCGTTTAACGGTAGGATCTACGCCTCTTCATTAATATGAGTATGTGCATCTCTAGTTGTGTCAGAACTACTCTTGCAGACCGCGACAAAAATCTGTTTATTGTTTCCAATTAACGGTGGGTAGACCGCAGTCACAACTTTAAACTTCGGAAGTTGTGGTGTCTCTATGAATTTCGTTAAAAACCAAATTTTTATTAAAGGATCTTGCACACATCTGTTCTGTTCTATATGTTTTGTAGTTAACAGAACAATTTAAAAAATGATTAGGTTTCGAACAGCAATGTTTCGAATTAATTTACTAACTTCCAAGTATATAGAATTTATTTAATCTATTTAATGATAATATATGAGTCTACATGTACTCGAAAAGAGTTGTTTTTATTTTGAACAACACTGTTTATTTTCAATGACTTACCTGTGTAACCATAATTCATGGTAAAGTTCATAAAAACTTTCAAATTCTTCTCTTTGTACTAATTCAATCAAACGTTCGATTTCATTAAAGACTAAAGCCAATAACACTTCATATTTGATAGTCGGTAATTTTTGTTGATTTGCATTATTGTAATCGCGTATTAAATCATTAATACATATTGTGGGTTTTTGATTATCCAAATTAAGAGCAAATCCTGTATTTACCACAGCATTTGTACCCATAAGTGTTGTTTTAACCATTACACCACCGATTTTGTTAATACCATTAGCGTAGGCATCATTGGGCCATTTTAAACCAAGATTTAGAACCTGTAATATAAATGAAAATTTCATCAGTTTAATAATTAGTTAAGTAGTGAGATCGAAAAATTCTTAACACACAATAGCACAACAAATAAACATATTGTTATTCTGATTAAAATTAGTTACTAGAAAAATGTGCGTACTAAAATGATTTAATATTTTCAAGCATTTAAAGACAATACAAAGGACTGTCCAATTGTTTCCAATGTGAACTTGTCCCTTGGTAGAAAACCTGGTTCAGGTAGAAGGAGTGATTCACATTTTCAAAAGAGTTTCTAACACTCCGTAGCTGTTATTGGATACTTTGGAACTCTGTACCTACAAAAACTAGCAGAGAGCGGAAAAAGTATAGTACTTATGTTTTAAACAAAAGAAGTAAAGAAGTTGTTAGCAAAGTGATCTTGTTTTGTTCCGTGTTTTTTTTTCAATTTTTGTTTAGTTTTTTCATTTACAAGTGGCGAACAGGTTATATTAACCTTGTTATTCCGTGTGTATGGCTAAAAAGGAATCATTTGAGAACACTTAATGCATATATTCTATCTATCTGATTCGGCACGCTAACATCCATAATAATTGACAGAGCTCTATGAGTATTTGTTATAGTCCTGAGAAGTTTCCCATTAAAACTAACAAAATCAGTTCAGTATATTTAAAGATTATGACCGACATCTGAGGCTACTATAATATTAAATTATATACACTTCATTACCATGCCAAAAATTATCAAAATCTGTTCAGTATAAAAAATTTTTAGCTTGAAATATAACTAATTCTAATTCATTAGATTCGTCATAGCCGAATATAACATTCTTTTTGTTTATACTTTGTTAAAAAAACATTTCTTACAGTGTATATTCCCATTCATTAATTTCAATTTGTTTTTTTCTATCCCCAACATGATGACATTTGACATATTAAATACAACTCTAAGCTGTCACCCTCTCAATTCGTTAGGTTTCGCAACAGCCCTGTATACTATTCGTTAACACAAAAAAAAAACACACACATAAACGACTCGTTGCTTTGTGCAAATTGAGAAGAAAAATTTTACTTTTTTTGCTGTGAAATTATTTAAAATAAATAAAAATTAAATAAATAACATAAATAAAAAATATGCAATTAACGAATAAAGAAGAAATAAAATAAACGAAATTAATTAATGAAAACGAAATGTAATATAACAAATATAAAATATCTATAAATTTCAAGAAAAAATAAAAGAAAAAAATTTTGTCAAAGATATCTTAGTAGTAGCGAAAGTAGGCGCAAAGCAAAGAAGAATAAAAGAGATTTTTTCACTTACAAATTCCCTACAAGAAAAAGCAGAAATACAAATTGATACCAAATTTCAGAAAAGAAAAAAATATGTTTAGTGAAAAGATATAAATATATTTTTAGTGAAATTTTGTTATTGTTGGAAAAAGCAAACAAAAGAAATTTTAAATAACGAAATCTTTAAGCAATAAAATCAACGTAATAATAAAATAGATAAAACTTGTTTATATAAAAAATATTTTCAAGCAAAAGAAAAAAGTAAATAATGTAATAATAGTATTAAGGTGTTAGAGAGAGGTTCTAAAAGGAGAAAATCCTCCTTTTTTGCCAAACTCCCATCAAACAGAGGAAAAGCAAAGAAAGAAAAAAACAAACAACAACTTATTAACTAATAACCCCGAATTCTGCTGTCGCCGCCACTATAAAAACAAAAACAAGAAGAAAAAAAATAACAAAACAACAACAAGACTAAAGACGGCTGAGCCAAAGTCTTGTGTACAAGAAAAAACCTAAAACACACACACACTCAAACGAAAATCTTAAATTTTCTATTTCTAAAATTTTAAAAACGAACAAAACAAAATATAAAATTTTAAATGGAATTTATGATTGCAATAAAGGTAGAGTTACTAAACTAATAATTAAGATGAATTAAATTAATTTATACAACTTTTTTTATTGAAAATTTGTTGTTTTTTTCCTTTAAACTTCGTTAACATAAAAAATCGATATCAGACTTTTATATTGAATTTTTTGTTTTCATCTTGCTATAATTTTCTCTCCTTTTATTGTTTTTTCTTTATTTATAAAGATTTTTTAGAATAATAAATAATAATAATACTATGAATAAATAAATTATTAAATATAGTTTGTATTTATTCGTCATCATGATAAATAAACTAAATTAAGTGCGGGTGAAACATTTGTTTTTTTCTTATCTATAAAAAACCCAAAGGGGTTTAATATTAACACAGCCACACTCAAATACAAACTAACGAACGATATGATTATTTTCAGTATAAACGGAATATCTTTCAAATAAATTAAAATATATAAAAAAAATTTAATTCCGTCCTAGATTCCGATACAATCAAACAAATCATTCAATGAGGATTTGACCAAACTGAAAGATTTTCGATAGAATAGGGTACACATGGAGCACCCCCTTTTCCTATCCGTCCTACATTTTGTCTATTAAACAACTGCTTGAAAAATTGATAGGGTCAAATTTCAGAACCTTCGCTTGTATAATTCATTTGATATTCTATAACCAATATTTGACTTTTATGATGGATATCGCTTCTCTTGGTCTTTTCCCACCTTCATTTTTTTCAGTAAAGTAGATCGTTAAAAAAGTTGTTGGAACCAAATTTAAAAATATCTCGCAGTTATAGTTCTTTAAATATTCAGAAAAACAATATTTATTTTGTATGGGAGTACTCTTCCCCTTGGTCCTTTCGGAATCTTTATAGCCTATGCTACTTTGGGATATATTGTTATCATTTTGTTCAAATTTCATCAAAATTTCTCTGACATTTTAGGGTTCATACGTTACATTCATACACTCAACCTATTTTATATAACGATTCAAATTCTAAGGAGATTTTTTTTAGAAAAATTCAAGGGTTTTTTATAGATTTTTTATTAGCACTTCCAAAATAAAAAAAAAAAATATTAATAATCTAATAAAAGTGACAGAGTCGCTTGAGGAATAGAATTCTTATATTTCCTATTTGCCCATAAATACTTTCTCTAATACGCACTACACTAACATTCAAGCTTCCTTATAGTTCAACAGATCAATTAGGTTAGGTTGAACGTAAATAAAAATATAAAAAAAATCAAATTTAGTATGAAGACTTCATTTAGAACGAAACGTAAAATCATTTGATTTCTTAATTCGGAATTGTAAAAATTATACATTTAAAACTTATTTTAAAAAGAGATTTTTTATGATTAAATTAGAATCGAAGTTTATTAAAAAATTCAATATCTTTTTTTTTATTAACGTGAATTCATCTATAGGAGTATATAAGTTCGAAATATTACCACATTTCTCTCAAGAAACATAAAATGCATGAATCGATTTCACTACAAAATATAAGTGAGAACTTAATTCAAATAATAAAATCATTTCTTCAATATTTCAATATATTTTTTTTTTTTCAAAATCTTGAAAAAAACTCACATATATTCTTCAAACCTTATAGGTGTTCACAATATCTCATGATTCATTTAATAACAAACATGGAGAAATATTAAAACAATAATATCCATTCAATAAAGTTAAAAGGAAAGAATGATAAAAATAAAATAATAACATCCATAACTTTATTGGCTAATTATCTTTAAAAGGCCATCATGAAGTATAAACATTTACAGAATATTCAATTAGTCTTACTAAATTGCTTTTATTTATTATTATTTCTTTTTATTACATTGCAGTTCATTTGAAAACGAAACGAATAAGCACCAACCAGCTCTCCCTTCATAATGAGCAGTGCTACAACAACTCCTACTAAAACCATGATGACACCTATGCAACAGCAGCATCCCCCTATGCCACAACATTCGGCATCTACCCATTCAACTCCGGTGCGTAGTCCTCAGACGAATGCTCATTCGTCATCAACATCTTCGTTGCCGGCCAATGATTTGGATGTCATACAAGATATGATAGATTGTTCGGCAAATCGTTTGGAAGGTTTACGTACTCAATGTGTTACCAGTACCACTTTAACGCAACGTGAAATACGTTCTTTAGAGACCAAACTATTGCGTATGTTTTCGGAATTGTTACTAACAAAGGGCAGATTAAATGAACGTATACCCGCCAGTGGTTTACCTCATACATCGGGTAATGAATTAAGGCAATGGCTGCGTGTAGTGGGCTTAAGTCAGGAAACTTTAAATGTGTGCCTCACACGTTTATCGACTTTGGAACAGATTTTGGAATTAAGTGATAAAGAATTAAAGGAATTAATACAAAATAATCCTTCCTATAGGGAGGAAGAAGTAAGACGTTTAACAAAAGCCATGCAAAACCTGCGTAAATGTAAAGATATTTTAACAAAACCCAATGATGTTATACAAACTGCAGTAGAGGGTGTTCAAAATTCTTCATCTGCAGGAAGTAATCAGCAAGTGGCAAACAGAGAAACAAAAGAACAGTTAATAGAACAATTATTTTGGGATTCTTGGGATAGACATCATCGTGGCAGTGTAGGTAATATTGGAGTAACAGCGTCGCCTAGATCTCATCGTAATATAATAAAACAAGCTAAACAGCAGCAGCAACAACAGCAACATGCCAATAGACAATCTCCCTCTAATGACAACCAAAGTTGTAAATCTTCCTCTACCACAGTTAATAACTCTGGAGAGGATAATTCTGTCTCCGCATTGACTTTAACACTAACACCTTCACCTCCACATTCACCATTTACACCCACCTCAACTTCTACCAGTTTTAGTAATATCGGTGGTGGTAGTTTGAATGGAACTCCACAAAAGGGTAAAATTGCTGGTACACCACCACCAATGAAAAAACATTTTACCGCTATCAATAACACTCAACCTTTAACACCTACTCATAGTAGTGGTGGTGCAGGTGCTGGATATCCACATCATCATCAACAAGAACACATACCCATACCACTGTCAAAGTCAAAATCAAATGAATCCCATTCGCAAGATTCACCTTCTTTAATGGCAAATAATGCTTATAAAAATTCTTCTGGCGGTATTTCTAGATCCCGTCTTAATACTGATCCTAGTCCTGATAGTCATTCTTCAGCCAGTTCGGATATTCTAATGGAAAACTCCAACAATAGCAGTAATAACAATAGTCTACAGGTGCCACTGTCTCCCTTAACGCCCATAGTTAATTTGAGCATGAGTCATAATATAGCTCATCGTTTTACTACACTGGTTAAAATGGCCACTTGTGATCTCTGCCAAAAGCCCATGTTTATTGGCCGTAAGTGTAAGGAATGTAAATATCGTTGTCACAAAGTCTGTGAGCCAGATGTACCCAATTCATGTTGTTTGCCACCGGAATTTATTGATGAGTTCAAACAGGCCATTAAGGATGCTGGTTATCATTCACAAATCACCCATACTCCTCCCACACTCAACAATCAATCGCCTAATCAGGGTCATGGCACGCTGGGAAAAGGTCGTAAGGGGCTCAATTCGGGCAGACATCAAAAGCATAGCTCAACTGCCAACTCTAATATGGTAATGCATGCTGATAGCAGTTCGCCTGGTTCGAGTTGCAACAGTTCTAGTCCCTCAAGTCCAGCGCTGTTTAATATACAACAACATCATCATTCATCCGGCGATATGCAAGCTACCACCATTATGAGCTCTTCGGCTGGTGGCTCAAGTACCAGCTCCAATATGTTGTCTACACCTTCGTCACATAAAAATGCCAGTCAATTTAATTTTCCCGATGTAACCATCACCTCAAATTGTAATAATCCTTCTGGTGCTACCACAGAAACTATATTATCGGCTCAAAATGCTAACAACACCTCACCAAATCATGAATTTACTGAGGCCCACAAATCACGAAACAATAGTCATGAAGCTTTGATTACAAACTCTTCGAACAATGCAAATACTCATCACCACCATCATCATCATCATCAAATCAGCAATAGTACCAATAATAGTATTAATGTAACAACTGTGAACTCCAACAATTTTACAGCCTCAACTTCTTCTACACTCACCAATCACTCAACAAATAGTATTGTAAATGCTGGTCCTGCTACATTTTTCCAAAGGAAACTTAGTTCGGCTGGTGTTGATAAAAGGGATAATTTTGCCGAACTCTCCGATACCCATAAATCGAATGATAGTGACAAAACAGTATCGCTATCGGGCAGTACATCGGCTTCTACTGACTCAGATCGAACACCTGTACGTTTGGACTCCACAGAAGATGGTGATTCTGGTAATTGGCCCCGACAAAATTCATTGTCTCTTAAGGAATGGGATATACCCTACGGAGATTTACAAATGCTGGAAAAAATTGGCCAAGGTCGCTTTGGTACGGTGCATCGAGCTTTGTGGCATGGTTCGGTTGCTGTTAAACTACTTAAGGAAGACTATCTCGATGATGAAGACATGCTGGAAGCGTTTAAATCAGAGGTGGCCAACTTTAAAAAGACACGACATGAAAATTTGGTACTATTTATGGGTGCTTGCATGAATCCACCCTATTTAGCAATAGTCACTTCCCTATGCAAGGGTAATACGCTTTACACTCACATTCACACCCGTCGCGAGAAATTCGTCATCAACAAAACCACCCTCATAGCTCAACAGATCACTCAGGGTATGGGCTACTTACATGCTCGTGGTATTATTCACAAAGATTTGAGGACAAAGAATATTTTCTTAGAGAATGGTAAAGTTATAATAACCGATTTTGGTCTATTTAGTTCAACAAAATTGCTGTACTGTGATAAAGGTTTGGGTGTACCCACTGGTTGGCTCTGCTATCTGGCTCCCGAGGTAATGCGTTGCCTAATGCCACGTAAACCATCTGTTGAGATTCTACCATTTTCGGCAGCCTCTGATGTTTATTCATTTGGCACTGTTTGGTATGAACTATTGTGTGGCGAATTTCCATTTAGGTCTCAACCTCCCGAATCAATAATTTGGCAGGTGGGACGCGGAATGAAACAAACTTTGGCCAATTTACAAACTTCCCGTGATGTTAAAGACATATTAATGTTATGCTGGCATTACACAGTCGAGGATAGACCCGATTTTCCCAAATTGTTAACATTATTCGAGAGATTACCTAAAAAACGTTTGGCACGTTCACCTTCTCATCCAGTACAGTTGTCAAGATCTGCTGAAGCTATATTTTAAATTCAAACAACAACAACAACTAATGTAAGACCTAAGAATTCAATGTTTTTTTTCCTCAAAATTATTGTAAATATTATGGAAAATATAAGATTATATAAAAGATAACATATAAATAGCAAAAATATAACCAAAATCCAACCCAATTTCCCTCTTAAATATATAAAAAAGGACTCTTATTATTAATAAAAGTCATTCCTTTTTTCCAAACAAAAGAATTTCTCAAACTAAATTTTAAATTATTAAAGTAGTTTTTTTTCTAGCAAAAACTTTAAAACAGAAAACATTTAAACAAATGTACACTGATTGTAAATATCGAGATGAAAAACTAACAAACACAAATTATGATGAATTATATAAAAAATAATAATAATATATTAACTAAAAACATAATAAAATATGCTTTAAGTAAACACAAATGTTTAAGTTTAAGTTAAAAGACAAAACAGAAAGAAATAAAACTCTTAAAGAAATTAAAGAAAAGAAAATAATTCTATTTACATTTCAATAATGTAAGCAAAACATAATTTAACAAAAATATAAACAAAAAATTAAAAAAAAATACTTTAAATTAAATAAATAAAACAAAATATGACATTATAAAACAAAACATAATTAAAACAATTAATTTAGTTGTTATCAAATATTTTAATTAATTTTTGCTCTCAATAAAAAATTATAAAAGTACAAGCGGAAGTGAATGCATCACATACACTGGATAATGGATTAATTATAAAGATTCCTCATAAGTCAATCGATTCTTTATGTCAAATCAATCTGGAGTACAAAATCATATTTAACAAATAATATTTCTAGAACTTCTAAACACATCTATTTCTCTTCAAATAATGTCAACAATATTAACTCTAAAATAATCACTTTGGTTAAGCACATCAGTCCCTGATTTTTGACAAGGTTCTTATTAGTTTGTTATTACCAACCGCGAGTGACCTCCGTATGATACCAAACAAAGCATTCATAACTATGCTACATTGGTAACCGAATAATTTTATGGACAAGAACATAGTTACTATGTCAGCTGTTGGAATTGATAGTTTGGGGATTTGGACTAGTAGGAACTATGGCTACCGTCCATTTAAGTGAATATTCAGGCAACCTACAACCTAGGATAAGGATAGGTAAATTGTATACCCACCCCCTTCTTGGATAGGGATTTTTCTGTTATAATCACGGTTCACTGGTTCACCTGGTTCACTCGACTTTTATATCCCGGATAATGGGAAAAGAGTCTTTTTTAGACTACCAAATGACTACAATATTTTTAAGCAGAGGTTTCGCTTATTAGTAGAGCGATCAGATAGATTTTGTACTATAGAATATTCAATACGAATATTGCAATCCGTACTGATAGTCTGGCTGCGTTGAAGTATCTCTAGGGTGTATATACTTCATTCAGTTTGGTGAATAAATTGCGAAAATCACTAAATGAGAAATTCCAGCCTGGAGTTGATCTGGGTAAAGGGACCATTCAACGCTTTCTTTTTCAGATCTAGTGTCGCTTCCTAGGTAAGGTGCAAGTAAGATGGCTAAACTAACCCTCCAGCTTCATCCCTAGTCCAGGAGAGGGTTCATAATGGGACTCTCAAAACATTTTTATTTTCATACTGTAATCTCAGATCTCACATAACACGGTGGTATAAATGTAGAGGTTGCCAGAATGAGAAAGAAAAGGAGATAATTAAACACTTCTTGTGCGGTTGTCCCTCTCAGTCTGCTTAAAGGGTACTTTTGGCTGACCTAATATACATGATTTCAGGTGAATCGCCCATAACACAAAAGGAAGAAATCAGTTTGAAATGCGAGAAATTGTCAATCATATTGTTGATTTCAACACCCTAAAAAGGTGTCCTGTAGATACACAAATCTCGTGTCTAATTTGTGTAGGTTTTTTGAGAAACTTCTAATGACGAAAATAAAACCCACTCGTCGTTGAGTTTATTGTATTATTCTGGATTCAGAATCGTTAAGAGTTTTGGTGATTACCACCATTTCAAGAACCGTCGTGTTTGATAAGCAGGATGATATCGTCCCGTTTAGATACAGTAAGAACAACATTCCAGCTCAACATCTCGCTTCTTTCGTTTAGTTCGTTACAATATTTGATGGATTTTATGTGAGAGTGATATGAAAGCCCGGACGAACTAAGCAGCAACTATCAATTTATCTTTTTTCTTCTCCTCTAACATGGCTTCGCTTCAACTTATTTTCCAATCTCCACTTTAAACTCTAAACTTCTAACTTTATTTCTATGTTTTTCCCATTTTTTAATTCTTCATTTTTTAGGTAACCTTCAGTACCCAGAGATTCAGAGTCATATCTGTGACTTTCATGACTGCCTGATCTACCTAACCAACATAACTTGGCTAAATAGGTTCTAGTTGGTTAACTAGATTCTCTAGGAACCTCTTGTCAACAACCCTTAAAAGAGATTATTAAGGGAGTTTAACCTGAAAAAGAATAAAGTGGCCGTCCATCAATCTTGATCTATGGCGATCAATGGAGACTTTAAGTTTTTTAAGCCACTAAAAACTTGTTTTCGATGGCCAGTAAGAAGAACTAGAGGTGAACGGGGTCTTTTTAAAAACTGATTTTTAAATGAGGTTTGCCTGATTTGTTTTGGCAATTGGCCGATAACGATTTTCGAGAACTGACAGAATCCAAATAGGATGCTGGGTAGCTCATATCATAAAGGGTATAAGTAGATAAAAGGTTGAAGACAGGTATCTAAGTCTACTTTAAAAGTCAAGCGAAGGATTAAAAGTCAATGGATTTAAACAAAAAATTAGAATATAAAGCTATACGGAAGGCCAACAATTATTAAAATCGAATTACTAAAAAAGCACAGCTAAAAAATTAAAGCTGTCAATATAATCGTCCAACTTTATATCGAAGCAGTTTCCTTTTATTATTGTATATATGTTAGTGTGTGCATATGTGAAATTTAAGTCCATGTAACTTTGAGAACACTTGCGAATGACGCTTCTTAAAACTACAACCAAAGAATTCTGTTTGAAAATTTTTCGAGAATATGATCATGATTTCCTATAGCTTTCATATAACCCTGACAACCACAAAAGGCATAAATCTCTGATAAATGTGAGATAATTATACAATTTTCTATAATCAATTTTTGCATTATTACTTTATACATATACGTATAGGTAGGTGATGGGGCATAGTTAAGATTCGGCACATTTGAATATAATTTTCATAATTGCTTTTCACTTTAAGTGAATTCGCATATCGACAATAAATATTTAAATTTCTAAAAAAAATATATATGTAACGACTTACCTTATAGACGGAATGACTTTTAAGTGCATTTATTAAAGCAGCACCTAGAATATGTTGTATTAAAGGCAAACGTTGACCCAAAGGCGTATCAAGAGATATATGAAGTTGTATGGAACACATAGCACATCCCAAAGGGCTAAGCCACTAAAAATGTGGAAATTTTAAAAGGTAATGGAATTTAAAATAGAACATTAAAGAAAATACTTTAATAACTAAGTAGTGAGATTAAAAAATTCTTAACATACATTTAAAGTTTTACACAAATGTATTTTTTTTTGATCAAGTTATCTTTGTAAAACATATCAGTTATTATGTCAAACAAAAGAATATATTTCCAAACCGATCAGAAAAAAAGTGCATACTTATATCATTAAATATTTTCCACAAAACCCAACTTAGTCCTACAAAAAGTTGGTCAAGTATTAAAAGGTTTCCCAAATGTTCTCAATGTTATTAAACAAAACCAGGAGAACTTGTCCGTTGATAGAAAACCTGGTTCAGGTAGTAATCTATATGATGTTTCTAAAGCCAAAAAATACATATCCAAATGAGCTCCCAGTACATTCAGTAGTAAAGCAGCCCAGTTTGCTCAGTGCTCTGACCATTTGGTACGAAAAGTTAATGCTAATGCAGCTTTAAAAACTTACAGGGTTCAAAAAGTCCTGGATGACGAAACGTATGTTCTGGAAGATTTTTTGCAAATTCCTGATCAAAAATTTTATGTTTCTGTTGTTCGAGAGTAGTTAAAGGAAAGTTTAAGACCCAAAGAAGTCATAATTTTCAAAAAATGTCTTGGAATGTCAAGCGATATGCAGTTGTGGCAAAAGAAGACAATCATTTGTTACTATTTACATGAAGACTCTTTTCATTCATAAGAGTTCATTATCTGTCCACATATTTTTGGTCTGTCTTGGTATCCTGTCACAATGGCAAATAAGCCATTGTGATTACCAGAATAGTAATGTGGTATATGTACCAAGAGAGGCAAATTCTCTAAACT
This sequence comes from Cochliomyia hominivorax, assembly GCA_004302925.2. NCBI lineage: Eukaryota > Metazoa > Arthropoda > Insecta > Diptera > Calliphoridae > Cochliomyia > Cochliomyia hominivorax. The sequence goes on along the minus strand of PYHX02000467.1, from coordinate 41,854,378 downwards.
CTTCGAAGCTAAGGTCATTGGAGAAATGTTGGATTCTTGTAAAAGAAGAATTAAAAAACTGCGTCCAAAAGTGTGGTAGATTTTAAACAGAGATGGACTACCAGTTTGAGAAAAATAACAAAAAGCTATAAAAAATCGGTAATGGAAGCGTTCCGATAAGGTTTAAAATTTCATCACTAGTGATTAAAACTTAAAAATCCTTTTGGTAAATTGTAATAATAATTTCAATCAATTCAAAACAAATTAAATTGTACGTTTAGTGGTTTCGTTTTTATTATCAAAAATGTATGTTAAGAAGTTTTCAATCTCACTTATTATATATTCAATAATTATTAATTTCATGAAATATAACAAACCTGATTATTACTACGTCCTATACCATCTGTTTGTTGACGTGGTATAACCGCAATACCATTTGTTAATTCTAAATCTGATATAACATGTTGGGAACTGGTGACGACGGGAGCATAAATAACTAAACGTCCTACATAAGAAGTTTTGAGATTCTTTAAGAAAAAAACAAAGAAAAAAATTAATTAATAACAAAATTAAATAAACTAAAAAATTACCTCAAAATAGTCAACGGTTGAAAAATCTTCAGGACAGGAATGTATTAATATGGGAAGTATATTTGAATTGACTTTAGGCAGTTTATCATCCGGACCACAAAATTTCATAGCCAAATTGGGTGTAATTAAAACATTATCAGCATCCATATTCGACTTTAATTTTTCCAATAATTCAAATTTTGCCTTAAAAGATTTATAATTCAGATTAAATTAAAATTTCATTTCGTTTTTTTTTTTTTTTTTTGAACAAAATTACCTCATGTCTACCCAAAAAGTAAGCATTTTTGAATACCAGTTTGGGTTCTGTTGCCGATTTATTCTCTTGTACACTTAATGTTAAATGATTTTTCAATAAATCAGCAAATATTTCATGACGTATATTGTCGTTTTGTTTGAGTATGGAAAATTTTGATTCATCTGCCTCAAACTCTGTGGGATTAATTTCCAAGTGCACCTTAAAGAGATAGAAATTTGATTAGAGCAAATGATTTGATAAAAATATCGTAGAATTTTAAGAATTATATATCCCTTTCGTAAGTGGTAAAGTAAATTGAATTCTATTGAATTTTACGTTCCTGCACTGCGAAATTTTTTTTAAAAACAAAGTAGAAGTGGAATAAAATAATATTAATAATAATTTTTATTGTAAAAGCTGCAAAAGCTGCTTGGTTCAACTCCAGGCCAAGAAATTTGGTATCTTTTATTGGATGAGTCTATAGAACTTCAGGACTGAGGCAGGTAAATTGCACTGGCAGTTGAATAAATATCGTGGTCCTTGGCCAAATGCAGGATATAGATTTGGAATAGCACGGTCAATATTAGGCATTGAGCCTATTGCTCCATCTAGATCTTAATTATGTCAGAACTTCTCTTAAAGACCGCAGACAGATTCTGTTCATTATCTGTAATGTTGGTGGGTGGCCACTAATCACGACATCAATACGGTAACTTGTGGCATCTCTGTAAATTACTCGTTCAATGTTGTCATACTCCTAAATATGCTCTATTCCTTTATACGATTAAACTCTATAACATTTTGCATAAGAAATACTGGCACGAAATGTTATACTTGAGATAAATATAAAGAAGACGAAGACAATGAGAATCACAAACCCAAGTACGGATCACATCAAAATGCAAGGCCAACCATACAAATACGTAGAAAGATTCTGTTGTCTGGTAGCATATTGACTACAAAAAGATGGTGCAGATGCAGACATGAATAAAAGGTTCAATAAAGCGATAGCGGCGTTTGGACGACTTCAATCAATATGGAGATACACACAATCAAACAAAGTTTAGACTATTTAAAGCATATGTAAAATAAACACTGTTGTACGGATGTGAAACCTAGTTTGTATCGAAGACCATCACACGAGAACTACATGTTTTCATCAACAAGAGCCTAAAAATCATATGCAAAATATCCTGGTCCATAGTAACACAAATAAAATGTAGAAAATGGAGATGAATCGGCCATGCTATCAGAAAACAGCCGGAAAGTATAGCGCTTGTGTGGTATCCTCAAGGTTCAAGAAGCCGTGAACGGCCATGAAATAACTGGAGAAGTTCGATACTTTAAGATCTAGGAAAACGCAAACTTAAATAGGAAGACGGAAAAACAACTGCAGGAACCGTATAAGATAGAAATACTGTGTGAAATCCATATGTTCTCAAAAGAAACAAGCCTTGGTGGCACCTCCTTTTATGGAATATTATCCTTATATTCCTTAAATGAGTAAGAATCTTAATTTCCTTATGTAAATTGAGAACCTTTCAATACAGCTTGTTACGGGTTTAAAGACTGCATTTTGGCATCTTTGAATATTTTTCCACTATGAAGGAGTCCACGCTGAAGCAGTATAATTTATCGCTAACCGACCAAACGTTTTATTTGTAGCTTAAAGGACCTTATTTTCTACTTTGCAAACCCAAAATCTTTGGGTTTTAAAAGTGGGAATTTGTACAATGTCTAAATTTCGAAAATGTCTTAATTTAAATATACTTATTTTGTTCAGGTTCAATAAAAGTTTAATTTAATTAAAATGTTGCTAATAAATGTAAATATGGTCAGAATACTAAATATTCAATTTTTACTTGAATGAAAAGGAATTTTATAGCGAAGAATTTACTAAGTTCTCTTATACTGCTGCACCTAATAAAACGTTCTTTTTAACCCTTTAATTCTGATAGTATGTATTTCCAAATTACTTCTGTTAGTTATCTATTCAACGACATATATTCTAATTGAAAGAAAGATGTTGAACTCCCATTGAGTTTAATCCCAGATGGTAGAGAACTTTGTAATCACTGTTGGAGATCCCAAAGTATAAACAGATTTTTTTATGTATCTGATTTGAGCAAAATAATGCAATGTCGCTATACTCGAGATAGCTAAGACATCCGTGGGTATAGGTCACTCCTTTAAGAATCTTTTGTCTATAAGCACAAAGATTTCTATTAACCTAAAAATTAAAAGTGGGAACTTCTTTTGTCCAGGTCAAATAAATGTTAATTAATTTAAAATATTACTAATGAATAAAGTTATATTCCGAACTCTTACTATAGTGAAACCCTATTTTTACTAGAATGATTAGAAATTTTATATAGAAGAATTTACTAAGTTCTCTTATACTGCTACACCTAATAAATAATTCTTTTTAATCCTTTAATTTCGACAATATGTGTTATATATATTATATATATTCTAATATTATAGAAGATGTTAAACTCCCAACTTCCATGTCCGACTCCAGGTGGTAAAGAAGTTTGTTTGTAGCTAAGACATCCGTAGGTAATGTAACGATATTATAAAGACTAAACCGCAAATGATTATTTATTTGAAAACTAGAATTTTAATGGCATAATTGAGTTCGTTAGTTAAGATATCAGTTCTTTAGGACCACAAAGTTTTCTTATAACCTCAAAAATTATACCAGGGCACTAGTCATTAATTAAGTTTTAAAATGAATTTTAGGTTTGAGAGGATTACAGATAAAGAAATTGGTTATTAAGAAAGGAGGGATTAAACATCCTATTAAAACAATAATGCTTAGAAATAAATTGATATTTAAAATTAGGTACAGATAGATATATCATAAACACAGATAATACTTATTATTCAACTCTACATAAAGCACGCGATCAGTCAGATTACAGGGGGATATATAATTATTCAAACGATAATACGAATATAACAAATATTTATATTTTTTATTAATTTAAATTGACTTACTTGTGAAAAGACAGCTGTACCACCACTTTTACGATTATTGGCTAATAATAGACTAGGAGTATTCCAGGTTTCTTCGGTGCCCAAAACTTTAACATCTAACTGATGCATATCACCATTCAAATCCTTGAGTTCAATGGACCTTGGTGGACACACTAGAGCTCTAAGCGTCGTGTATGTTTTGGTGTATTTTTGTTTTTATAGTTTGTTTTTTTTTTACATATATAGTTTTGGAAAGGTACCATATACATATACGAAAAAAAATTTCCGCACATACATACACGCACGCATTTTTTTATCAAAATTTTTTTAAAATTTTTTTGTTTAGATTTTTTTTACACACACACACATATTTAGAGAAAAACACAACAGCCAGCGAGCAAGTAACAACGTATGGAAGTAGTTTTTTTTCAAATAAATAAATAAATATAAAAAATATTTATATATGAAGGTAGGAAAAATATTGAAATGGCAATAAAATATGGAAAATGTATTCAAAAAAACAAAAACAAAAAAAGAAAGAAAAACAAATTACAAACAAATATTAAAATCTAAAATAATTTAAGCGATTAGATAAATAAATATTAGAAAATATTAAGTTGAGAAACATATAAAAATAAATAATAAAATTAAAGCTTAATTATAAAGCTTAATTTAAAAAATAAAATTAAATTAAATAATTTGTATTGAACTAAAAATAAAACAAGCTTCAAGTGTCTGGCCTTGCAACGAATAAGAAGTGAGATCAAAAAAATCCTAACAACATACATTGTAAAGCATAAGTCTAGGTACCCTAAGTAGGAATAAGTAATTTTTGTATTTATTTTAAACATAATTTGTATACCCTACACCACCGAAGGTAGTTGGGGTATTATACGTTTGTACTGATGTTTGTAATATGTAGAAAAACTGGTGCTACACCCACCTTTAAGAATCACTTTATGAGTCGATGTCCGTACTTCTGTCTGTCTTTGTGAACAGTCTACAGGTCAAAATTTTTGAAATATCGCGAAATTTGGTTCATATTATTTTGGTCTATGAACGAAGGCTATTGAAATTGGCCAGAATCACTTTATGAGTCGATGTCCGTCCTTCTGTCTGTCCATGTGAACAGCCTACAGGTCACAATTTTTGAAATATCGCGAAATTTGGTTCATATTATTTTGGTCTATGAACGAAGTCTATTGAAATTGGCCATATTCGGTCCAATATTTTAGGTACCTCCCATACAAATGTTCTTACCGGAATTGAGTTTTAAGGTCATAAAAGTCCTAAATACAAAGTGATTAATTTTTTTAATATTCTTTAACAATGTGCCAAAATATGCGGGGGTTGGTATATTTTATCTCATAGGTCCCATACCAAATATCACTTTGAAAGGCAAAAAAGTCCAATATACATTTCTTTTTTAATATTAATTGGTAAAATTAAGATAAATATTTGCAAAAATTTATGTGTAAAATTATACGAGGGTCGGTTCATAATTTCTTGTAACCCCCATATACCCCCCAGAAGAATTCATTTTAAATTCATAAATTTAACATAAATTTGAAGAATAAATCTGAAATTCAATTCGTTCATTAATTTTTCATAACTACCATTTTTACTTTAAATGTTTTCCCTGGGCCCTTTAGGCGAAGGTTGCACTTTAGGAATAGGGATTCCCCCGAATTCTGCAGGATGTATGACGAGGCAGAGGAGACAGCGGATCATATGCCACTTTCCAAGTCTTCAGTAGGTAGATATGCTTATGTCCTGGTCACTTTGAGTATTTGGTCGATATCCATAGTTATAGATTGGTTAGTCTGATAGGCTTCGTGAATAGTATTGAGTTTCTAGAAGGATTCCTATAGTGGATGTATTTCTTTAGATATATTCCATGATATAATTCTTTTTTATCTTTATTCTTATTTTTATTTATTTCTATTTTTTAAAAGTTTATAGTATTCTGAAGGGATCACAATGGTCCGTAAGGGCCTCCGAGAGACGGTGTTAGGCTATCCTGTTTTAGTGAAAAAAAAATCACACATTTATAATGACTCGAAAAGAATTGTCTATTAAAATAATAATAGAAATAATTAAGAGATGTAAATCAGCAATATAAAAATTAATTAATCGTTTCGAAAAAGAAAACGGAATTTATTTTCACTTAAAATTCATAAAGGGTACCTAGACTAAAGCTTTGCCTTGTATATAAAAAATAAATTTTATTTATATAAACTTAAACAGCAGGGCTGTAATTTAAGTATCTCCAGTAGTCCAGTAACCCAATAAAGACCTGCAGGTCAAGAGGAGTGGATAATCTTTAAAAGTTGTCCATTTCGGATAAATTCATTTATAAGAGAAAAAATATGAAAATAGATATCGATTTTTCGATATTTTTAATAACCGATTTTCAGTTTCTGCGAAAAATGAAATTTAAAACAACCCGGCTTCAACCACCAGAAGTGGTAATAGTGCGTGTGTTAACATTGTCATTTGGCCAAGAAGAAATCATCTGAAACCACACTAAGTATAAAAATTCTTGAATTATATCATAATCTAAGTCGATATAGCCAGGTCTGCCTTCCTATTGAAAATATTCTCACAGTCACAATAATAATTAAAATTAAATAAAAATATTTGACCAGATTGTTTGTAAGTGTTCTAAGCCGTTAAAAGTTATCAAAATTGGCCTACTAACAAAGGAATTATAGTCCGATATCTGAGCCAACTTTAAATTTAATATAAAAACTTTTGTCAATTTTTACAAGAACTATTTAACAGATTAAAATAAAATTTAACGCTTAATACAAAGCTTAATACATTCTTATACTATTCCCAGAATTATCCAAATCGGAGAAGTAGGAAAGAACTATAGTCAAAAATATGTAAATGTTTATAAATCTCAATGTACGCACATACACAATTACGCCTTATAAATTAAAAAAGTTTGTTGGTATTAGTATGGTGTTCGAGTGTATGTGTCTGCCTTAATGTTGTTACAAGTTCAGACATATAAAAGTCTGGTGGAGTCTTTATAGGACATATTAACAAAGCATTGAGTAAGATATCAAGCTTTCGGTATCGGTTCTAAAATAGTATTTGTTTTAAATAAGATTTTTGGATTTTGAATATAATTATTTCAATCATGTTCCAAAAAAAACTTTTAATACGCTAAAAACCCTTAAAAAATACAGTTTTAGAAAAAGCCCGCTTTTCAAGGAGAAAACCCCGCTTTTCTTCGAAACCAACTCACCAACCAACTCACAACCAACAAACAAATTAACCGGTTATTAAAGACCAGGCCGATCACCCAAATAAATATATATAAAACGTGTTTAAAGAAGTAAAAATGCTAAATTCGTCACACATTTACACACTTATACGTTGATACCCATACAGACATCCTGATATATACAAAACAATTATATTTATGGTTGAGGGGTCAAAAAACTTGATTTTTTGCCTATAAATTTTGACACAGAAGGACGGATAGACTGACATGTTTAAATCGACTCAAATTTCTTTGTGATGCAAGAATATATATTCCACTTGGATGGATTTGGATGATTTCTTCTTGGTGTAACACTCAGAATGACCATGTTATATACTCTCTTTACCACGTGTACTTGTGTGGGTATATAAATTAACATTCTTCATTAATGAATGTCATCTGGCTGAAAATACATCTTTGCATACATATTTAACTATATAAGGAGTGAGATCGAAAAATTCATAACAAACATATATGTTAATAAAACGAATTTTTTTGATCTGACTGAAATTTTCATTACAATTTCCAAAAAAAATAGTTTTAGTAATGAAATTTTGAATCTTTTTCGAAAACCCCTCCATAAACATATTTAAAGTGTTTTCTGTCTCCTTGATCGAACAGAAAGTCCATCTCCGTTTAAAGTCTACCACACTTTTGGACGCCTTTTTTGTGCTCTTCATTTCTCTTTTTGAAAAAGAGCCCAATGTCTCTCTACTGGCCTAAGCTCCTGGTAGTTTGAAGGATTCACCTTAGTACAAATACCACAATATTGTTGTACTTGTAACACTCAAGGGTAAGTTTACATAGTAGACGCATTATGAAATCTTTTAAATTGACCAAGAACTTTTTGGGAAATTTTCACTGCTTTTGGGTTCTAAAATTTTCCACGCAGTTGTAAAAAAATCTGCCAAAACATACGTTTCGTCATCCATTATGCAGCAAGAATTTTATTTAGAAAATTTGACTTTAATTTTCGAGCTTTGTTTTTGGCCTCCAAATTTTAAGCAGCATTCTTTGTCAGGAACTGTCCGAGCACTGAGCTAACCGATCTGCTTTCCCTACAGATGTTTTAGTATCTCTTTTGAAAATGCTCCAAAATATCATTTTGAACATTTTCACTACCTGTACCAAGTTTTCTATCAACAGGCAAGTTCTTCCGTTACTGTTTAATAATATTGAAATAAGTTTGACGACAGATCTTTCAATGCTTGGTCAACTTTTTGTTGGAAAAAGTTGGGTTTTGTTGAAAATATTTTATAATTATAGTACGCACTATTTTCTGGTCACTCATATTAATCAGTTTTAAATGTTTGACATTTAACATATAAATTGACATGTTTTACACAGGTAACTTGATGAGAAAAATGAAATAATAATTGTGTTTTGATATGCGTTTTTGGATTTCTTCTATCTCACTCCCTATATGTTAGAGTTGTAACAGTTCGGCTTTAAGCAATAGTTCTTTATTGGGGAAAAAACTTTTGTTTGATACAGCTGCCGGTGGGTTGACAATCTTTGGACGAGTATAACTCGGGTCATTCCAGAACGGAGATCTAACAGTCATGAGAATGATTCCCTGTATGTCATAAAGGGTGGTTGGGAAAATTCAATTTTGCAATTTATAAAAATCTACATTTTATGTCAATTTTCATTTTGTGTCAATACTTATGTGTGTGACTGTATATATCTTTTAAATTTTAAAATCTACTTAAACACAACAAATTTTTATGTTGTTAAGATATTTTTGAACTCACTTCTTAAATTTATATTAAAAGAAAAAAAGAGTGTGATTTATATAGAAAACAACAAAGTAATTGAAGTAATTAATTGCAAACCCCTTCATGCTGTGGTGCATATAGTGTGAAGAAAAAATAATTTCGTATATGTTTTATGTTATGCTTTGAACACATTGAAGACAGCAGACTACCAACTGCAATCTGTCAAAAATAAAATACACAAGTTTATATGAAGACGATTCATTTGGCAACGGCACAGCTACAAGACCACTCTACTGCTTTTGCCGCTGCAGTCGAATTAAGCTATTTTTGTTAACCACAAAATAGAAGCAGTGTTGCTAATATAATAAAAAATTTAATTGCTTCAGAAATATATTTGTTTTTACCTTAACGAGAGAAGTTCTGATAACCATATTGGAATTAATTAAATTATTACAACATATATGTTTTTACACAAAATAATAGTTTAAATCTTAATTACTTTGAAATTTTTTGAGGTTATTTTTTATTAAAGTAAACACAAAAAAACGATAAAGTGACACCACTGAATTATAAATTCATGTCAACAAGAAACAGCTGTTTATATTTTTTAATTATTTTATTCTTCTGGTTAATAATTTTATTGCATTTTCATGTTGTAAATTTAATAGAGGAATCACACGACTATAACTACAGCATTTGTTTTCGTGTAGTTGTTGTTGTAACAGCTTGACTATATCCGATAATTCTTTCATGGAGAAAGAACTTTCGTTTGATAAAGCTGTTACTGGATTGACAATCTTTGACCGAGTGTAACTCGTGGGAACATGTTCGTGTAGTCGTGCAGTCTGCTGTCTTCAATGTGTTCAAAGCATTATGACATTTGTTAGTGAAAAGAATTATTATTAATTAAGTTGGTGAAAATGTCAAGGATTAATAAGATAAACTAATTTAACATTTAAAGATTTTTTGTTTTGTCTTTTGTTTTGTTTTTCTTTTGCTCACAAAATTTCTTATTTACATACAAACCAAATTGTTAGTAATTTGATGGTTTTTTTGCATTTTGCATTTCTTAAATTTTGATTTCTCGATTTATAATTAACTACTATTTTTAATAGGTCATCTAACGGTTACAAGATATATTGAAAATATTTTTACTTACGGTTTACGACTATTGGTATATGCTGAATCATCACTATCGGTTGAAAAGTTCTTTTTAACCGGAGATGGTTGATAACAGAATATATGATGCATCATTTTAACTTTTTGCCATTTATTATACGAAAATTGTACTAATTCATGTTCACGCACCTGTCAAAATAACGAAATAATCTCAAAATATAATTTAACATATTTTTAGGTGAATTTATACATGTATATTTATTGCATTTGTATGTATGTCAATATAATAAACCCTAAAAGTATCAATAAAATTATTTATCTTAGAATTTTATATATTTTCTTACATAAATTAAGGAGTTAATTTTAATTAAACTAAATTAAATTAATATCTTTAAGTCCACTGTATTCGCTTTAAGAATGACACAGAGTGTTTCAAATGAACAATGAAATGGAAATAAATCAGTAACTTTCGATTGGCTAATCCGATACCACATTGTGATAGGAGAAGTGTAGACGAGTTTAAGTTTTAAGTTTTAAACTTTGTGGACCGAGAGTTTGTCACCCCGGGACATAAAAATTTTTAAAACGATCTACGTTCCTAATATCTGAACCGATAGCACTAGAGCTACAAAAAATCCTTCTCTTATATTTTAGAAGATATTTAGTTTCAATATTAAACATTTTACTTTTTAACCGATCTTGACGAAATTTTTGTACAGGACTAAATTAAATCCAATTTTTTTCAAATATCAAAATAAGATAAAATGGAAATAAATCTGTAACTTTTGAACGTCGAGTCCGATATCACATAGTAATAGTACAAGTGTTTTGAGTTTAAACTTTGGGAAGCTAACGGGGTGGCACCACAGGGTCTCAGATTTGGTCACCCCGGGTCATAAAAATATTTAAAATGATCTAGATTCTTTATATCTAAACCGATTTTAAAGATTTTTATAAAAATGGATTTTGCTAGTGAAGACCTACCTTGTCGTATGGGTTGTATATCTCTTATATTTTAATAGATATTTAATTTCAAATATAAAACATTTTACTCTTTGACCGATCTTAAAGAAGTTTTTATGCTATAGCGAGTCCAATTTTTATTAAATATCTTTAATTTTATTAGAAATATATAAAATAGAAAGTGTGTATTTATGTGTATATGTAATGTATGTATGTATGTATGTATGTATGTATGTATGCTTGTATGAATGTATGTATGTATGTTATGTATGTATGTATGTATGTATGTATGTATGTATGTATGTATGTATGTATGTATGTATGTATGTATGAATGTATGTAACGTATAGATTTGAAAACATTTGGGCCAAATTTGATGAAATTTTCACAGAATGATCCCAAAATACCGGAAAGTAACATAAGCTATAAAAAATTCCGATAGGACCAGGGTGAAAAGTATACCCCATACAAAGTAAATATTAAATATCGAATATCTAAATAACTATAACAGCGAATTTGTTCCCTACAACTTTCTGTCTTACTGAGGAAAACGTAGGACGGAAAAGACCAGGGGCTGATTATCGAAAATGTAAAGATCAATAACAGGGAGAGTTCCCAAATTTGGTCTCGACAACATTCTCAAGATTTGTTTTATAGAGAAAATTTATGACGGATAATTGATTATCGAATATCTAATGAACTATAACAGTGATAGTTCTTCAATTTGGTCCCAACAAGGAATTTTTTTTCTGGATAAAACGTAGGACAGATTATACCAAATATAAGACAAAAAAGACCGAAAAAAACGAAATTTGCCGGATCTGCCAGTTGAAAACTATAAATATATATTTTTATGGAATTAAAAATTATAAAAGATTTCGTAAAAAATAGTTCCCCTTTTTTGAGTTAAAAAAATTCCTTTGGTAATTATATCGTATTAATATATTTTCTAAAAATTTACTTTATTGGCTTTTGTGTATTGTAAAAAAGAACTTTCGAAAACTTGAATTTTTTTGTAAGAACCAAAGTTTCTCAAATTCTACCTATTTTTTCGCAGTACTTTAATTTCTGACTTAATTTCTCAAATCGCAAAGCTGAACGTTTAATAGAATTATGTTTTCTTCAAAACTTGATATGTTTTAAAACTTTTAGTAATAAGAATTTTTACTCCCAGATATCGGTTGAAAAGATATAGCGAAAAAATAGGAAAAAAATATTTTTGGGATTTATTTAATTAATTATAAATGTTAATAGTTTTCAGTAAAATATCTATTCATGTGTAAAATTTCATTAAGATACATTGACTAACAAATATTTTATGTGAAGATCAAAATTTAATAATTAAAAAAAAATTTCAGTGTATTTTTTATTATTAATTTCCGATACATTTATGTATAATTTTCCACTTTCACCTTTCAATATGTTATAAATAATGATCGAAACATCACCGCTCTTATTAGATTTCATTTTTCATTTAGAACAGTGTGTGACATAAGTGAAAAATTATGATTTTGATATAAAATAATTTTATAAGTTTCTTCTTTGGCAAACTCAAAATATTATAGAACAAGTAAGAATACTATATTCGGTCACAAGTTCGTATACATTATATAAACGCTTTTCTTAAATATAACACAGAAACACTTAGAGAAACCGATTTTGATAATTTTTTGAATAGTAATTCAGATCACAAAACTAAATATTATGGCAAAATTTCATTCCAATTTTATTACTTATAATAGACATTTTTACGGAAGATCATCGCTTGAACTTAGATATCGGTCTATATCTTTAATTATATACTAAATTATTAATTATTATACTAAATCGATTTGTTTTAAATGGGAAACTTTTCAAGGCCATAGTGAATACTTAGGCCAAATTTCATTGAGCTCTGTCAACTTTTGTGGATGTGAAATGTCAAAAACAGACGGTTATAGCTAAATCGACTCAGATTTTGATTTAATGCTAAAATATATATACATTAGGGGGTTAGAAATAATTCTTTCTCAGCATTACACACGGAATGACAAAGTTAATATACCCTCTTCACCACTTGTGGTGGTGGGTAAAAAAATGAATAAGGAGTGAGATCGGAAAATGTGTAACATTTAAATTAAATTTTAACATAATTAAAGCTGAGATGCTTTCGTTTTGTATTAGAGGAATTTCAGGCTCCCAGCTGCTTAGGATGGATTGTCTTAGTAAGTCTCTACCAAAAATACGCTTAGATAATCTTTTATAATTTCAGAGATATTAAAGTCAAAATAAATGTGTAACCCAATATTCAAGTGGAATTAATTGTAGGGCATGAAGAGCTTTATGAGCGAAACTAGATGTTGAACCTTAAGATCAACTTTTAAGTGTGAACTGAGTCAGTCTAAAGATTCCTAACGGGATATTGTGACATCATTAAAATGGCAAATGAAATGGGCATTTGTAAAATATGTGGGGATGATATGTAAGCTATGGAACTTTTGCTTTGTCACTGTCCAAAGCTTCAGGTTACAAGTAGGAAATCTTTAGAGCGGCAAGTTAAAATTGAGCCGAAAATAACAACCATGCAGCTTACTACAGTTACAAAGGTAGATTTTATTACAGCTACATTGGAAAACTCATGGAGCAAAAATGAAAACTGCTTTCATCACTGTTTCAAAACAGATGGATATTCCTATAAACGCAATTAATTTTTTCTAAGTTGAAGTTTTTTATTTTAGTGACAATTTATTGATACATTTTTTAATTAAACGAAATTTTTTCTTTGTGTCATTGTTTTCCTTATTCATTCGACCAAATGTACATGTAGAATATTTCTATAAACGCAGACTTGAAAATTACTAAAATATTACAAATTTCTCTTTCTTATAATAAACATACTTTGCTTTTAATGACAATATCTCAATAAATTTTATTACGTTTAAAGATGCCCAAGGAAACTTTTCTGTTTGATCAAGAAAAGATCCTAATTAATTTCTTTTTCATGACTAAAGATGTTTTAATAGAGAAATTGGTAAAAAAAACCTTCCGAAATTGCGGCTGCTCATATTTTACGAAGAAATAGAAACATAAAATGGAAGATGGCAAAGTGTAAGCCAATGCTCCAAAAGCAGCGTAAAGAAAATCGTCTAAAATTCTCATGAAAATACATTAATGGACTGAGGATTGAAGAGTGGAAAAAGGTAATTTTCTCTGATGGGAAAAATTTAATTAAGCCGGTCCTGGTTCATTCTCATGTTATTGACACAATTTGATGTCAAAACGTTATTTCGACAATGGTAGTGTTATGGTTTGGGTAAAAACGAATAACACAATTTATAACGAATTGCTGAAAGACGCTCTTCTCTATTTTTGGCTAAAAAATGAATGAAGATTGCATACTGCAGCAAAATAATGCTGCGGTACATCTTTCAAAGCAGTCTTAACACGGCATACTTTTGTAGGACTGGCCGGTTTACAGTACAGGACTTGTAGAGATATATGACCTGTAAAGTCTATTAAACTAATGCCCAAAACAAAAGCATCATAACATAAACTAAAAATAAAGAAAGTTTGAAATTAAATTCATTCCGCTGTTCTTAAAATATTAGTGGAATCAATGCCAGACCATTGTTTTGATCATCCACCCATTATTAACTTAAACTTAAGTGTGTTTATAGGAAAATACCATTAAAAATGGAAGTTAAACTCTAAAATTAAATTAAGTACAAGTAAAAATTTTAGTTAATAATATTTTAAATGAAATCTTAGTTAATTTAATAAATAAATTAATTGACCACTAAATATTTTTTCTGTTTTAATTTTTTTCTAATTCTTTCAAAAAAAGTTGCGTTTAAAAGAATATGCACCAGTGTAGATGTGCCTATAGGTTTGTTCCACCAAAAATTTTATTTATTTTTAAGTTCCTTATGATAATTTTGTTATTATTCTACCCTCCATCACCACAAATGATATAGAAGGTATATTAACCTTGTCATTCTGTATGTAACGCTAAGAAGAAGCATCCATAATGTAAATATATTCTTGCATCAAATCGTAATCTGAGTCGATTTATCTCCGTCTGTATGTCTGTTGTTGACCTGCTCCAATACACAATAATTAACAGAGAAGAAGTTTCCCATTTAGTTTCATATTTAAAACCAGCAAAAACAGTTCAGTATATTAAAAGATATAGACCGATATCTGAGGTAACTTCTAAGAAACATTCGTAAAATTGTGAATTATAGATCGACTAATTAAGACGACATTTAGCTAACATATAACATAATATTATTATATGTACTTCATTACCAATATAAAAATTATCAAAATCGGTTCAGTAGAAAAAGTAAAAAATTTTAAGACTTAAGAAAAACTGTTATATATTGTATACGTCTGTAAGTGTACATCTATGTGTATGTACGAAACATAATGTATTTACTTGACATGGCATTTGTGATGGAAGGTATTGAAGATTCGGCATAGCCGAATGTAGTATTCTCACATGTTTTTTTGCATAATAAATTTTACTATATAAAATTAAAAATTGTTAAAAATTTCCATTTTATGTTAATGTTCATTTTGTGTCTACACTTATGTCCGTTACTGTATATAACGCATTCTTTTTAATGATATATTTTCATAATATTTTATTTTTAAATGTTTTATGTTTTAATGTTAAAAAATTCGCTATTGTTTTTGAGGGTGTGAAAAATCGTTCATCTGCATCGGATGTTCAATTTTAATTCTGAATAAATGCCAATTTTATTTAGACAGTCAATTCTAGTTCACACCTGTTATCAACATTTTGTATTGCAGATGTTCATTAGTCAGCATTTTTTGTATTAAAATATATTCGAATAGAGGCGATTCGAGTGTTAATGGCGCTAATGAAATTTTTAGCTTTGTTTTTTTTCTGATACAAAATTAGCGCAAAATGGCTTTAATGACAGATTTTGACAATTAAGAAAATGAACATTTATTAAATTTAACTGTAATTGTTTTAAGAAGAATAAAAATTTAACTACTTTTTATACCCTACACCACATTAAGTGGTTGGATTATAATGCGTTTGTGCTTAAGTTTGTAACGCACAGAAAAATATTGCTACCACCACTTTTAACTGCACCGTTCGACCCTGAATTACTTTCTAAGTCGATTTAACGATGTCCGTCCATCCGTCTTATTGGCTGACTGGTCTATGTAAACCTTGTGAACAAATTTCAGGTCTCATATTTTTGGAATACCTGAATAAAACTCGACATGTATCATTGTTTTGGTCCAAGGACGAAGCCTACTGATAATGGTGATGAAGGGTCCATTATTTCACCTAGCCCCCATTCAAATGTCCCTCTCGGAATGGGTTTTTAAGGTCATAAAATCCTGAATATAAAGAAAAATTTGTGCCAAATAAATCTAATAATATTCTTAAATGATGTGGCAAATTATACGAGGATCGTTCAACTATTTCCCATTGGTCCCTTATAATTCCCCTTGAAGCATAAATCGATGTACGAAATTTTACGAGGATTGGTACATCTACCACTCGTATTATCCACATAGAAGAAGTCCTTTTAAAGCGCACAAACCATACATATATATTACTACCATAATATACTGCACTCTTAAGCACAATTATATTTATACGAGGGTCGATCATTAAAAATTGATAGCTAAAATTTTGGTATGTTTAAGTAGTTACTTTTTATGCTCGATCAGATATCCCTCCTTGAACAATAACAACGAAATACGTGGGAGAACAATAAACCCCTATTGTGGTCTAATTATTGAAGTAAGAGAAGCATAGGAAGTGTGGTGTCGAAACTGGGAGATAAGAACCTTCGAAGTTTTACCAGAGACTAAAGTCAGATAGCACGGAAACCACTGGTCCCTGATATGACAGGATTTACTCAGTCTTGTCATATTGGACTGATTGTTGGTGAGGCCCTTTTGGGGTGCTGGCTGTGGTTTAAAACAAAATCGACGGGAGGCGGTCACGCTCCCGATGTGCTGTTGCATAGCAACAAAAGTCACCAAAACTATGACAAGTGTTTGGATACCTCCAACCCTAGACAAGAGGGAATTTTATATCTAGACTATATAAAGTCCGAATTGCTAACCGGGTCCATAAATAGGAACATGGGAGCAGTGGTTTGAACAAAAACAAACCCAGTATTAAGAGCAAAGTGGGGTTAAGCCAACATGGCAGGCGCCCACGTTAACCTTGTCATTTATACTCATCGAGTGTTTTGATTGAATTTTTTCATTATCTTGTTGTAGAATGATGAAAGTGTCGTTATAAATTAATAAAACAAAAAAGGATCAGCATGCGATACAATTGTAAATATAGATGTTGGCAGTATTGGATTTGTAGAAAGCATCATGTGAATAAGAGTAAAACTTCCTATTAATCTTAAAGATTTACAAAAGCACACAAAATACTGAGTTAAAATTTCAACTCTTCTTAATTTTCAGGAGATTTTTGTAATGCACTCGATTTAACTACATGATAAAAATGATTCTCAAAAAGTGCATAAAGGAATAAATTCTCTTACGCATACATTTTAAGTTCAGTGAGCTTTAAATTTTTGTATAAAAAATTACAAAATTGAAATTTAAAAAAAAAGGTATTTTAAATTTTTACTGATTTTGCCTAAATATAGAATAATCAATATTGGAATATTTAATTGCAAAGCAAATAATTACACATGCACCTCTATTTCTTGGACTTTTAATAAAAATGCCTACAAATATGCAATTTTTATCCAAAAATTAAATATTTCAATAACAAAAAATCCAATAAGAACAAAAAAAAGTACAATGCATAAGACTTACCTCAGCTGTACGATATGTGGGTAATATAAAATGCAAGATATCAGAGCATAATGATAAAACTTTGCCACCCCTCAGAAAATAATCTACAAACAGTTCACCAATTGTTTTGGGAACTGAGCCGCATACGACCAATAAAGCGGTGGTATTTATCCAATGCTTTTGCTCAACTTGTTGTGCAGTTAAAGGATAAATGGTATAACTATAAGAAATTAAAGTTATATAGAGATTTTTTTTAATTAAGAAAAGCTTCACAATAATAAAATATTATAAATCATAAAGTGAATAAAGCGTGAAATAGAAGAGTTCCCTTAACCATAACAAATAAGAAATACCAACAACAAATAATAAATAATTCTTAATTTAATATTTTTTTCCATTCAATAATAGTTTTTATTACTTTGTTTTGGGGAAGTTTTAAAAAAATAAGGTCATTGTCATGTGCATTGAGCAATGAATACTATTCTATTGAAATTTCAATGTATCATAAACAAAATATGTGTGTTTGTATGATTTCGTTTTGACTTACGTGTTATCAGCTAAGATTTCTTTTAAAGTATTTACAGCACTCTCTTTGGATGTCGCAGTCTCTGCATAAACTAAAACATTTAGAGGTTTACATTCAGTTAAACTATCTTTATGACGTTTTAAACTAGGACGTTTGGCATTATCTTTGATGGCAGAAGGTGAGCCGGAAGATGAAGCAGCCGATGCGGCAACAGCTGTAGTTAATGAAGGTTTTGCTGGAGAGCTTTTGATTGGTTTATCAGATACTGGTTCCAAAACTTTTGGTTCGCTTTTCTTTTCCAATTCTTTAAAAGGGGATGATTTTGCTTTGTTTTCCTCAATTTTTGTCTCTTTTGATGTCTCATTGACATTGGAAGAGGGAGATTTTGATTTAGTTTGTTCTGACAACTTAGAAGCTGCTATTTTTTCCAATTCACTGGCTCCTGATTCTGCAACAGCAGCTGCAGCTGGTATAGTAGTGGTTTCTGGCAATTTATTTGACTTTAAGCGTCCGGTATCAATGATAGCTGGCTTTTTAATTTCTGTTGGTTTGGCTCTAGATTTACTGGGACTTTGATGAGCTTTAGGAGAAGTGTTATTTACATTATCTGTTACCGTTGTTACCGAGGTAGTAGCTGTTATATTAGCACCTGTTCCAGCTGACTTAGCAGCTGTGCTTGTTTGTTCAGATTTTATAAATTTATCTGTCTCTTTGTTTACCTTAGATTTTTCTGGACTGGATTTTGTGTTCAATTCTTTAGTAATGTGTTCCAAATTATCAACTTTTTTAACATCGACTTTTTTGGGTGATTCAGTTGTCTTGGGAGATTCTTTGGTTTTTTTAGTTTCAGCATTAGAGGAAGCACGTTTCTCTTGGGGTATTAAATCTGGCTTAATAACACCAGTTTTTCCTTCTGTTTTATTTTTATTATAAACATACTCTGTAGCCTGATTAGCCAAAACACTAAGAGCTCTTAAGTCTTCTAAATGTTTAGACCATTCATCGGAGCCTAACAACTCATGACTACGTTGAGGTTTACGCAAATGACTGGATAATTTATCATAAGGTTGAGGTGTACCATCATTTTTAACAGCTATTGGAGTGTAAGTTAAAAATATAGATTTAAAACATTTACATAATAATAAAGAAGTTTAATATTAAAATTCTAAATATAAATTTGTATGTATAACTTAAGTAAAACTATGTAAAGAGTGAAGTAAGATCGTAGTTGCTTACACTCAATCCTTAATAATGGAAGCTGATCATTGATTAGAAAATGGTTTTGTAAAAAGGTGTCTATTAATAATTTTGTAAAGTGCTCTATATCGGTTTCAATAAGCACCGCTAGGTGGGAATCTATTTTCCAGGAAATCAGCTTACCATAATTTTCAATCTGTAATGGAATGAGAAAAAAATTAAATAAACATAAATATTTTCCAATAGAAATTTGTTTATATGTAATTAATAAATGAATTATATTCTAATTAGCATGATGTATGAGTGTTGTTTTCTTCTTATTTAAGTCGTTAAGTCGTGAAATATTGATGTTTAAAATTTGATCGAAGATATCGAAATACAATTTATTATGTTACGAATGAAGTGTTTCGAATTTCACTTCGAAGATTACAGATCCACAACTGTTCAGCTAGAGGTAGAGGTTAAACGTCTCGTGTACGTTTTTTTTAAATTCACCAAAAATTAATTTGGTGGAAATAGTTTAGTTGACTTGAGACATCCAAGTTAAGGTTGAATTTCAATCAAAAGTAAGAACATGTTATTAACAATTTGTAAAACAATTGTTGATAACATGTTTTTGATGACAGAGTGAGATCGAAAATTTCTCAACAGATGTCTTTTATGAAAACTTTTAATCCAAGATTGACTTGATTTTTTTATTAAGTTACTTTTGTAAAACATGTTAGTTATTACATTTAGTCCTACAAAAAGATGACCTGTTTCCAAGATTATTTAATATTACCGAGAGGTAGAAGAAATGGTCAATATAATATTTCTAAAACCAAAAAAGAAAGCATCTTTAAAAGAGCTCCCAACACATTCGGTAGCAAAGCAGCCCGTTTAAATCAGATCTCGTACTGTTTGGTACGTAAAGTTTAAAGTTTAAGCTAATGTAAGTTTAAAACAAACCATGCTCATAAAGTTTCTCACATGAAAGCTGCTAAAAACTTAAAGGCCTAAAATAGAGCACGGAAATTGAAGTCGAGTTTTGTTAACAAAATATTCTTGCTGCATAATGAATGGGAAAATATATGTATTAAAAGATTTATAGCAACACAAAAATGTAAAATCAGTAAAAGTGTCGTAAAAAGTTCTTGGTAGGGCAAGCGACAAAAGAAGCCAATCAACGGGCTCGATAAGTACTGAAATTTACATCAAGGTATGTTTACAAAACAAGCTGCTTAAATTCATCAGACTACATATTGTGTCCACTTATTTTTAACCTGACTTGGCACCCCATCACTTTGGTAAACATACCCTTAAGTGCTACAAGAACAAAAATGTGCTATTTTTAACAAGAGAGGCAAATCATTTGGAATATTCTAGCAAAGTGACAGAATTTGATGAAAGGGATTCCGAAAAAGTTTTAAATTTCATCTCTGTGATTAAATCTATAAAAATATAATTATTTTTTTGTTTTTTATTAACATTTATATATATAAAGAATTTTTCGATATCATTCCTTCGATTCCATATTAAAAGATTTGAAACTTAATTTTTAAATCAAGATTCATTCAAAGCATAATGATTCAAAATTTTAACGTGTTGCAAATTATTTGAAGAAACGAGTAGAAAAGTTATAGTCGATCAAGTTCGACTCTGTAATACCCTACACCATATTGTAGGAACGAAAAATACTAAATATTGTATTGGTGATTATTTACCGACCCAGTTTTTTTCATATCATTTTATTTTATATTTGTTTATTTTAAACCGTGGTGATGTCGAACATGAAAAGGTACCCAAATACTTATTCCAAAACTATGTATTTTGTATGATTTAGAATAGAATTAAAAAAATTATATTATTTTACAAAAGATTAAAAAATAAGAGGATTAAATAAACTTAAAAACTTTTTTAAACTAACACTGCATTATGTTTAACTCGTTATAAAAATCAGGTCATTGTAATACAACTTAAATCTTCAAATACGTAAATGAGATCATAAATAAACCTACACACAATGACATTTTTATTATGCATTTTAGTTTTGTCCTTAAACTCTTCATAATTTTCTATAAATAATTATTCCATTAGTTTGATCAATAATTTTATAATTAATCTGTTTTACATACCCTCACAATATCCTGTTGTTCCACAGTATCACTTGAAGGCTGTATATCAGTTTCGATTAGTAAACGTATAAGATCCTGTTTATCTAAACTTAAACTTTGTAATAAAGATTCCGAAGGCTCATTAAATGCAAATGGTTGTAAACCGGGTGCATTGGGAAAAGAAATCCATGGTGTTGTTAATAGATTCTGTAGTGGCATAACACAACAACCCCGGTTATTGCCATGTAGCCACAATATTTCTGAAACCTTAGCCACTTGACGGTTAACACACAACTCTGAAGTAGCCATGGAGGCATCTAAAAATTATCATACAGCACATAAATGATTATTTCATAATTTAAAATATTAAAAAAAAACACTTACCAAATCCATCATCGGATGTAGAGGGTAACGCATAAAATGCTATACTTGCTTGGGAAGCTAATTGTTCTGTAATCTTTTGGCATATTTTACTTATACGCCAAGATTGTAAAAATGTAGCGCTCACGTAATATAATGTTAACATGATGATTATAATTCCGTCACTTAAAACAGTCTTATTTGATTAAGTAGATTTGGTATTGTACGTACTTATGTATAAGAACGTAAAAATGTGATGAAGTAAAATACAGAAGAGGGGATTTGTTGTTCAAATGGTTTATTAGTATTAAGTGGAAAATAATTTTTCTTCAGTTTTCCAAAGGAACGCAGCAGGACTAGAATTTTTTAAAACACCAAAAATCCAATCAGATTTTTTCCACATTTTTAAAACAATTGGTTGAATAACTTACTCGTTTTCTTATTTGGAAGATACAATGTATTACGACTCTTTTACCACCATACGCAACTGCAGTTTTCTAGCCTTTACAAAATTTTCACAATTTTTTTCTTATATTCAAGCTTTTTTTATTATGTTTTCATAATTTCTTTTACACTTCACATTCATAACAAATAAGTTTTTTTTATCGTTTTTTATCGAGAGGAATATTTGACATGTTTTCTATGTCGTGATTTTCTTTGATGTTTCTATAAAAATATGGCATCGTTACGTATAAAAAATGGCATCTCTTTGTTGTTATGTGTAATGGGTTGGGAATTAAAGAGAGGGATGTGCAATAACATAAAATGTTTGGGAATAAGTTTTTTATTTGCATTTTTTATTTTATAGTTTTACTCATTTTTAATTTTAATTGTAAATTTTATATCCAGAAACTAGTTTGGAGTAAAACGGATTTAAAAATCCACATATTTATACGGGTATTCTATATAAAATCCTGCTGTTATCTTTGAAATAAACAGTAAATTTAAACTAAATAATTTATATAATTATCATTAATATATTTGTGAATCAATAATTTTCCAAATATCGAATAATTTCTCTAAATTTATGAAGAAATGTTATCTATTTTAAACAGATTGTTAATATACATATTAACAGAAAAAACTCTCAAATAATACATAAAATTTAAATTACAAATATGTAATAAAGGTAAGATATACGGATGTTATCTTATAGATAATACTTGAAGCTTCATGCTCTTAACTCACGTAGTACTAAAGATATGGGATGATAAAAATGAAAATTTTTTTTCGTGTTTTATTATCAATTGATATGGCTTTTTTGTAAAATACTCGGTTTTTTAATTACATAGAGAAGAAAGTCCCATAAATCCCATAGAAAAACTTCATTTACAAATGAAGTAATATCCAGTAACATAATTTTCTGTAAATAAAATAGTTTCAAATACCATGATTCATACTTTCTATTCATTATGAAAGTATGACTTGAAAATGTTCCATTTATTAGTCGTAAAAAATAAATTTAAAAAAAATTAAATTTTCTACTCCCATATCTTTGGTATTTAATGTGTAAAAGGTATTAAATTAGTATCAAATAAAAACTTGAAGTGCTGTCTAGATTTGTTCCATTTTTAGTATTTTTCCAACATTTTTCAATGGTAAAATATTTTAGTTATTTTATGTCTTATTTAAATTTAGATTTTCTCACAAATCTATAATTTTCCTCTTATAGTTCTGGCAACACTTATCAAACATAAAACGATATAAATTTAATTAGATGTGGCATCACAATTGTCAAATGGTGAATATGTCAAAAAATACTCTCAATTTGTAATTACTTTGTATTCTTATATCTTCCTACTAGGAAAAAAATGTCTTACTATATACTTAAAGGAAACGGAAGAAAGTCCTTTTACTGCCATTTGTCGTAGAAAAAAGTACTAAAAAAGTTATTCTTATAACAACGAAAAATTTATTAAAATTAAGTAGAATTAACTTTTTAAGTGAAATTAAAAAGTCTCGCCGTATTCGAGTGTAGACACTTAAGAAGAAATTAGTGCGTTAAAGTGGGTCAGTATATTATAAAATAGATTTTTCTTATTGGCAGACATTAATTTTTCCAAACATTTTTTCTCTTTTTTTTGTATCATTGCAGACTTTTAGATTAAGTTTATTTAGTTGAATTATAATATTTTCTTTTCGGTGGTGGTGTCTAGTGAAATCAAGTGCTACGTGAATGAAGATTTTTACCATTTTGTGGTATTTTCTTAAAATGATTTATCAACTTTTATGTTGTTCGTTTAGTTTTTTAACATTTTTATTTAATGTATTTTGGTTTATGTGCAATTTGGCTTCAGCCGGTATACCTTGGTTTACCGTGCTGCTGGTCGTTATATGTGTAGCTTCAAAATTTGTTAAACTAAAAAGTCCCAATGAAAAACAGCTGCTAAGACTATTGGCGGCCGGCAGTCAAGGTCTCTATCCAGAAGACTTATCATTTTGGCCCATAGCCCACAGGGGTGCGGGCTATGATGCACCGGAAAATTCTAAAGCAGCCCTAAAAAAAGTAAGTACGATAATTAAAATGTAGTTTTTATGGAGTTAAGTTTTCTAAAATCAATCATCATGACGTTATTTTGCTAATTAGAAAGAAAGACAAGGGTAGAATAGTTTGAGTGTGTTTGTATATAAGTGTATGTTTGTTTAGTTATAAAGTATTATTTTAAAAAAAGAAAGAGAGTAATAAACAAAGAGAGGGAGGTAATAGAGGGGTAGGCAATTGGGTGGTAGTAATGATTTACTGTAACAGTTGTATTTTTTTTTTACAAATTCGCAGACAAATTTTAATGGTGGTTGAACAGATGTTTACTTTGTATCTCATTCTACTTGCAATGAGTAAGAAGTTGGGAGTATATTATTGGGTTCAAATATTAATAAAAATATTAATGAAATTTGATATTTTCTACAGGAAATTTTGAGCGAATTGATGCAAAATTTCTTTAAAATGTTTTAACTTACACCTTAAATATTTCTTTTGACACCACTATGAGGTGCAAAGATAAAAAATGTAAAAGTAAACAGTGATGAATATTTCAGGGCATTTTCCTATAGAAACAGACATTGAAGTGGTTCTTTCCACACATCGTACGTTTTATAATTTATTCCATTGAGAATAATTTTAATTTTTCAGTTTTAATCAATAGACCTAAATATAACCATCCAGACGGTTCGTCTTTAGTTTCTTTTTCTTCACTCGGGAACTACTGACTTAACAAACGTACTTTTACCGCAGATTTTTGGAATACGATCAATTTATGTTCTTGTCAATATGCTACCATTTATTTAGTACCTTGTATCCTGGGCAAATATACATGTCATTATCCCACCGAACTGTCATTGTTGCCTCTGAGTTATTCAATTTCAAGTAGCGGCATATTCAAGTACGCTAAATTATTTTAGAAAGAAAATTACAGTCCCATTTTGAATCCAATATTATAGTGGACGAATTTTAGTTTTACCTTTAATCGTACTGCATTATTAATAGATAAAACTATTTTGCTTTTTCCTTGTTCATTATTAAATAATTTAAATATTTTATTTATATTGAGGACCAAAAGAATTACAATGTCTCCTTCATAAATCATAGGAAAAATATAGTTTTATATGTGTTATACTCTGTCTGTATACACTTTTTAAACATTTGCATAAAAATCTAAAAGAACTTACAAATCTAATATTGGTTTACATTTTTCCCTAGTGCATTACCCGTGGATATCGCAACGTTTTAGTTGATGCCGGTCTTACATCGTGTGGTAAAATAGTCATTGTGAATCGTTTAACTTTGGAAAAAGCTGGTCTTTCTGGTAGTATTGCTTTACATACATTAGAATCTTTAAAGAAAATCAATATTGCCGAATTACATCCCATGGGGTAATGATTCAAATATCTTATTAAATTATTAATTTTATAATTTTTTATTATTTTAATTATTATTTTTTTTCAGCAAACACTTTGAAGCCGAATATGTTCTAACATTAAAAGAACTTTTGGATTTTCTTGAAGATCAACGACTCACCGTTTTCCTTTACATATCCGATAACAGCTCTCAAATGTTAGAGTGTTTAAAGACGACTATTAAAGAGAATCCATTATTTATTCAACGGATTATTTTAATAAGCAGATCTCCAATAACTGTTTATCAGGTAAATTAAAACAAATGCACACTAATTTTTTAATTAATTTATCAAAATTTTGTATTGAGTTTGAACGGCTATCGGTTCAATTGTTTAATTTGTTAATTTGCTAATTTTAGCACAAGACCGAAACGTATTAAATTTAGTAATGATCAATATATCATTTAGACTCCATACAAAACATCTTCTAAAATAGCGTAAAAGGCATTTCTTACAAGTTCTCACTGTAATATAATGACAGTGTAATACATTGAATCAATATAACAATCACGACCTGATTTTAAGTCATGAGGTTTTAATCAAAATTGTTAGATTGTTAGAATCCTATTTGTAAGATGTAAATTTCAAAGTAAAATGTAACGAATTTAGAACTGGTGTATTCTGTATTAAAGCTGGTATGCCTTAGAGAAGTATTTTAGGACCGACTTTTTACTTAATACACTCGTCCGACTTACCATTATGTGATGATCTAAACAATTTCAACATAGCATTTCGTATTTCGGGCATTTACTTGAGTCGGTTGGAAATATTATTGAAGAATTGGAAAATAAAACTAAATGAACTGAAGATTAAGTTCCTCACCTTCGTTCTTAGAAGAGGAAACTAGCTACCAGCTTCTCTTAATGGTGTTAATATTCCTCAGGATGATTATGTTACATAACATACATATACATTGCATGGCGCCGTCATATAGCATGAATTTTCTTTTAAAGTAAAAACTCTCTAGTTTACATTGGTAAATTAATCATCAGTCAAAATTAAGCCTTAACATCACATATAAAACCATCTTAAAACCATTTGGATATATGGTATTCAATTATGTAAAATGTATAAATGGCTTACCGATCCATTAGTTTAGTTAGAGTTTGGAAAATAAACGAGAGATATACAACAAGAGAAAGAACTCATCGGTTAGATCCTGCAGGTTTAGAAACATAAAAATATCCTGCAGGAATGCTGCTTAAAATGTAGAGGCCAAAAACAGAGTCAAATTAAAAAATATTCTTTGTAACTTCCTGCTAAAAATTTTAATGTTACTGATAATCTGAGGAATATTTAAAAAAAGTTAAGGACCCAAAATCAGTCAAAGTTTTCCAAAATTTTCTTGGTGTGGCAAGCAATATGCAGTTGCGACAAATGAAGCCAATCATTTGTTATAAATTTACATTTAGGAATGTTTACAAAAAAGGTGGCTTCAACTCATAAGACTTCATAATGTGTCCACATATTTTTGGACTGACTATGGTAAACCAGCTTCTGAGTAAGACAAGGACAATAATGTGGTACCAAGAAAGGAAAATCCTCCAAACTGCCCGGAGCTAAGAACAGTGGAGAGATATTGGGTTTTTCTTGAATAATAATGTAAGAGTACAAAAAGTTGTCGAAACGTGTGATCGATTTTAAAACGATATGGACTACTTGTACGAACAAAGTAACAGAAATTGTTCAAAATGTCATCACTAGTGATTAAAACTATAAACATATTTTTGTTTTGTAAATTATAATAACAATTTTAAACGAATAAAAAATAAACTGTAGGTTTAATGGTTTCGTTTTAATTAAAATAAACGTACGGGTACTACATAGTCTGACATGATCGACTATAACTTTCTTACTTGTTATTAAAATAGATTTGTATTTGCTATGTTTTCTTTAATATAATAAAGAAAATTTAATTAATAACTAATTGTTATTTTTTAGCTTCGTAAATTGTATCCCGAACTGATATGTGGCCTATGGACTGAAAAATCTTTGGCTTTACCTTTACTTAAAGCTTCAACATTGATTACCTCAATATATGGTGCATTCTTTCGTAATATTATTTCACCCGTTATTGGCATCAGTGTAGTTTTTGTTTCCAAAGAAGAATTTAATTTGTAAGTTAAATTTAAATTCTTATTTTTAATCGATTACATTTTTTATGTAACAATTTATTTTTTATTTTTTAATTAACAGACACATTGCTGAACTATGGCGTAATGTAGGCGTAAGACCGATTGTTTACAATGTTAATTCACCGAACGAAAAACGTTACTTCCAAAAAACCATGAAAACACAATATCTAACCGATTCTTTAAGATCCGAACCACATTTATTAATGAAAGCTTAAAAGGCTTTTTAAAAAAAGTGAAAACACAAGAAACAATATAAACTATTAATTATATTCAAATAACTAAAATAAGGCTAAATCGTTTCCTTAAGGACTTCAAATGGAGGCCAATGAAAAACGAAAAAAAAAATATGATGATGAATTAAGCCTAAATTTAATTTTATTCAATTAAATATTACAACTTTTAATGATTGATATTATTTATTTCATCTTTATCACAAAACAAAAAAAGAAAAATATTAATAACGTTTGATATTTTATTCGAATATACGAAACGTCTTTTTGATTTTTGTATTTATGTTTTTTTTTAATTATTTTATATTTTATTTTATTTTTATTATTAAATATATATAATTTTTATAATTTCATCTTTAAAGTATTACATACCAAACAAAGAGCTTAATTAAGACTTAAGCCTAAAGTTTTTATTATTTTTATTATTATTATTATTATTATTTTATTTACAATGTTATTTATTATATTTTTAATTTGAATTTTTCATAATGGATGCTATTTTATTTTGTTTATTGCCATTTTATTGTGAATTTTATTTTATTTTTTATTTGTTATATATGTTGTGATTTCTTTTACTCTTTTTTATTTAAGTCTTTGTAACGTAAATGTTTTAAACATCACGCTCAAAAAAGAAAAAAATAATCATCAGTTTTGCACAAATTTTAATTTTATTAATTATTTTGTTTATTTATATTCAAGCATTTTATTTATTTTATTTTATAAACTTTTGTAAATTCTCACTATCCTATTTTGTATAAGTGTAGTGGTTAAGTGCATCTTTTTATTTTATTTTTTTATACAATATCCAGTAGCGCAATTCCGTAACTTATTAACGATAAAAAATTGACGTTAAGTAACGAAAATTTGTTAGTTAACGTTTACTGCTTTTCTGAAAAAAATATTCTTTATTTTTTTTGTCGTTAAAAGTGTCATAAGTTAATGATATTTTTTCGTTTCCTTAGAAAACAAATAAATAAATAAGTTGTTTCAAATTCATGACAATCACGTAAGAAGTAAGTGATCGAGTAATTGTCATCAAAAAACCCAAAATAGGATTTTAAGCACTTGATAGTCACAATGTGTATCGTGGGGAGACATTAAGTGCATCTAATCGCACTCTTTTTTTTTTCATTGTTGAGATCGATTAATTCCCGTTGAATCCACTTTCGTATAGTTAGTTTTTCGCACATATATAAATGGACAAAAAAATGATATTTTCATTCAGAAATTCTCAATTTATTTAAAAATAATTTTACCAATAATTTCTATCGATTTTCGTCTTTAAAATTCATAACGGAAAAAATATTGTTAACTTATATTAGCGAATAGCAAAATTGTTAAAACAACCGACATTTTTCGTTGCTTAACAATATCGCTAGTTAATTTAAAAAAGTTACGGAATTGCGGTACAGTATACAATATGAAACCTTTATGGTGTCTATAGAAATTATAATTTTTTTCTACAAATTAATGTAAGAAACTTTTAAAAAAATACTGTATCTTTAAAATACCAAAAAAATATAAATAAACAAATAAATATGAATCAAATATAGAAAACAGAATAAACAATTGTTTAAACAAGTAAGAATACTATATTCGGCTATGTCGAATCTTCAAAACCCTCCACCACAAATGCTTACATATATACTTACAAACGCACACAATATACCTTAATGAGTTATAAAATTAATTATATTTTTAGCTTAAACTTAAAGATTTCCTCAGATATCGGTCTATTTCTTTTTTTATACTGAACCAATTTTGCTGATGTTAAATAGGAAAATTCTCAGAACTAGAACAAATACTCAGGCTAAATTTCATTGTGTTCTGTCTATTATTATGGATGTGAGCTTGCCAACAACAGACAAACAGACGGACACAGCTAAATCGACACAATTTTTTATTTAATGCAAGAATATATATGCATTATGGGGTCTGAGATGATTCCTTCTTTGAGTTACACATGGAATCAGAACTATAAAAGCAAGAGCTTTGAAATTAGATCCCAACCACTTTCTTAAAGAAAAATTTTTCTATAAAAATTAAGGATGGATAGGATCAGGTGGAGAGGTACCGCCATTAAGTCAAATTTTATTATCGAATATCTAAATTACTATTACGGCGAGAGTTTTAAAATTTGGTCCCAATTACTCTCAAAATGAACTGTTTTTCTGAACAAAATAAAGTACGAATAGGATAATGGGGGAAGAGGTAGCCTTCATTACAATGCAAACATTAATCATTGAATGTCAGAGGAAATATTAAAGTGAGATTTTTAAGATTTCATTCCAATTCCTTGGGAAAAAGTTTTACTCGATAACGTGTGGGACGGATTGCATAAGTGGGAGAGGTAGCCTTCATGCAATACAAATACACTGTCCAGAAATAAGAACCACAAATTAAACGTTCTAAAATTAGAATCAGTGGTGTTAATTTCTAAACATTATTGATCCATTAAAGTCATAAATTGATCTTGTTTCATTGAAATAAATATTAAATGTTAAGGTATCGTGGGCAGAGGGGACCGTGGGGAAAGGTGCTCTCCATACAAGGCGAAGTTTACTTGGCAAATGTTTTAAATGTTTTTTCAAAGCTTAAATACTTAATTATTTTCCTGTGAAAAAAACATTGAATACATGTCGCGATTTATTATTTTTTTCTGAATCGAGAACGAAAGAGAATTTTTGAGCAGCAAAGCGCACCGGGTAAAAACTAACAATCTTAAATTGACCACATTTTTGGACACCTTCTTTGTACTCTTCAATTCTCTTTTAAAAAGAGTCCAATTTCTCTCCACTGGTCGCAGCTCCTTGTATGTTTTTAAACCTGCATTGTCGATAGCTTTTTGTATCAAATAGTCAGAGGACCGAGTTAACTGGACATGCTTTTCTACCTGGTGTGTTAGGAACCCTTATACCCGAACCAGGTTTTCTTTGAACGAACAATATATCCCGGTGCTGTTTCATAACATTGGAAAAGAGTTTGAGGGTAGACCTTTGAATGTTTGGCCAACTTTTGTAGGACCAAGATGGGTTTCGTTAAAAATATTTAATAATTTTAGTATGCACATTTCTCTTGTCACCTTTTGTAAACAGATTAACAATAAATTCATTTGCTTGACATTAATACATTAATCAATATATATAATAGGAAGTGGTCGGGTAGGTACAGGGCGAGGGGTACACCCATGCAAAGCAAATAAGTCCAGGGAGAGGGATATCATCCATACAAAGCAACATTTTTTGGGCAAAACGAAGTTCTACTAGTAGTTTACTAGTCTACTAGTAGTTTATGAAAAATAAAATAAAACATTTAATGAGTCATAAAATTACTTATATTTTGACTATAACATTTTTTTACTGAACCGATTTTTGAAATGGTAATGAAGTAAATATAACTCAATATTTTGACAAAATTTAATTAAAAACTGTCGATTTAAAATTGACAATTTTATGAAAGTTCTTAGCTTGAATTTAGAATTTGCCTCAGTTATTGGTCTATATCTTTTAATATACAGAAGTAATTATGCTGGCTTTAAATAGGAAACTTCTCAGGGCTAGAAAAAAAAATCAGGACTAATTTCATGGAACGTGTCAACAACAAACAGGCGGATAGACAGACGGACATAGTAAAATCGGCTCAGATTTTTATTTGATGCAAGAATATATTTACATTATGGGGTCTGAGATGATTCCTTCTTAGTGTTACATACGGATTGACAAAGTCAATATACCCTGTTCACCACTTGCGGTGGTGGATATAAAAATCTTCATTAAGTCAAAATCTAGTTATTTTCCATACAATTTTGGTGAATTTTTGGAAAATCAACATAAACTTTATGTAGAACAAAACAGTTGTTTATTTTTTTGTATTTTTTTACATTTATTATTTATATTTCTATATATATTTTCTGTTTGTTAGATGTTACATAAAAATTATAAGCTAAATTATATATTATATAATATTATTATTATTTATTACAAAGAAACATTTTTTCAATAAAAACGGTAAACATTTCTGAAAGATATTTTCTCTATAATAATAAAAAAATAAATGATGATAATTTAAATAATTTTTAAAACAATTAAACAACAAAATAACGAAAAGTAAATAGTTTTTTTCTTTCTTTTTTTCCGGAGTCAAATATATTTCTTTTTTTGCGAGGAGTTTTCAAAAGTTATACAAAAAAATTAAATTCGACTTAAAAAATCTTCCCCCAAATAATGAAACTCCAAGTCTTAAACATACTAAATATTAATAAGGTAAGAAAAAAAACAAAAGATTAAAATTAATTTCGAAACGAATTTGAAATCAATTGAATTAAATGTCTTGTAAAAAAACTCTCTTTAATTGGGAGAAGAGAGGGAGATAGAGAGACAGTGATTTATAAAGAAAAATATTAAAGTTATTTGCGTCTAGTACGCGTTCCTCTCTTAACCGGTTCGGAGGATTCAACCACAACCGGTGTCTCAATATCAGGATTATTTTGATGGCTGGAAGTAGTGGCAGTTGTCGCGGGCTCTTCGCCATGTTCATCAAAATGAACATTTTTACGACCTCTCCCTCTACCCCGAGTAGGTTTTGTATCCTCTTCTATATTGGTTTCAGTTGCTTCCTCAGCAGTTTTAGCTTTACGACTTCTTTTAACTGGCACTGCCGGTGAATCTGTGTTAATGTTAGCTATCGCTTTACGTACTCTTTTATTGGCTGGTTTATCCGTACTTTCATTTTCAATGTGGTCTTCTAGATCTTCAGCACCTTCCAGTGTAGAGGCAGAAGCTAATCTATGTTCTACTTTTAAGGGAGAACTTTTGGTTTTTGTTACTTTCTCGTCTTCTATTTCAGAACTATGAACTTCAGTATCAGGGGTTGCTGAGATTATTGGTGTTGATACTTTTGTTGGAGCTTTTCTAGCTCTTGCTCTTTTGGGAGGATCAATAGCAGCTGCTGCTAAAGCGTCCTCTTCAATTCTGGCTTTAGCTGCTGCTGCGGCATTACGTCTACCAGCTACACGAGTTGGTGGTGTTGGGGCATCTACTGAAGGTGATGAATTCTGCTTTTCAATTTCCAATTCCAAAGGAGATTTCTTAGCGGGAGGTTCATCGCATTTCTGATGTTCATCTTCGTTTATTTTAGCTTTACGACCCCGGCGTCCTTTGGCGGCTGGATGTGCTTGTGGTGGAGTAGTATGTAACTCAACTTCTTTTTCTTCTACCACAACAGCTGTTGCTTCGGGTTCATGTTTGTGTTCATCACCATGCTCTTCTTTGGCATGAGTTATAGTTGTAACGGTATGTTTTCCACGACCTCGACCTTTAGTAGCTAGAGGAGTTCCTTCGATCTCTGTTTCAAGAGTGGATGCTTTACGTCCACGCCTAGCTGGAGTACGCTGTGGAGTTGTTGCACTATCAACACTTGTGGCTGCCGCTAATAAACCTCGTTTTTTGGGTGTTTCCGCTTTGGCACGTTCTTCTTCAAGGAATTGTTGTACTTTAGCGGTAGGTTTTCGTGTTCGTCCTCTTGCTGTTGTAACCGAAGCAGTAGACGAAGGCGATGGTGAGGCATTTATTACAGGCGCTGTTGTAATTGTAGCTGTGGGTGAAGTTTTTGTTGCTTCTAATGATTTTCGTGGTGATTCGGTTTTCTTTTTTGTGGTTCGGGCCTTCACTTCACTATCGGATGTTTCATCGTAATTATGATATGCCGTAGCTGCTCTACGCTGTGGCACGTTACGTGCCCTTCTTCCGGGTGTATCTTCAACATCATGTGATTCAGATGTAATATGTTCAATAGCGGTGGCTTTGCGACCTCTTGAAGCGGCACGTTGTGGTGTTTCAGAATGAGCACTTACGATATCCAATTTCATTTCAGGCTCCTTGTTTGATTTTTCATCAGGAACGGGTTGTTCTTTCTCTATGGGAATATCGTGGGCATCATTATGGGATTCTTTACGTTTACGACCTCTATGCTTTGTTTTAGGGGAGAGTGATGTAGTTACTTCTTGTTCTTCTGGATGATCATTTTTCTTTCTTCGTCCTCGAACTTTTTTAGTTTCTTCTGGTGAATGTTCCGTTTGATTTTCAATGTCTACAGAAATTATATCTGCAACATTATCTTTCTCATGATGGGTTTCAGTATCATGCTTCTTCCGACCGACATGTCGTTTCGTTGTTATATCTGTATTTTCAATGTGTTGTTGTTCTTCTTCAGTGTCATGTTTAGGGTGAATATGTCGATCTTCCAATTCGTCATGTTTTTTTCTACTAATATGACGTCGTTTACTCGTTGTTTCAATAATTTCGACGTGTTTGATTTCTTCTTCAGCAACATGTTTTGCAATTGAAGCTTCATTATCATCATGATCTTGTTTATCTTTATCAATATTATGTTGTGAAATCTCGATATCTGGAGCTTCGTGTTGTTTTCCTTCTTCAGAAGTTATGTCATCATGATGATCTTCTATTTCATGTTCCTGTTTTCTTCTGCCGATATTTCGACGTTTATGTGCTGTTTCTTTGTGTGTAACAGGTTCTTCTTCACCTTCATGTTCCTCTCCAACATGCTTTCTACGACCAACCCGTCTCCTGCTTGTTGCAGTATTCTCTTCATTATCTTGTTCAATATGTTTAGCGGCCGCTCTTCTCTTTGTTTCAGATTCATCTAAATGATGTCCTTCGTTGGTAACGTTTCTTCGTCCTCTTCTACCTGTAGTCTTTTCGTTTTGAGGAGAATTTGTTTTCTCCACAATCTCTTCGGGTTCAAGATTAACTTCAGTTATTTTTACCTCAGATACTGAAGGTTCTTCTACTGGTTTTATCGGTTCGTTTACAATTTCAATAACGTGATGATCCTCACTGTCATCATGTCTAGCTCGTCTTCTTCGAGATTTTGTTGGCAGTTTTTCATGGTGTTCTTCTTCATGATGTTCATTATTTGTGGCCACTCCTCGTCGTCTCGATGTCTTTAGTGGTTTCTCAGCAACTTCTTTTTCGTTTGAAACCTCCGTAACTTGCGGCTCATTAGTCTTATTTTGGTTTTCTTCATGAACTTCTTCAGCTTGCTGTTTAGCCCGCTGTTTTGGATGTTTTACATCTATCACAAGGTCTTTATTAATTTCAAATGCAGTTCGATTACGTTTGACATGTTTGATATTTAATTTATCATCATCCTTTGATTCACCATCAACAGAATACTCTTCTTCAGGAGAATTTGCTAATTTGTCATTCGATGGTTTGTCTTCATCAGAACTATCTTCTATTATCACAACATTATCAGTATTGGGCTTTTCAATCTCTGCAATTGTTTTAGGAACTTCCAAAATAGTTGGATTTTCTTTGATAGATTCCTTTTGATCTTCTTTCTGTACAGCTATATTTGGATGATCAATAGGTGTCTTACGATTTCGACTTGTATTACGAACTTTAGGAATATCTTCAGGCGTTTGAACTTCTGGAATATTCTCATTGATAAGAGTTAGTTCTTCATCGTTAGAAATTTCAGATGATTTTTCTAATGGAGTTTTCCTTGCTCGAGTTGTATTACGAACTTTCGGAATTTCGGTAGTTGATGATTCCGAAACTACAGTCTTGTGTCTACCACCGCGACGAGTGGCATGTATAGTTTCTTTCGCACTTGCTGTGGTTTCGTTTGATATTTCTTCTAATTCAAATTTAAGACGACCACGTTTGCTAACATGTTTTGTTGAAATTTCATCTTCATGTTGATCTTCCTTAATACTTGTAGCTGAAACTTCATCAAGTTTCCTTTCGTCAGCAGTTTCAACTACTGGTTCAACATTTACTTTTATGTCGTCAAATGTCGTTAATTTAGTTTCAGGCACTTCTTTAGTAACTGCACTTTCAACTATTGATTCTGTATCCGCAGTATTCGCATTTTGATTTATACGACGAGCCTTTCGACTGGTGGTTGGTTCCTCTAGAGCAATATCTTTCAAATCACGTTTGCGGCGCGTACGTTTAACAACGGCTTCTTTAGATTCTTCATCTTCAGCATGATCTTTTACCACATTCTCAGATATTTCTTGTTGGATCTCATTTTCTGTCTTAGATTCTACATTTTCTTTTTCAATTTTTTTAATGCTTTCGAGTACAGAAATCTCATTATGAGATTCAGGTGAAAAATTTTTTCGATCGAGACTGCGACTTGTTCGTTAGATATTCCTTTCACTTCCTCTAATACTGTAGCTTCGACTACGACTACTTTTAATTCTGTTTTTTTCGTAACATCTTCATGTTCTTCGATTACTTCCTCTACTACTGCGGCTTCCACTTCTTTCAATTCTGTTTTTTCGTATTATGTTCTTCTGTTTCCTTAATCATTTCTTTCATTTCTTCTACTTTTTGTTCTTCAATTGCTATAAGAATTTGTTTCGATTCCTCTTTTGCATCTGCTTCCTCTTCTGTTGCTTCTGGTTCCTTAATTTCAACTTTTTTCGACTGCTGACTTGAAACTTGTGTTTCATTTTCTTCTGAAATAATATCTCCAATCGGTGCCTTTTGTAATTTACGACGACCTATACGAGTACGTAAGGAATCATCCTCATGTACAGAGCCTTGGCTAGACTCCGAAACTGTTGGCTTTCGACGACCTCTTTTATTTGTTTGTTCTTTAACTTCTTCTAAGGTAACAACTTCAGAAACTGTAGTTGAAATATTCTCTGAATCTTTTGCGTTAGTTAATGGTTTTGTTTCCAAATCTTTTTTCTCTTCAGTTGGTGGTAATACTTTTTCTTCGACTTCAGGAACGGCAACAGTATTATGTTCTCTGTCTGTAGGGGATTCTTCTAGAACAACCTCTTCTGCAGGAACCTTTTGTACTTTACGACGAGTCTTTCTAATGTGTGTGGTAGGCTCATCATCATATATTGAACCTTGACTTGATTCTGATATTGTAGGTTTACGGCGTCCCCGTTTAACTGGTAGCTCTTTCGGTTCGTCAACAGCAATAGCTTCAACTTCTTGTAAATTTTCTGTGATACTTTCTGTATTCAAAGCTTCAGACATTTCAATAATGTCCGACAGCTTTGATTTAGTTCCCCCTTCTTTAGCTTCACTTGCTTCGACCTTAAGCGGTGGTGTTTCCGTATATTGCGATTCTTTTTCTTCTTTAGTTTTACTTTTGTCGTCTTTAACTTCTGAAATTTCCGAAGATTGTGTGTCAATTTCATCCATTTTGGTAGGTTGTACTTCAATTAGATCTTCTTTTGTTTCAGCTGTCCATGTTTTAACAATATTGTCTTCGGAAACATCGTCTACAGGAGTTGATTGTACATTTGAGGATTCTGTTGCAACTTCAATTTTAACTTCTTCCTCTTTATTTTCATCTTGATTTTCATTTGCATGTTCTTGAACTCCTACTGTAACTTGAGTAACATCTTCTTGTTTGTTGTCTACAAGTTCGGCAACGTCGCTCTTGAGTTCTTCCGTTGATTTAACATCAGTAGAAATGTTTTCTTCTTGTTCAATAGTAACAACATCTGCCGTTGACTCTGCTTCGACGTTTCTAGTTGTTTCTATGATGAGATTAATGTTATTTTCCTTTTGTTTATTTGGCGATGGAACTTGTGTATCTTTTGGTATCAGTTCCTCAATTTCCTCTTTTTGTTCAACAACTGTTTCATTAACAGGTACCTTCTGAACTCTTCTCCTAGTTCTTCTAGTTGTGCTCGAAATATCATCATCATAAACTGAACCCTGACTTGATTCGGAAGTAGTACGTTTTCGTTTTGGTTTTTCATCGTTTACTTTATCTAACTGAAGTATTTTTTCCTCTTTAACATCCTCCAGTTTTTCACCTTTCGTATTTTTAATTACTTTACGACGATTACGCCGAGAACTGGAACTATGTTCATCTCCTTGAGCAGAATCTTGACTGCTCTCTGATACAGTACGTTTTCTTCGACTACTTCGTGGAATTTCTTCCGTAGTGATGATAGTTTTCTCTACTTTTTCTATTTTTTCATATTCTGGGGACTCAACTTCAAGTTGAGAAGTAAATTCAATAGTCTCTTCTTCTTCCAATTTCTCTTGTCTAAGGGGAATCTCTACATTGGCACTTGAAGCCTCAGTTGACGGTGAACCTTTGCGTTTGCGCTGACTAGTTGCATCTTTTCTATTGATATCTTCCGCTTCTTTCTGATTTTCTGTGTCATTAATTTTTATTTCAAAATCATATGATTTCACAATTTCTGTAGGTGAAACAGATTCTTTAGAGATTGTACTTTCATTATCCTTGTTTTCAACTGCGGTCGAAGTTACTATTTCATCGAATTTTAAATTTTCGTTTTTATTCTTGCTTTCTTCAATCGTCAAAAGAACACCGGTAGATTCAACAGTAGATTCTTCTGCTGTTGAAGAAACTTCTTTTCCATGTTTTGGAAAATCTTTTTCTTCGGAAATTTTGATATCTACTTTTTCTTCAGTAGAATAATCTTTTACTTTTAAAGCTGCAGAAGGTAATTCTTCAGATCTACTTAAAGTTACTTCCTCTATTGGCTTTGAATCTTTCATAGTATCATTTTCTTTGGAAATCTTTTCTCTTATCGCTGTCTCCTCAGTAGCATTTTCCTTTGCTTCGAAAATAACGTATAACTCGCCAGACTCGTTTGTTGATACTTTTTTACATTCATCTACAGTTGAAGAAACATTATCGCTAGTAGCTTCTTCAACTTCTGAAACAACAGCGCCAGAAACTTGGGATTCAATTATAGATTCCCTTTCTGCTAGTTTATTACGTTCGCTAGCAGTTTCTTCAGCTTTTGAAACCACAACGTTAGAATCTTCGGATTCAATTACAGATTCCTTTTCTGCTAATTTAGGTTCTTTAACAGTTGAGGGAACTTCTTCCTCCGGCTTTAAAATACACTTTTCGGCAGCAATTACTTCCACTTCCAAGGTAATTGAGTCAGACACTTCAGATTCATTCGTCGAAACTTCTTCACTAGCAGTTTCCTCTACTTTCAAAATAATAGATGAAGACTCTTCGGATTCATTTGGGGTTACTTGATCTGCTTCTTTGGATTCTACCTCATTTAAATTAACTAATCCTGAAGGTTCAATGACAGCTTCTACGGTAGAAGTCTCTCCTACTTTCATAACAAGAGAAACAGAATTTCCAGATTCGTTTATGGATTTTTGTTTGATTTCTTTAGATTCCTCTGCAGTCGATAGAATTATTTTTACATCGGTTTTATCAGAAACAAAAATTTCTTCCTTAGTAATTCCTTTCTCTTCCAAAGCAATGGATGCTGATTTCACAAATTCATCTCTTGATGCTATTGCTGTTTCTTTGGATTCTTCCTCAGTTAAAGAAACTATTTCGCCTTCAAGTTCTGTAATCACTTTTTTTGCAGTAGTTGCTTTATCTTCCATAATAGTGCCACCAGATTGCTCAATTTCTTTTGACAATTCTTTTTCTGTATCGATGGATTGTTCTTCGGTCGATGTAACTACTTCTGTGTCGTATACAATTTCTTCTTCAGCAGCAGTTCCTTCCATTTTTAAAGCAATAGAAGCAGATTCCTCAGAATCATTTCTGGCTGATTTTTCGCTTTCTTCGGATTTAATTGAGGAAACTTTTTCAATAGGTTTAGAAGTGCCTTCTATAACTTCTAAATCAGAAGATGTAATTTCTTCATGCTTTGGCAGTAACAATTTTGAATCTTCGGTGGACAGCGAAATAACAGTTTTTTGCTCTGTTTTGGTTACATTTACTTTTTCTGTGGACGATGGAACTAGATACGTCTGTTTTATTTCATCGTTTTTATTGGAAATCGTATCGTCCTTTTTAATTCTGTTGTTTTCGGATTTTAATTGTGACATTTCCTCATTGGAAATCGATGAGTCGTGCATAATAGTTTGAGAAGGTTGTTCATTTAATTCGTAAGATGACTTTGTCAGAGGTTCAGATGCTATATTCTCTTGAGTTTTATCTTCTTCTATTGGTTCAACTGATTTAATAGATTCATGTATTTCGTTATCCACTTCAGACGATGCTAAAACACTTTGCTGTTGCAATTCCTTGGTCTCCGCTGTAGATATTTCAATATCTTCTGTTTTCTGTTCAAGGATTTCTGCTAATTTATCTGAAGTTGTTGACTTCTCTGATAGAGTTGTTGAAATTGTTTGATCTGTGGATAAATTTTTATCTGTTACAGTTTCGGTTGGAATTTGCTCTATTTCTTCAGATATTAGGGATGATTGTTCACAGATTTTGCTTTGATTTTCTCTAGTTATAACTGATTCACTATCAGATTTTGATTGAGAAGCTTCTTTTTCACTGTTTATTTGTTGCTTTTCTGCAATATTATCAGTATCACTTGTCTTTTCAGTTGAATCTATAGTTTGGTTCTTATTGATAACATCTTTGCCAGCAATCACTGCCACTGAACTGTTATGTTTAGAAATTTCCGTTGATGTTTCAGGTTTTGCTGATTTGAACTCAACGTTAGTTTCCTCATCAGCGAAAGATTCATCAATATTGGAACTATCCATAAATATATCTTGACATTCATGATTCAATTGTGGGCTTGATTTCTTTATAACTTCTTTTTCAATATCACTTTCATTATTTTGTTTTATTGATTCAGTTACTTCATGAGATTCAGCAGTATTTTCATCATTTGTTGCAGTTGTTTCTTGAAAGATTTCTGTAACTGAAGTGTCAACAAAAATATCATCAGACTCGTTTGATAACACTTTTGTTTCTTTAATAGAAATTTCTTTTACTTCTTGATTTTCAATCTTAACTGTTGGAGTGTCTTCCACTATGACTACTGTTTCTGCTGCATCTACCTCTGCTTCTAAATCTTCATTTGCCTGAGCATGTTCCAACTCTAAATTATCTTTACTTTGAATTGTTAAGGATACATTGGTTTCTTGTTGGTTATCTTTTATGGTTACTTTAGTTGGTGAATCTTCAAGCTGTAAACTTTCCTCACCCAAAATATCTGTTTCTACTAAAGATTCTTGAGAAGTTGATAGAATTTCCGCATCAGCATTTTTTTGTTGTTGTATTTTGCTTTTATTAATTTCAATTAAAGATTTTTCATCTTCTACAAGTATGGAAGATGATTCAGGTTCTTTATCTTCATTTTCTAATGGATCTTCCGACAAAGTAATATTTAAATTTTTATATGTAATAGATTTTTCTACATCTAAATTGGACTCTTCGACTTCCCTTTCTTTAGTTTCAATTTCCTTATTGATTTCATGTTCTTGGGATTGATTTAAATCTTCACTATCACTGACCATTAATGGTTCTGACAAATCGTTAGCATCATCTTGTGATACTTCTAGAACTTCGGTCTCCTCATCCTTATGTAAAGTTTTATCTGCTTCAGATTCATTATCACTCACCATTAAAGGTTCTTCTAATATGGAAGGCTCTTCAACTATTAAGGGTTCATCCAGTATTGAAGGCTCATCTTGTACTGATTCTACCGTCTGATCTAATAAATTAATTCCACTTATTTCAGCATCTATGGGCGTAACTGGACGCTTATCTTTTTCTTTTTCTGGTTTTAGATTTGTATTTTTTAACGGATCTTTTGTATCAGAATTACTTAAAGAGGCAGTGGTATTATTTCCAAGAGACTTTTCGGGTAAATAAACTTTTGTACATGTCTCGGGTATAACCGATTCATTGGCAGTTATGTCTTGTGTATCTTTCTCGCATAATGATTTCTCTAAAACAGAATTGTCTTCATCATCATCTACCTTAAGGCTTTCAGTAGCTAAATCATCATCATCTACATTTTCTTCATTTTTCTGTTCGTCTTCACCTTCATCATCACATTCCAGTATTGAGGGCGGTTCTGCTTGATCGAGTGTCTCAATCCATTCTTCTACGTCCGTTTTTGGCAAATCTGATAAAACATCTGCCGCAGTAAATGGGGATTGTGCTTGGGGTGTTTGTAAAGCAAACGATTTTCGTGGATAAACTTTACGTATAGGAGTTTGAATTTGTGTTTCTTGTCCTACAAGTTTATCAAAAGCTTCTTCGGCAGATTTACTTAGAGTGTCTTGTAAAGTTTCATTTTTGTTTTCATTGAATTTTTCTAATGTTTCATCATGTTTTTCGTCGTCTTCACCATAGTAAGAAGCTGTAATACGCTCGGCAAAACGTGATGCCACAGGTGTTTTAAAAAGATCTTCCAAATTGGCCGTTTCACCTTCATTGGTGGCATTTAGATCATATTCTGTTGAAATTTCTATAGAATCACTACTTTTCTCTATGACTGCACTTGAGGGCATTGTTGGTATCATTATATTTTTAGCTGTAGGTGTTCTTAGATACTTATTTAATTCCTCTTCTTTATTTTGAGCTGGTGAATTCATTAGTTCTTTAAGCCCACCCATAAGAGGTGTTGAACTCATTTTAGGTGTTTGCATTAATTCACGTACGCCTTTAAG
Organism: Cochliomyia hominivorax; assembly: GCA_004302925.2. NCBI lineage: Eukaryota > Metazoa > Arthropoda > Insecta > Diptera > Calliphoridae > Cochliomyia > Cochliomyia hominivorax. The sequence goes on along the minus strand of PYHX02000467.1, from coordinate 41,811,866 downwards.
ACGAGGAGTACTACAAATTTTAGGAGTTTTCATTAACTCCTTAACACCCTTTAAGTTGAGCCCAGTTTTATTGGCAGTAGAACAGGGAAGTTCCTCTGTATATTCTTGTAAAATATATTTAGAATTTTCTTTTGCGATCGGTGAGTCTAAAAGTTCTTTGACACCAGCCATTAAAGGTGTTGAACTTAATTTGGGAGTTTGCATCAGTTCACGCATTCCCTTAAAGCGAGGCGTATTACAACTTTTTGGTGTCTTAAGCAATTCTTTTACACCTTTGAGATTATCATTGTTGTGTGAACTTGAAGGTATCTGTTCAACTTCAACTTGTGGAGTTTTAACTAATTCTGCGACCACAGCCAATTTTTCTGTTTCTTCTTGTTCATTTTCTGTTTTTGATTTGGGAGTTTTTACTAAATCTCGTATACCCTCTAATTTAGGAGTATTAATTTCACATTTTGGTGTTTTCAATAATTCACGCATTCCCGCCATTAGGGGGGTCTGTGGGGAAATGGCTTCAATTATAACATTTTTTTTAGCTTTAGGTGTTGAAATTTCTTTATCTTCTGGTGGGACTTTGTGAGTTTTTATTAAATCAGCTACAACTGCCAATTTTTCAATTTCCTCTTCTTCATTCTCGTTTGTATCTCTGGGAGAGCGTACTAAGTCGCGTATGCCAACAAGTCGTGGTGTTCCAACTTCCGTTTTTGGAGTCTTAAGCAATTCTCGCATTCCAGACATTAATGGAGTTTTTGGAGAATCTGCTAAAATGTTTATTTGTTTCTTAGTTTTGGGCGTTAATGTTTCCTGTTCTAAAACTGTTTCACTGGAAGTGGTTTTTGGTGTTTTTATTAAATCAGCTACAACTGCCAATTTTTCAATTTCTTCTTCTTCATTTTCTTGTGTTTCTTTGGGAGAACGGACTAAATTTCTTATACCCTCAAGTCTTGGTGTTTGAACTTCTGTTTTTGGAGTTTTAAGCAATTCCCGCATTCCTGACATGAACGGAGTTTTAGGTGACTCAGCTATTATTGTAACAGACTTCTTAGCAACAGGTGTGTTAATGTCGGAAATTTCTGTCTCTATCGTTATTTGTTTGGTAGGTGTTTTCTGTTGATGTTCTTCTTTATCATCTGCTAATTTAGCTAAATCTTTTTCAATTAAATCTGCAAGAAAGAAAACCTTATTTTCAATCAATTCTTTTTAAGAAAACTCTTTTCAAATTACCTTTAGATTCCATTGATTTCTCAATATGTTCTTTAGATGTTTCTTCATCAGCAATGATATTATCTAAAGCATATAGAAAAATAAAACATTTTAAATATTTTTATTTACGATTTTAGTAGAACTTACCTTTCAGATTTACTTTATCAACTTCATCGTTCTCTTTTAATTCGTTTTCCGTTTTTTCACCTGTATTAATAGAAATATCTGAAAACAATTGTTTATTTAATTATTTTAATTAACAAATAAAATTATATAAATTTCTACCTGATGTATTAATAGATTCTTCTTCCTTTTTAGATGAACGAGATTTATCAGTAACAACTCCTGGCTCAGTTTTATTGTTTTCAGTTTGATGATTGGAGCCTTCAGCATCATTCGGTTTCTTGTCTTCGGATGATATAATATTTTGTACATTTTTTACATTTTCTTGAGAAATTTTCGTTGAAGATTCAGCAACTTCCTCTTTAAGTTCAGCACTTGATACGTTTCCTAAGGAATGAACTTCCCGATTTTGTTGTTTTGCCTCATTTTCTACAATTTCAATATTTTCTTCTGGTATAACCACACTTTTTTCAAATTCTTTTCTTAGAGGTGTTTCCAAAGTGCTACTAGTTGCATTATTTGAAATTGAACTACGACGTTTATTTCTCCCAATCTCTAACACTTCCTCGGCTGGTTCTTCTACTTCTTCTATTATGGCAGCATTTCCTATTTCCTCCATTTCTTCGGTTATAACCATACGTTGTTCCATTTGTTTTCTGGGTGTTTTAGCTCTAGGTGTTTTTGAGGTACTTGATTTAAATATTTCATCATTATCCAGAGAAATTGACGAACGACGTTTGGTTATTGCTTTTGGTGTTAATGGCATTTCATTAACAACCGATAAAGAGGCCCTTCTGGTGGTTCTTTTTGTTGGAGTATATGTTGTAGTGGATTCAGCTGACATCGATGCACGTCTAGCACTACGTCTGGGGGTAAAAGATAATTCCGTTGATGCTTGAGAAGTTTCAGCTGACTGAGAGGCACGTCGTGTACTACGTCTTGGTGTAAAACTAGCAGAATTTTCATTTTTCTTTTTTAATGAACTGATTTCTTCCTCATATTCTTTAGATATATCGCTTTGCTCTTTAGGCTTTATGTCGCTAGCTTTATCAGTAACTTGGGATACATTTTCCTTTTGTACACGTTCTACATTAAAAACTTCAGTTTGATTTTCATTTTGCGCATCCAATGCAGTTTGAGCTTCTACAGTTTCATCCTTTTCACGCACACTTATTTCCGCTATTTTTTCTTCAGACTTTTCTTCAAATTCTTTCTCTTTAGAACTGTCTTCAGTTTCGGATACAACATTTTCTAGTTTAGCTTCAACTTCTTCCTCAGATTTTTCATTATTTTTCATATTATCAGTTACCAAATCTGTTGAATTATCTTGAACGATTTCAATTTCATTTTCTGCTATTGTTCCATGACTAAGTATCTCTGAACTTTCTTTATTTCTATTAGAATCTTCGATCTTTGAAATAACATTATCCAAAGTTTGTATTGAAGTTTCGAGTTTTTCAACATCTTTTTCACTGTCAATATCGATTTCTGAAACTTCAGTTTTCTTTTGAGTATTTAAACTCTCTTCATTGACAACAACTTCTTCTAGATTTTCTTTATTTTTCTCACATTCTTCAACAATTTCGAGAGCTTCTGTTCTACTTTGAGTATTCGCATCTGAATAGTTTTCTTCATTTATGATAATTTTTTCAGTACTGAATATAATAATATCTGCAACCTCTTCATTTTGTACAATACCAGTTTTACATAGTTCATATTCATTAACATCAGACTCTATTTGAGCAGTTGAATCTATACTTTCTTCTTTAAAAGTATTATTTTCTTTTGTTTGAGGAGCCATATCTTTAGACTCTTTATTTTCTTTAACATCTTTAGAAGAGTTTTCATTTTGAATATTTAATTCATTTTGATTTTTCAACATTGCTTGGACAACAATTTCTTCTTGTTTAGAAACGGAATTATCTTCAATATCGATTCGAATATGTTCTTCTTGATTTTCAGCGTCTTCGGTTTTGTTGTTATCTTGTTCAATTTTTTCATCTTTCTCAGAAGTTTGTATATTATCTTGAATCTTCTGCGCAATCAGGCTCTTAGCATCAATTTCTTTAGAAAGAGCGTTTGATTCAGTTGATACCCCTTGCTGATTTTTGTCAAAACTTCCACTGGGAATACTTTCTTCAGTTTTCTCTTTAGATTCTTGGGTAAATTTTTCACTGTCAAATTCTTCTGTTAGTGGATTATCACTCTCTTGATTAGCTTCTTCAAGTTCAATTAAATGTTTTTGTTTAATTTCATCGGATTTATTAAGAACATCTTCTATTTCCTCCAACAATTTGTTAGTATTTTCCAAATCATCACCGATGGCAGACGTTTCTGCTTTTTCTATAATTTCAGTATATTCAGTTGGTATATTTATACTTTCTTCCAAAACTTCCTGATTATCCGGTTTTATTTCTTTCAACAATTTGGGTTCATTTTTAGTAGAATCTGACTTTTCTTCAATATTTGAACATTGTGATGTTTGTGTGTTACTAGTTTCTATATCTTGTTCTTGTGAAATTTCTTTTGTTTTTGGTATTTCTGAAATGTTGGATTCCTTAGTTATTTGTTCTGTGATTTGTAATAATTTGGCATTTTCTGCTGTATTTGTTACTTCTTCTGTAGCTTCATGTTCAATGTCTTCATTCTTAACTTTATCTTCTATTAATGAACCTTTCAAAGTAATATCTTCGTATAAACGTTGTTTACTCACATTTGCTTCTTTTTCTATTAAAGACCCTTCAAGAGTTATGTCTTCAACAATGGGTTTATATTTAGTTTTACTCTTTTCTTCATCTTCTACAATTGTAATTTTATCATCGACTTTTTGGGCATCTACTGATTTTATTTCTGCAATAATTTTTTCACTTGTTATCATTTCATCTGTTGAGGAAGGAGTTTCAATTGTTGCCATTTTATCTTCTTCAGTATTCTGTTTACTTGTTTCAATTAATTTTATTTCATTATCTCTATTGTTTTTATTTGAAATCTCTTTAACTTTTTTTGTCTCTCCATTTGGTTTAGTTTCTTTATTTGAAGTCTCTATAATTTCCGCTATAGATTCTTCTCCAAAACCAGTTTCTGTAACTAAACTTTGTTCACTATTGTGTTTAGCTGATGTCGTTATTGCGTCCTTTGTTATTTCTTTAGAAATTATTTCATTTGCTGTATGATCTTGTATAACCTTTTCTACAACATCAGGAACATTTTCTTGAGATTCTGTTTGTGAAAATTCCATGGGACTATCAGGAATTTCTACAGTTTCAGACAATTTGTTTACTTCCTGTAATTCCTGAGAATCATTAATAATATCAGCAAAGCTTTCTTCTGTCACAATTGGCTCTTTTTTATCATTATCTTCAAGAATTTCATTGTTCTCTTTAGCGTTTTCTATCTCACTTTGACTATTTTCTTTAGTCAAATCTGTAATTTCCTCCACATCCACTGGTATTTCAATAGCCAGTTGTTTCTTCTTGGTCTCTTTTTCTGAAACAGTTTCCTTTGTTTCCTTTTCTGGTGAAAAAGTTGTATCCTTCGGTTTTTCATCCGGATTTCCATTATTCGTATTTTCTTCATCATCCGAATCTATAATGAAAGTACGACTTAGGTCATCCACATCACCACTATCTGCTGGTTTTTTATCAGCAAATAGAACAGCTTTTTTCTCTGGTTTTCTTACTGACTGGATAGTTCTGTCTTTAAGTATACTGGAAGGTGGGTGAGGAGGCGTTTTTGCCGCCGTTACCATATTTCGAGATCTTGCGGATATAGGTGTTACACAAAGAGATTTGCGAGCTTTCGACACCAGACGACCACTCATAACTTGTTGGGGAGATTTTTCTTTGATGGAACTAATTTTAGAAGTGGAAGCTGGTAGTACAATTGATCTACGAGCTTTCGATATGTGAGAAGTTAAAGGCATGCCTCCAATAGACTTACGCACTTTATGCAGGGGTGAAGTTTTGCAGGCAGCGCGAGTTCTTAAAGCATGATTATTACTAGAGCCTGCAACTGGTGTAGAAGTGGGTAAAGCTCTGGCTGTAGTTATTGGATTCAGAGAAGTTCGTCTTGATGCTGAGAATCTGGTAGATGAAGAAGGAGAAGCTGGTGCCAAAGTACTTGTGGAGGGCGAATCAAAACGACTTATAACTGAAATACTCTTACGTGTTGGAGTACTCATGCTATGTCTTCTGGGAAGGTTTGAACTACTTTTATCTCCAGTTGAAGCTTGTGGAGTAGAGGGGGATCTTAACAAAGCTAGATTACTGCGTAAAGGTATACGATTTATAGGTTCTCTACGCGGCGTAGTAGTTCCAGCGGCTGTAGTATTAGCATTTCTTTGTGGGGTAGTGTTTTGTTTTTTGGCACTTGTCAAAAGTGCTCTTTTCATAAGAGATTGAGGTGTTCTTTTGGGGGTACAGGCTCCTACTAGATTTGGAGCTTTAACAGGAGTCGTTAGTCCAGTGGCACTGCCCGGTGTAATACCCATGTTAGAACCATCTCTTGTTACTTCTATTATGCTCGAAGAATCTGTGGAACTGCTTACACTAATAACAGAATTGGGTGTTTCTAAAGGACTATTGCTAGCCTCCGATAAAGCGGGTGTAGATGGTAATGCAGATAAACCTAGTTGTTCTTCTGACGGCAATTTACCACTTTGCGATTTATCTCCAACATTTTGTGTTACATTTTTCTTGGCAGATGCTTTCAAAGCGGATTTTAGAAACGGACTAGCCGGTCTTAGTTTATGGGGTGTAGTTAAATCGATTAAATGCATAGAGGAATTTGTAAGTACTTTTGTAGAGGCAGTTGATGTACCTTTTTTCGATGTGGAAGGTGTGTGGAAAGTCATTAATTCTTTATCATCATCTTTCCCGACATCGTTACAAGATATTTCACCTTTTGGTGTACTATAAGCACTTTTGGGTGTTGCAGGTGTTTTAGTGACCAGCACTTTTGGCTTCATAATGGTCGCAAACGATTTTTCAATTTTAACTCCAGTCTCACGTGGTGAAAATGAAGTAATCACTATATCCGATTGATGACATGTCATCAGCAGTTGTTTTTTCTTCTTTTCGGTACTTTTATTCGTTTTGTCTTTTGTATAATTGATTAAATTTAGTGTGGGAGTTTCCATTAGACCTTTTGTGGTATTATCTTCTTCAACTGTTGGCTCCGGTGTTACACTACGATTATTTTTATCTTTTGCTTCGAGAACATTGTTGTCTTCTTGTTCCTGATTTATTACTTCATTAGATTCCAAATCTTTTTCTATTTGAGAGCCATCATCTTTATGACTTTCATTTGTTTGTGTGATGTCTTCGTTGGCGTTGTCATCATTTGAATCTGTTGATGTGTTTCCCTCTTCATCCGATTGTATACAATAAGCAAAACTTTTTATAAAAAAACAGAATTTAATTATTTATTATTTATAGATTTTATTTTGTTAAAAGATAAATACTTGAATCTATGTAAAGAGGCATTTCAGAAAAATATAGAATTACGTATAAGGAGTGAGATCGAAAAATTCTTAACACACGTTTTTTATTGAAACTTTTAATGCAAGTATTATTAGATTTGTTTTTGATCAAGTTACCTGTGTAAAATACGTCAGTTATTATGTTTAATGTCAAACAAATGAAGATATTTTAAAAAATGTGTACTAAAATGATTAAAAAAATTATTTGAACAAAAACCAACTGGATCAGGCATTTTTAAAGCAAAAAAAAAAACCTTTTTCGAAACCAGGTTATTTCAGTGCTCGGACTCTACTTGGTACGAAAAGCTAAATAATGCAGGTTTAAAAACAAACAAGGCCTTAAATGTTCCTTAGAGTAACACAGCTAAATATTTAAATGCTAAAAACAGAGCAGGGAGATGGAAGTCATGTCGTCAAACTAAATATTCTTTTTGCATGACGGATGACGAAACGTATGTTCTGGCAGATGTTTCGCAACTTCCTGGTCAAAAATTTTATGTTGCTGTTGCTCGAGTCAAAATTTCACAAAAAATCTTATGTTATAAGTCTTTTACAAAAAAGACTAATTTCATTCATAAAACTTTAAAATGTATCTTTTTTACTATTGATATTGTGCTCTTGTCAGAAAAGAATTGAAGAGAACAAAAGAGGTGTGTAAAATTGTTGTAGATTTTTAGATTGATGAAAATTTTATTCAATAACTAGAAAACTATAATAAATAAATAACAAGTTTTTTGAAAAGGAATTGAATAAGAAATAAATATTTGACAGGCGATAAAATATTTTTCGTGTCTGAGGTACATAGATTTAAGGTTTTACTTTCCAAAAAAAAATCCCTCTTCGAAGGGGTATAAAATCTATATATATATAAAATATGATGTGTGTAGGCTATAGAAAATTTCGATAGGACCAGGGGGGAGTGGTCATAACTACTTTCTCAAGAAATTGTTTTATTGGAAAAAATGTACGACGGACAAGACCAGGGTGAGAAACATTGCCCATACTAAGCAAATAATGAATTTTTGCAACGCCCTAACATTTTTTGATAAGTACGAAGTTTACCGGGTCTGCGAGTTTTCAATAAAAAATGCCTATATATTTATAAATGGTATAAATAAATTGACTTCGCAGAAAAAATGTCCGAGTCCACGGATTCTCGACAAAAACTGATAATGAAATTTCACTCTGCTGTACATTTCAATTTCGTTTATTCTTTAAAATTTGTAGAATTTATATTTTAATACTTTAGTATTGATTAATTTTTATTGTTCTTTCTTTTTCATTAAATTTAAAGAAACCCCGAACCGATCTGGTATGCTCTTATTTGAATGACATTTTCTTAATGGTATTTAATATAATAGAATGTAGTTATGTACTTACTTGTGTACTGTAAACCTTTTAGGTACTTCTCGATGAAGCTAAAATGAAAATGAAATTAAATAAAAGTTAATTAAAAAGGTATATAAAAATATAAGTATTCAAGAAAATGAACAATTTTAATCTAATAAATTTCACATTTTTAGTAAACGGAATTAAGGAAATGCTTATATGATATAATTTAAAAATAATTTTACAAGTTAGAGCTCTCATAAATTGGAATTATGGATCCTAGAAAGTATAAATGTGAATCCAGGAAAGGTTTTTTCATAAGTATTTAGTGTCTAAGAAAATGTCGGAACATGAAGATTCATAATTTTTAAAGTAAAGTGAATTTCTGGCGTTTCAATATGGGTGGGTTTTTATATTACAAAAGGATAATTTAATATGATAAAATTACAAGTTAGAGCTCCCATAAATTGGAATTGTTTAGAAATAAAAAACTTTAACTTCTAATCAATTTAAGATTTATAGTCCCAAGAAAATTTATAGGCAATATACGATTTTCAGAACATGAAACTTCATAATTTTTAAAGTAAAATGGATTTCGTTGTTTCATAGTACAGGGTGTGTTTATATTATATAACAGTAATTTAAATATGATTCCAGTTTTCTGATTTGAAAACTTAACAAAAAAGTGTTTAGGGTATTAAGTGGTTTTTAAATATGTCATGCATGTTATATTTGAGACAATTTTGGCAGAAGTGTTTGTTTGAAAGGTTAAGATTGTAATTGGAATGGCATATTTTCCTAGGAAACTATTTTTGATATGTTAATATGTGAATATATTTATATAAAAATGAATCATTTTTTTTAATAAAAAAAAGAGTCAATTTGAATCAATTGTAACTAACTAGTGGTGTCTATTATTGGTCCATTGCTTATGTAGATCCTTTCTTTATTCTTTGCCATGCAGGTTCACAATTCAATAATGTCTTGGAAGTGAGGTTTATTTAATTTTTCGCCAAGTATTTCTTTGATATTCTGATAGCTATTTTAAGATTGAATTAAATGGTTTCCCTGATTATATAGTAGACAACTTGGAAATTAATAATTTGCATGTTAACATACATACGTGCATACGTATGTAGTATTAAAATTAATATTTAATTTTCTAAATAAGTTATATGGAACAGTAAACATTTCATTTTCGAAAATTAAAAAGATTCCGATATATTATTGCCAAAAGAAACTACATATTTGAAGTCGATTCAAATCTACATTTTTATCTTATCTCTGTTTCTTGTCTTTGATGCAGTTACGAATAAACAACAGATTCTAAGCAAATTTTGTTTCAGAAGATAAATTAAAAAATACCAAAGAAATTTATTAGTTGAAATTATTTTCAAAAATGTATATTATTTTCTATATCTTCCTAATATTAGGAAAGCATAGATCAATTTGATTTTTTATCTACAAACATTTTTTTATACAAAAACTTTTTACCTTAAAATCTGGGCATGAATTTGGCGGTTGTTCTGGTATGCCAACATGTTTTTGTGGCGTTGATGCGGCTTCGCTGGGTAAATCTTCAAATTCATTGCTTGAACTCTTAGGAAATAACCATAAATATTCTTTATCCAGTATTGACAGTTTTGAATTGTTCAATAAGATGCGCTTGATTTCAACAGCAGAGCCATTAACTAAAATGGGTTTTTCGGGTGATAAATTACGTATGGTTACCTGAAAAAATAAAAATGATAACAACACATACAATAAACACTCAATGAAACAACAAAACATTTAAGGTATTTGAGAGAAGAAAAAACTGGAACAGAAAAAATGAAAATAGACAAAGTGAATTAAGGGCAGCTGCAATTGTTTTTTTTAGGAAGAATAAAGAAAACTTTAGTTATTAATTTTATAATTTACTTACTCTACCAAATGCATCACACTCAATTTCACAATGAACACCTTTGGCCCTTTCATCGGCCAAGACAAAATCACAACTCACATAATAGCCTACGGTAAATTTGCGGCCTTTGGCCAAGACAATCTCACCCTGATTACCGGCTTCATCGAGACATATGAATTTTGCGCCTTCCAATGACATTTTCCCAATGATGGTTATAAGGCTTTGTTATATTTCACAACATCCAACAAACTTTTAATTATAACAAGCGGCATAAATAATTCCTGTTTTTAATTTCGTTTTTGCAAAATTCTTTAATAGATTTTAACTCCTTCTCTCTCTCTCCCTTCACCGCACCACCGCTGCCGAGAGTTTTTTTAATTACACAGGATTTTAGGCTGTTTCTTTTTTCAATTTAACTTTTTGTATATTTTCCTAATTTTTTTTTTACATTTCCTAATATTTGTTTGTGTGTGCTACATGCCGCATTAGCAAATGGAGAAAAAAGGAAGCCGTCAATGAAAAAAATTATTCACTGGGTATAGAAAGTTTGTTTCTTTGCAAAAACGAAGAAACATCAAATATTACAATTGTTTTGCATTATTTGCAAGTTTGACCACAGTTTATTATTGAAGTTCTTTAATTTTTCTTCTATTGTAATTAAAATATTTTCAATAATTATCACTTAATTTAATAGATATTTTATTTTTTTCTGTATGGGAATTTTTTCTTTTGCGTTTCCTTTATTTTCTGGACACAAAATTCAAGCGAACGAAAAGGGACGCGCTCTCGCCAATAATAAACTCTCGTTTAGTTTTATGTTGTTGCTGTTGCTATTATTGTTGTTGCCGTTTTACAATGTTGCTTTGTGTTTTGTTCGTTTGAAATATTTAAATAGACAGTGTTGTATTTTACCCAAACAATAATAAATTTTACAGTTTCTTATAATTTTCTAAGTCACAAATTCGATAATATAATTTGTTAACTAAATGAATTTATTAATTTGCTTGTTCATTTTTTACGATACTTTGTTAAATTGTGGAGAAATAAGTAATATTTTTATTACTGATACAACTCTGTTGTTTTTTGCTGCTTGTTTTTCAAAACATTCACATTTCATTGATATCTTTTGATACATCTTCCAGTTTAAAGTGCAACCAAGTTCATAATCAAAGTAAATTACTCCGGTTTGTAAACATATGTGCAGGTACCGATGTCAGCGCTAAATGATAAAATTTATTACTATTAAGAAAATTCTATTGCTTTAGATTATTTCTAACTAATTATAAAAATACTTTCAATTTTTATTAAAACATTCATTTTAACTTTCATTAGGAAATATTAAACTTTTAATCACAGCTGGTAATTGTTACGAAAAATCGCCGTCACCTCGTAAAATCATTGGCATCGGTTTGTACAGCTGAGAGAAGAAAAAATAAAAAATACCGGATTATTTTCGCATAAACAAAAGAATTATTTGCAAATTAAAAAAAATGGATGCAGATTCAGCACGTAAATCTTGGGAATTAGAAAATAATATTAAAACATTACCAGCATGTGATGAAATATTTCGTTATGATGCTGAACAACAAAGACAAATTTTGGATGCAAAACCCTGGGAGAAAGATCCCCATTATTTTAAGGATATCAAAATTTCAGCCTTGTCGTTGCTGAAAATGGTTATGCATGCTCGATCGGGAGGTACTTTGGAAATAATGGGTTTGCTTTTAGGCAAAGTTGAAGATAATACAATGGTAGGTGTTTGGAAAATAAATATATTGCAAATTGATAGATTAATTATTTTCAACATCTTTACAAATAGATTGTTATGGATGCCTTTGCTTTGCCAGTTGAGGGCACTGAAACTCGTGTTAATGCTCAATCTCAGGCCTATGAATACATGTCTGCCTACATAGACTCTGCAAAAGAGGTGGGACGTTTAGAAAATGCTATAGGCTGGTATCACAGTCATCCTGGCTATGGTTGCTGGCTTTCGGGTATTGATGTCTCTACTCAATCGCTAAATCAAAACTATCAGGAACCTTTTGTTGCCATAGTTGTGGATCCAGTACGTACTGTTTCAGCTGGCAAAGTTTGTCTGGGAGCTTTTCGTACTTATCCCAAAGGTTACAAGGCCCCCAATGAAGAGCCTTCTGAATATCAAACAATTCCTTTAAATAAAATAGAAGATTTTGGCGTTCATTGTAAACAATATTATTCTTTGGAAGTAAGCTATTTTAAATCAGCTTTAGATCGCAAACTGTTAGACTCATTATGGAATAAATATTGGGTTAATACTTTGGGTAGCTCTGGCCTGTTAACCAATACCGATTATACTACTGGACAAATATTCGATTTATCCGAAAAACTAGAACAAAGTGAATCTAGTTTAGGTAGAGGTACATTTCTCATATCAGGTAAGATAAATAATAAATAACAAAAATAAATTATTTAAAACTAATTTGATGCTTTTTAAGGTGGCGATGTGAATGAAAAACGTACTGAGGATAAATTAACAAAAGCCACACGTGATTGTAGTCGTGCTTCAATTGAATTAATTCATGGTTTAATGGCTCAAATTGCCAAAGATAAATTATTCAATAAAGTTGGTTTGGAAAAGAAATTAACTGTTAAAGAATGAGGAAAAGAAAAATACGTATGTAAATGGATTTAAAAAATTCACAATTATAAGTTTTAATAAAAAATATTCTTATTTGTAAAGATTTATTATTTATGCATTTAAATCATTTTACAAAATATCTTTTTTTATAACACAGAGCAGAATGTAGTATCTCCCACTGAAGTCGAAAATATTATCTCCAAATTAAAAGCCCTTAATTCTGATGGAATCTCAGTGCTGAGGTTAATGAATTTTAATTAAGTTGGAATGGAATATCTCACTTATCTTCTCCAAGTCTCAATTTTCTTTTATCACCAATAGCAATAGTTTTAGATTCACTACTACTACTACTAATACACCGAAAATAGTACTTCTAGCTCGCTTCTCACCCACGTGGCTTCATGAAATCTTGCAATACCACAAAAGCCTTGAATTTAATAATGTCAAGAAATTGCTAATCCTTCGGCTACGAGTGGCAAGCTCTACCCGCTTTCGGAATGAAGACAACCCTTACCTCTCTTCACCTTCTCGGCATGTAGCACCTACAGACACATACCCTAAAAACATCACAAAGGAGTAGCAGAATCTCATGCGAAAGATGCTGTAGCATTGCTGGGAAAACTCTATCTGTATCCGACGATTTGTAGGGTTCAAAGTCAACTCAGTCATCCCCTCACCTACCTCAACATTTAGACAAGCCAGAAAATGGGTTTCCATAAGTACATTCAGGGTATCAGAGCCCGACTCCGTCGATGTATTAGCCTTTTCTGTATATATGCAAGAACCGCATAGAATACGCCTAAATCTATACATCTCATTTTCGGGTTCAATAAATTCACAAAAAGGGATCCATGAATTCCTTTTCGCTCTCCTGATATCCCTCTTGTACTTAATAAACCTTTCCTTGTAGTCCATCTAATCCTCTGCCCTTCTAAACAACCTCCTCACCGTAGACCTTTCTGAACTTAGTTCAGATGTCCACTTAGTTTGCTTCCTCCTCCCGAGTAAACAAAGGGACAGGCTAGTTCAAAGCTATCTACTAGAAAATTTATTTGCTCCTCAATGGAATTTTTCTAGCAATTGATTCGGAAAATTTTTGTTGTGGATAACGAACACCCATTGTTTTTAGATGGATTTCAATAGTTATCTCAGCTTAAACAACTTTCAAATATCTGTTCGCGTCGTTTTTAACAATAAGGACAATCTACATATCTGAATAAAGAGATGATTTCTTTGGTCTCATGATTTGAACTTAGTGTTTCTTATATGAATATATCGATGATAATACGCATGCTCTTGTCATTATTTTAAAATCGTATAAATCTATCTAGACGATCAAAAGTAAAAATCCCGACGATCAAAAGTAAAATCCCGTAATTCCCAAAATATTTTCGAAAATACCCAAAAATGTTTTTTTCACATTTTTTCATATATATTTTTTACTGATTTCCGAGAACAAAAATTTCTATTACTAAAAATTTTAAAATATATCAATATTTGAAGAAAATATCATTTTTAAAAATTCCAGCTTTACGATTTGAGAAATTTTGAGGGTTGTGAACAAAATAGGTCGAATTTGAGAAACTCTGGTTCTCCCAAAATTTAAGTTGTCGATTTTTTTGCATTACAGAGAAGCCCACACACAAAATAAAATCAATATAAAATTAATTAAATATAAATAATTAAATTTTTTATCAATCATGATTTTCCTTCATCGATAAAAAATGTTAATATAACATTGTTTCACAATAAATACAGTTACTTGAGAATATTCTTGAAATGTTACTTCTTAAAAGTAATTTTAAAAATTTATCATTGTAGCAGACCCGGAAAACTTTGTTTTGCCGAAAAAAATTTAGGGCGTTGCTGGCCCTAAGCAAATATTACTATTTTATTATCATACGATTTAAATAGAATATTAGTGATTTAAATTTGCTTTGCATGGGGGTACCTCTACCTCTGGTCTTAACCGTGCCACGTTTTGTCCGGCAAAACAGTTCCTTATGAAAGTAGTTGGTGCTAAATTAGAGAACTCACGCTTTTAAAGTTCTGGTCCTATCGTTTCTATGTTTTGTCCAGTAAATATGAGAACTTTCTCAGTTATAATTTTTTAGATATTCGATCATTAATCTTTGCTATGCATGGGCGGCACCACTTCCTCAGGTCTTATTCGTCCCACGTTTTGTCAAGCAACGTTAAAACAGTTGCTTGAGAAAGTTATGGAGACAACATTTGAGAACTTTTGCTGTTATTGTTCTTTAGATATTCGATAATCAATATTTGCTTTGTACGGGCGGTACTCCTCTCCTTGGTACTATCGGAATTTTTATAGCATATGTTACTTTCGGGGTATATTGGGGTGAAAATTTCATCAAAATTGGCCCAGCCGTTATAGAGAATATACATTCATAAATACATACACATATATACATACATACATACATACATACATACATACATACATACATACATACATACATACATACATACATACATACATAAATACATCATACATCCAGTTTTATATATATAGATTACCGAAAGATTTTAATATGTACAATATTATTTCACGACAAATGTAAAACTTTCAATTTAAAATTATTCAATCTCAAATCAACTATGTTCAACGTTGATTTTGCTTCAATTTTTTATGTGTAGTCCTTAAAAAAAAGTAAAATTCTTAATTTTTGCAGTTAAATATCTCTTAAACTAAAAAATAAAATGTTTTGAAAGTCTTCACTAACAGAATTCACACATATTTAAAATCGGTTCTGATATAAAAAATGTTGAATTATATTGTTTTATATTCAACTAAAATACTTTACTTTGAATATTTGTACTTTGTTTTTATCAATCGAATTAGTCATTGTTAAATATATTTTAGAATTTAAGTGTTTTATGGTACCAGAAATTTTGTTGTCAGAATTTGTACGTACTGCATCATATATAACAAATAATTATCCAGCGATCGTAAAGAAAAAACCCTGAAGAGTTACAGTTCGGAAAAGTTATCACAGTATGTCATCTATGGTAAAATAGGCTGCAGGTCATTTACTTTAAATTTGGCAAATTGAGTTATGATCTCCTTTAAGCCAAAAGACAATGTACACTTGGAGCTGTTTTTGGCAATTAAATAATTAAGAGTTTCTATGGTTAACATTCCCATCATTTTATTATTTTATTAGTTTCCCAGATCTGTTTGTGCGTGTTTCATTAACACCCCTGGGGAAATTAAATTATAATTCTTTTTCTATATAGAAATATTGTATGTTTGTATTTCTCTATTTACTTTGTGTGTTCCATTTATTTATTTCGATTAAGTGTTTGTCAAATAGAATCTCTATATCCATTACTATATCTATTTCTATATAGTATTTATTTGTATCTTATCTAGTTATCGATTTACTATGAACATTAAACTCAGCACGCAAAATTAAAGGGAAAACAAGTAAAAATGTTATAATCAGCTATGCCGAATCTTTAATACCCTCCACCCCAAATGCGTGAGAAGTAAAGATGTTATGTTACATGCATACACACTAATAGATACACAAACAAACGTATACAATATATGAAAGTTTTTCGCAAATATAACTCAGACGAACACTTAATGAATCAAAAACTTAATTAAATTTTTTGCTATAACTTTTTTACTGAACTGATTTTGATAATAACAAAGTACATATAGTTTAATATTGCAGCAAAATGTCGTTCTAATTAGTCGATTTATAATTGACAATTTTATGAAAGTTTTCTATTTGAACTATCGGTATATATATTTTAATTTACTGAACCGATTTCGATGAGTTTAAATAGAAAACTTCGCGGGACTATAACAAATCATCAGGCAAATGTTCACACACAAACGTGTTCAATATATATAAATTTTTCGTAAATATAACTCAGACGAACACTTTATTAGTCATAAATTTACTTAAGTTTTTGGCTATAACATTTCTTAACTGAACCGATTTTGATAATTTTCGGAATAGTTATGAAGAACATATTATTGAAAAACTAAATTCTTATTTGTAGATTTATAACTGAAAATTGTACGAAAGTTCTTTGACTGAACTAAGAGGTTAGCTCAGATATCGGACTATATCTTTTAATAAACTGAACCGATTTTAATGGGTTTAAAAAAGGAAACATCACATACAAACGTGTACATTATATAAAAGTTTTTCGTAAATTTATTACACGAACACTTTATGAGCCATTAAATTACTTAAGTTTTAGGCAATAATTGTTTTTAACTGAACCGATTTAGATAATTTTTGGAATGGTAATGAAGTACATAACTACATAACTTGTTATTATGGCAAAATTTCATTCTAATTTGTAGATTTATAACTGAAAATTGTACGAAAGTTCTTCGCTTAAACTAAGAGGTTAACTGAGATATCAGTCTATATCTTTTAATATACTAAACCGATTTTATTGATTTAAAAAATAAAACTTCTCAGGACTATAACAAATACTTAGGGCAATTTCAATTTCATTGGGCACTGCCAATTCTGAACTATGTGACGTCGCCAAACCAGATAGACAGACGGATATAGCTAAATCGACTCAGATTTTGATTTGATGCAAGAATATACATACATTATGGGATCTTATATGAAACCTCCTTAGCGTTACATAAGGAATGACAAAACTAATATACCCCTCTTACCACTTGGGATTGTAAAGGGTATAAAAACAAATGAAAACTGTTTGCATCGTTTAACCCTTCATTGTTTTAGACAAATTTGTTTTTGTTGTTTCTGCTGTTTTTGTTATCGTTTATAGCCCGGAGTATGGAAGGAAATTTAATTTAAATACTCTACACAGTGTGTAACATATATGTTTAGTTCTATTTAATGGTAAGTAACAATAAAGTAAAAGAGTCTAAACTTCAAAAGATTGGAGGGTTGAGAGGGTAAATAATAAATTATTGGCACCTCTTCGGAACATAAGAGACAACACATGATGGTAATGATCCCTCTTCGGATAACAATAAAAGTTAAAACTTGAGTCAAGTTAACCATCATCACATCTAAGCAGCTTTGACAGGAAGATTTAGCACTCATCCATAAACCCACGATCGTTTGTGAAGGAGTAAAAACACAAAGTTTCAAAAATATGCACAATATCTTCCTATTGTCTAAATTATTGTCTGTATAGACTCAGTTGTTGCAGATATGAGACCGGTTACTTTTTATTCTTCAACTATAAATGACGATTTACCATCAAAAAAGAAAATTTTGGACATTCTAACACAATTGTTGAGCCTTGAACTTAACATTGTTAATTTTGGAACGGATTCTACCTTAATAAAAACTAACAGAATAAAAGCTCTCGATGTAACGCTAGTTAATACTAAGCATTCGCATGGATTTAATGAATGGTTTCAAGGGAATGCACATTCTGTGACCATATGTATATTAATTTCAAAATTGAGCTCAAGACCTATTAAAATAAGACAAATACTTAATATATATAGTCCGAATAACTTCCGAACATGTCATTCATCATGATATATAGACATGTTAACCTTTGCTTACCCTTATATTTGATAGGGCGACCAACGTAACGTGTAAACAAAAAATCTCTAAAGGCAGAAGTAAACTCTATGGTGGTTCTACGATATATCGACCACTGGAAAGGAGTATCGACAATTTTGTAATAAATACAAGAGAACAGGATTGACTTTAAGATCTCTCTCAATAGATACAAAAATATTATAAGAAATTTATGACTAAATCACTGAGAATTTTCTCTAGGTTTTCTAATCGGACTGTGTGATAATGATTTATCATTACAAAGATGATCTCTATTAACAAGAAGGGAGAGCGGTTAACTCTGGAATGTTGTTTGCTTATGTCATGCAAAAAGAACTAGAATTGTTTAAGTTCTTTGAACTTATATATCCTTTATCTGTTCCTATGTGGGAATCTAAAGCCAAGGAATTCAAAGTGATTATTCGTAATGGTTGTTAAGGCCACTGTATGGAAGAAGGCTATGTAGAAGTTTGCTATTTATAGACCCTACAAAATTCGCCACTTATATAACTAATTATGACAATAATGCTTTAGGAAGCGATTTTCAAACTTCCATATTAATTTAGTATTTCTGAGCTATCAGATGAGTTGCTTGATGACTTATGTAGACTTATGTAAACATATTCATTAGAACATTGGAATTTGTACCAATAGTTTCGTGAATGCTGACATCTCTTTAGAAGATGGCAAGGCATTTCAATTGGATAAGGGATCACTCCGATAACCTATACGAATAGGTTCATTTTCGTTCTTGTGTAGGCGTTCCATTTATTCGCGTATCATTTGTTCTCAACAATATTGCTTGCTGTTGCTATCAGCTTCAGTCACAATTAAGTTTCACTAAAGAGATTTAAGAGATGACACATTAGAAGTTCTTTTTTTGCACAGTCTTGAAGAACTTCCGTTTTGTATGACTTGGCAGAAACTCATAACGCTGAACTTGATAAGATCATGTGCTTCTTCATCGCATCTGGTCGGTTTGATTTCAGCAGGGACCAGGATCTAATTTTTGAGACCCTGATGCAGAAACTTAATGGAATCGTAACTAATAATATTAGTGATGAATTAAGTACAGCTGCCTCTGAACCATATCTTAAAGCAAAATTATTTATTTGGAATGAAGTTGAACATCTCAGGTATATAATTTTTTAACATTTGTCAAAAAATTAATTTAATAATCGAGACAAATAAACATATTAAATTTTAGCCAAATATCTCATTTTGTTGAAATACACTTGGAACCACTTTATAGAATCGATTATTTTTGGAAATAAATCTGTAGCTTTTAGTTGGCTGGTTACATTTGCATAAAATTGAAACATAACTATAGCAAAGAAGTGTGGCATTATAACTCCCCATTGGAATGCTGTCGTTGGAGTTACAGGAGCGCAAAATGGGGTTACTTCGTTTATGCAATTTTTTCAAATTCATGTCAAATTATTTTCCCTCCTTCAATTGCAAGAATTATTTATGCTCTTTACGAGAGCATTAAAATAACATGCTTACATGTGTTACTTATCTGTTATAATTTTCGAGTTATTTGCAGTCGAATTTTAAACTTTTATATTGAGTCTGTATTGTACCTGAAAGTATTGTCCCGATCTTGTTCAACATTGTTTACATAATTAAAAACAAAATTATTTATAAAATAACTAAATAAAAATTGTGGTCTATCGGCCGTATTTAAAAAAGGCTTAACAAAGCTATATAAACTAAAATTCCTTAAATTTATATTCAAAATTTTATAATCATATTCATCAACCAATTGTTAAAATTAAAGTGGGTATGAATCTTTGATAAACCGTCATTAAGGGAAATTCATAATTTTTTCTAACTTTTTTTGTATGTTTAGACACTATTTTTGGGTCGATCCTCCTTAATTTGGAATTATTTATATACCTTTATGTTCGGATCACTATTTTTAATTAAAATATATTCGCATTTATCACACTTGGCAAATTAATTATATAAAAAAATAAAAAAAAATATACAAATAAATTAAAAATATAACAAAATATTTGAGTGATGTACATTTTGGTCAAAACAAATAAAATAAAACTCGTTATTCGAATAATATTCGTTTGTCTGTAAAATTAATATAAAATATATTTGATTTTTTATACTTTTTGAATTTCATCTATTTTAGTACTTTTATTTGTCAATGAATATAAAACGTCTGCTTCTCTATGTCGAACAAAAACTCAAGGGAACGAAAGTCAGTCACTCGAATTCGTGTAAAATTGGGTTTCTCTATTTACGAACTTTTTGTTTGTTGAAGATATTTTCGTAATACTAAATTTTGAATAAAAATACAAAATAAATAATAAATAATAAAATGAAAAAATAACAACAATTTTGAAATAATAATTTTATTTAAACAAAATATTGAAAAATAATAAGAAATCGGTATAAATTTTTATATAGTTTTTCATGCAAAAATTTAGTCAGGCGAAATCTAAATAGCAAGTGACGGATTTTGACATTTCAGTTCGAATCGTTCGAGACACAAAAACTCAATTTTGTATGAAAACTCTTACGTTTTCTTTCAACTTCGACTTAGACTCATTGTTCGCATTGATGACAGTTAAAGAAACTCAAATGAATTAATGTAATTAATATACTTATTTTGAATACGGCCGTATATCTCTATCCATATTAATAACAAAAATAATCAATTTATTTATTTATAAAATAAATGGATGAAGTGTAGGTTATTTAATATTCGCCGTAGCGGAAAAAATATTTTTTCATTGAAATGTTTGAAATGTTTTCCTGTAAAATCTTTTACATCAAAATCTGTGTAACAAATTCATAGATAATACTTTCCTTAACTCCTCCACAAATACATTCTTTATCATTTTTATATTAAAGTTTCCTGAAATAATAAAAGTCTTCTTTTTTTGGTTTATTTTTTCAATTTCCCTTCAAAATAAGAGAGAACAAGAATTCGAGGTGAATAAAATATTAAAGTATAAAATCTATATTAAATTTATCCTTGAAAAGTTTTCTTCATAAGCTTATTGTTTCCCCCTTTTTTTTGCTCTGAATCCTTTCTTTATTGTTATTTTTTTGCAAACACTTGTTTGTTTCCTTTTGTGTTTATTTGTTGTTTTTAACACTTTTTTCTTGTGTACTAAATAATTTAATGGATATTTTAACACATGGTGGGAGTGAACATTTGAGAAACAAGAAAAGTAATACAGACAGCACATTTTACCCCGTGCGCTTTACTGCACAAAAATCCTTCAACGTTCTTGATTCAGGAAAAATGTCATAATTAGCGAAGTGTATTAAAATAAAAAAGAAACTTTAATACAACACATGTTTCTTCTTTAGTTCTTTAGATATTCTATTATTAACATCTGTTTTGAACAGAGAACTCGGCTCCTCTCTGACCCTAAGTTTTTTCCAGTAAAACCGTTTCTTGATGAGAGTGATTAGAAATAAATTTTTTCAAAGTATTGATGTAACTTTTGTACAGATAATCTAAAATAAATATTTCCTTTGTATGAGGCCTATCTGTCTCCATGGTCCTATCCGTTCTACTTCGCAATAAAATCCTAATACTCCCACTTCAGCAGTACTTTAGATATTCGATAATCAATATTCGTGCAGTTAAACTGTTTCTTGGAAAGAAATCTTAATATTCTCACTTAAATAGTTCTTTAAATTTTCGATAATTTTTAAACTCTTGTAATAAAAGCTCTTTAGATATGCGTTAATTAAATTTTGCTTTATTTAGGGGCACTTCTTTTCTGATTTTATCCGTCCTAAACCACAGCTAAATCACTGGAACGATTTTGTTGAAATTTTCACAGAATGATCCCCATGTACCCGAATGTAACATATGCTATAACAGCGAGATTTTAAAAATTTGGTTCCAATAATATTTTCAAGGAACTTTTTTATGAGACAAAATGTGAGAGGAAAAGGATCTGGGGGAGAGTCAGAATATCTAAACAACCGCTACACCGAGAATTTTCAAATATGGTCCCAATAAAATTTTCAAGTAACTATTTTACTAGGCAGAATGAAGGGTGAATAGGATCATGGGGAGAGGTATTCCCCATACAAAAAAATGTTGATTATAGAATATTTAAAAAACTTTATCAGCAATAGTTCTCAAATTCGACTTCAATCACTTTTTCAAGAACTTGTTTTACTGACCAAAATAAAGGGCGGGTGGGATCAAGGGAAAAGGTACTCCCATACAAAGCAAATATTAATTATCGAATATCTAAAGAACTGTAAAAATGGGAGTATTCAAATCGGTTCTTATTACTTTCTCAAAAATCTTTTTTGCTGGCCAAAATGTAGGACGGATGGAAGGCGTACCACTTACTTTATAAGTGCAGTAAAGCGCACCGAGTCTAAGCTAGTTTCCTTTAGAAAGTGGTTGGTATTAAGTTTTGAAACACTCGCTGTAATAGTTTCTTAGATTTTCGATAATTACAATTCATCAAAATCGGTGCAGTAATTTAGCTGTCTATATATTCCAAACAAACAAACAAACCAACAAACACAGATTCATTTTTATATGTATTGAAGAAGAAGAAGTATGTATGTTTGTATATAAAAAATATATTTAATATATAGTATGTGTGTAATAAATATATAGAAAGTAATAATATGTGAATGTCTCCTGAAGTTTATAAATTTTAACTTTAAACCATGTAATACTGTTGGGGCTTAAGGGTATCGAATGAAAACGCATCGTATATAATCGAATGTAAAGCTCAAGATAGAAAAAGTCGGAGAATAACTTATTGTTAACTTAAAGATTAAATTTTATATGAAAAATATCAAATTGAATTAAGGAAAATATAAAGATCTTTAGAAAGTATAAGTAAATATATTCAATTAGCATTATAACCTATAAATTATTACAGTTCGGTTCGAAACTTAAATAACTTTTTTTTTTCATATTTGCTAATATTTGATTTTATTTTCCAAAAAGCAAAACAAAAAATAAGTTTTGATTCTTTTTTGGAAACGTTTTACGTTTTTATAGTGCTTTTTGTCGCTTAGCTGGAATAGGTAGTCAATCTCTGATCAAAAGCTACCACACTTTTGGACATCTGATCTTCAATTCTTTAAAAAAAACGCTCTCTATTGGTCCTAGCTCTGGGCAGTTTGGATTTGGATTTACCTTTTATGGTACAAATATCACATAATGGTTCTTACATTACTCAAGGGCTTGTTTATCATATTCACGCCAAAAATAAGTAGACTCATTATGAGGTCTTATGAAAAGAAGCACCCTATTTTGTAAACATTCCTTGGTGTAAATTTCGGTATTTATAAAGCTTTTACTTGTCGTACCAAATAGTCCGAACACACGAACTAATGGCACTTCTTTCCTACCGGAAGTGTTGAGAACGTTTTTATTTTTTTAGCTGGATTTTCTTGAAAATATTTAATAATTTGAGGACTCACTTTTTTCTGATCACTCATTTTAATTAGATTCCAAAGGTAACTTGATAAAAAAGATCAAATAATACTTGGAATAAAAGTTTTAATGCAAAATGTGTGTTAAGAATTTCACGATCACACTCCATAACTTGGCAATCTTATTTTAGACAGTTTATCAAATGTTTTTAGCTCCGTGCTCAACTTGCCCTTTTTATAATACCAAAGAGATTGCTTTGCATTTTCTGAGTCGATTTTACGATGTGGTATATATTATTTTTTTCAACATAAACCTATGTTTGTATCAAAATTCCAGGTAGCTTCATACAAATGCCCTCCCGGAATGGGTCTTTAAGCTCATAACTCTCACAGATCGGTGCACAAATTACTGTAACTCACATACAAATTAAAAAATAAAAATATAAAAAACCAGAAAAAAAATAAACCAAATTTTTCAAAGATCGGTTCTATATTTCCTATAGCCCTTATATAACCTCCACATCTTAAAATCATTTAAAATGCTATAATTCTCTCTTAAAGGTATCATGAAAATATTTAAAATTAAAAGTTACAGATTTATTTTGGTTCTTGTTTATTTTGATCTCAATTAACGTTAAGGAAAATTAATTTAGACTTGTAACTATTTTCTGCTGCGCGTGTTAAGTGTCGACTTAATTATTGGGTCTGAACTAGTGTATTAAAAAAACCGACATTTTCAGATAACTGGTTTTCGAGTTATATGAAAAATAGGATTTTCGAAAAAAACGGTTTCGAATAAGGTTTATGTATTTATTATAAATTTATATAAGAAAATTATTATTTAATAGAAATCTAGAAATTAACCAATAAAATATTTATCGTGTAATGACTTTTATATGAAATGAAGTAAAAATAATGGTTCCATATCAAAATAACCACATTTGAACGAACTTCATCAAATTATTCTTACACTGTATGATGACCTAAATGAGTGGAATATAAAAGTTTTTTTTGTAATTTTTAAAATAATGTGTCGAGATACCATGATTTCATTTCAATCCATCATTTTTGCTATACCGAAATTTTGTCTTTAATTTCTGAATTTGTCTAAATTATATATCTTTCTATATCTCTTTACCTAAAAAATTAATATTGCAGAATCTTATTTAATTATTTTTATTGACGTGTTTATGTCTTAAACAGACGGACATAGCAAAATCGATTCAGAATATGATGTCTAAGAATGCACACAATACTTTGCTCGTGTAACACACGGAATTGAAGATTTTATAAATTTATTTAGTCATGACGGAATATATAAAAATGAAGCTGAATATTTTAGTGAAAAATTTAAAAGTGACTTCCATTAAAAACCGAATAATCGATTGCAAAAAACATTATGTCGTATAATTCAAAAATAGAAATTATTGGAAAACGTTTGGTTTTCTGAAATGCGGAAAACCGATTAACCGATTTGCAGTTACTTTGAATACACTAGTGTGAACTGTTAATGTTTTAATTTCTCAAGAAGGAGGTAAAAATTATTAAAATTATTTTCATTTCTTCTGTCAGCGTTTGACACTCCGTATGAGATTAAAGTCAATTTATATTGAAAATAATTGTGTTTAATAAGCATTTTTGAGTGTCACTTTAGATCGTATATTTCCCGCTGGGCACTTGTGGCTACAAACATATGTATGGTTTATGGGTATATCGTATCGTGTGACATAAGTTATCATATTACAATGTATAACAACAACATTTATTATATGAAATAATAATTCTATATAATTTTCTTTTTAAATGTCGTTGCAATTCATTCATTTTGAAGGACACTGAAAGGGATGGTAGGGATGTTTTAGACTTTAATACAATCTCGAATCTGGTATTAATTCAGTATAAATTTAGAAACTTTTTACACACATATTTGGTATCCATGAAAACGTTAAAACTTGAAGATAAATAAATTTATAAGGAAAAAGTTAGTGGAATGTTTTTTGGAAGTCAACAATTTATGGAGAACCATTTTGAATTTTTACTTTAAAATAATCTTTAAACTTTACACACAGAAAAAATCAGTGTTTAATTAATTAAAATAATAATTTAACTTTTTTCGGGGTTTGATTTTGTTTCATAAACGCTTCTGTGGTCTGATGGACTTCGATGGAGGGAAAGTGTAGTGTAAGAATTCTACAAAGAGTTTAAAGAATGTGCTGTTTAGGTAAAAGTGGCGCTATGCGGACAATACCAACTAGAGCGTTGGAGATAATACTCTTCATCCAACCGATAGAGATTCGGGTCAGATATGAGGCTGCACTAAGGGCATATCGACTCCAGGTAATGAGAAAATGGATTAACCGTAGATGCAGATCATATCACGAGAACATAATACAGTCCAGAGTGCGGAAACATGCGATAGGATACCGGGAAAAACGGGTGGACGCCAATTGTGATTCGCTGATACCGGATCGTGACTCCTGGTCAAATGGAACCATGACGCGTATGCCTGTGGGGACTTGTCTCTACACAGATGGCTCGAAACATAGAGATAAGACGGGACTGGTTCTCTATATAGAAGAACCAGAAACTAGAATAACCCTTTGGCTAACGAACCATAATACGGTTCGACAAATTGAGGTAAGGAGGCCATAATCTGGGCCAAGGCGAATCAGGCAAACCTGCGATACAAGAATCTTAATAACTTCACCGACAGCCAAATGACCATCAGGGCCATCTCATCCAGGGATACTAAACTTAGAACTAACATGGAGTGCAAAGTTGCCATCAACGAATACTCCAATGTTGGGAGGGTACACTTGTTATGGGTACCTGGACTCCAAGGAGTAGTCGGAAATGAGCAGGCAGACAATCTAGTATTTCTAGAGGGCTCCAAGATATAAGCCTGTGACTCCAATCCCTTTTAATGAATTAAGGACGAGGCTTAAGGAATGGGTAAAAATAGAACACAGGTCACTGTGGAAAAGCGGAACTTTCGCCAGTATTACAAAGATACTATGGGCAGACCCATATGCGTGAAAGAACTTGAGTATCTTGGAGATACATAAGGGTGAGTTAAGTAAGATAGTGGGTGTCTTAGCGGGACACTCTACTTCTTTGGCACATTTGAGGCGCATTGGTGCGGCCGATGACAATGAATGCAGAACATGCGGGGAGGATATTGAGATGATGGGGCATTTCCTCTGCCATTGCCCAGCTTTCACCTCACAGAGATCCCGGAATTTTATGGATGACACCTTAACTAAGGGAAGTGTACTAGAGGAAACTGAGAAAATTCATACAAGATACGAAGTTCTACTCAGCATATGGTATGGGACGCTTTTCCATACTGGAAGCGCTCAACAAGTGAAAATAGCAGCTTAGGTGTATATCAAGGGACAAGGAGTCTCCTCCCTTCAACCTCAACTAATTTTTTAAAACTTATATTGGTCATACTCGGGTATGAATATCTGGCAAAAAAAATCCTCAAAAATAAATTTATGAATTGAGACAAAAGAAATTTAGAATTTCGATAGTCCTTGTAAATCTGTTATAGATTTAGAAATTCTCAAGACGAAATAAATCTTTAAAATATTGTACTTTTTAGTCTATCAAAATAGATCCAAAAATTGTTTTTAATATGCGACAGATTCCATATGAAATTTTAAACAATAATGAATCCGTTAAAAGTTCTATATTCTAAAAGTTTATAACGATTAAACACTTCCCCATGCCCCATCCAAATTTTTTAGTATTTATAATTTGTTTATTAAGATACTGCTCCCCCACGCCCCATCCGAATTTTTAAGACTTTAAAAGGTTCAAAGATTAATTAAATTAATTAAAGATTAATAGTTTCATTTTTCAGGAGGGTACCCATCCCTATGCCTTATCCAAAAATTTTATAGCATGTAACGTTCTCCACTAAAGACAATATCAGCATTCCGAAATTCACGCAAAGTGAATTTCTTTTTACTCTCAGATATCATTCTATAACTTTTAACAACTCAATCAACACAGATTTCGATTTGATGCAAAAATAAGGAGTGAGATCGAAAAATTGTTAACATACATATATGTTAATAAAAAACGAAACAACTAACTAACATAGCGACAGGCTGCCAAGTGAGGCCAAAAATAAGTGGACACATTATGAAATCTTATGAATGAAAGCAGCCCTTGATTGGCTTCTAATGCCGCAACTGCATATTGTTTGTTATGCCAAGAACTTTTAAGGAAATTCTATGCATTAAAAGTATAAAATGTTTTACCTGATCCATGCTCTGTGCCTGCCTAGAACTTTTTGAGACTTGTATGTTTTTTAAACCTGCATTAAATTAAATTATTCGTAAAAATAGTTCAATTACTGAGATAAACGGGCTGCTTTTCTTGCCGTTTATGTTGGGAGCTTTTCTGAAAATGCTTCCTATTTATTTGGTTTAAAGAACATTCATATGGACCATTCCTTCCACACAGAAAAAAATCAATGTAAATTTAAATAAAATGGAAATAATCTAACTATTTTGAGTTATCATTTTCATAAATGAAAAAATGTTAATTTAACATTGTTTCACAGTAAATACAGTTTCTTGAGAATATTCTTGAATTTTTACTACCTTGAAATTTTGCCATTTATAAGTCATTTTAAAAATTTATTGTTGTATAATTTTACTAGTAGACCGGGCAAAGCCCGTTTTACAAAAAATACGGCATTGCTGGCCCTAAGAAAACATTTGTGTTATATTATCACATGATTTTTAAATACAGTATTTTAATTTTGAAGTTGTTTTTGTATGAAGGGTACCTCTTCCCCTGATCCCTTAAATTTTTTTCAGTGATGGTGTCGCACAGTAGCTTAACTGCTGTAAAATTTTAAAACTCTCGTTTTAATAGTTCTTTTTGGTATTCATTAATTTATATTTGCTTGATGTGGGGCGTAACTCTCCACCTGATCCTATTCGTGGCACATTCTCTACAGTAAAACAGTTCTTTTTGAAAGTGATTGGTACACATTTGGAAATTCGTGCTGTTATAGTTCTTTATATATTCGATAATATTTATTTGCTTTGTATGAGCAAATAATGACCCTACCTGTCGTACAGTGTGTTCAGTAAAACAATTATTTAAGAAAATAGTTGAGACCAAATTTGGGAACTTTCGCTGTTTTAGTTCTATAGATATTCGATAATCAATATTTGCTTTGAATGGGGGTATCTCTCCCCCTGGTCCTATCGTAATTTTTTCAATGTTAACATACATACAAACATACACACATCCTATTATATATAGAAGATTAATAATTATCGAAAGATTCTAATATATACAATATTATATATCAACACAAACGTGTAAACGTTTAATTTGAATTGTGTGAAGAAAACATTTATTCAAACTCAAATCAACGTTGATTTTGCTTTAACGTTGATTTTGCTACCCTCATTTTATTCATTTTAATCAGATTAACTGTATATTTATTCATTTGTTTGTCATTAAACAAAATGACTGTCATGTTTTACAAAGGTAACTTCATTACAAAATAATCAAATTATATTTGTGTTAAAAGTTTTAATAAAAAACGTATGTTAAGAATTTCTTGATCTTACTCCATTTACGGTTTCGAATATGGTTTTATGTTAAAAAACAGGTTAAACGGTTTTTGTTTGATAGAAATCTAAAGTTTAACCAATAAAAATATATATCGTGCAATGACTTTTATATGAAATGAAGTAAAAATAATGGTTCCATATCAAAATAACCACATTTGAACGAACTTCATCAAATTATTCTTACACTGTATGATGACCTAAATGAGTGGAATATAAAAGTTTTTTTTGCTAATATTTAAAATAATCTGTCGAGATACCATGATTTCATTTCAATCCATCATTTTTGCTATACCGATATTTTTTCTTTAATTTCTGATTTATTTTAATTATATATCTCTCTATATCTCTTTACCTAAAAAATTAATATTGCTGAATCTTATTTAATTATTTTTATTGACCTGATTATGTCTTTAACAGACGGACATAGCAAAATCGATTCAGAATATTATGTCTAAGAATGCACACAATACTTTGCTCGTGTAACACACGGAATGGAAGATTTTATAAATTTGTTTAGTCATGGCGGAATATATAAAAATGAAGCTGAATATTTTAGTGAAAAGTTTAAAAGTTACTTTCATTTGAAAACCGAATAACCGATTGCAAGAAAAAAAACATCATGCCGAATAATTCAAAAATAGAAATTATTCAAAACCGGTCGGTTTTCTGAAATGCAAAAAACCTATAAACCGGTTTGCGGTTACGGTTTTTGAATACACTATACACAGTGTTACAATAACAAATTTCATATTAATAATACGAAGGTTTATTTGCCTGAAAAAGGAGATTCTAAAATTACAATGAAATAAAGTTTTATATTTTAAATATTTTTATATTATTTTTTTTTTGACAGCATCATAACATATTTATTAACAAATATAAATATATAAATATATAAATACGTATGTGTTTCAAAAGCAAAATAAAATATAAAAAAAAATATATTTAAATCAGAGAAACCAAGTTAAAGTAATTTGCTTATTTTTGAAAAACCTCAAAAAATCGCATTAATTTATAAACGTATGGAAACATAAAAAAATAAAATGCTGATGGCATCTGGGTTACACAATTACAGTGGTTCCAAAATGAAATATTTATTATTTCTAATCAAAAAATAAATCGGTTACAAATGAGGTTATTCTTACACTAAACCAAAAATGGTAGTAAATATAACGAAAAAGGATGTATAAATGAAGAAAAGTAGATTATATATCAGCCAACAAAACTTTTATTCATTATAAAGAAAATTTTCGTTAATTTTTCGTAAATTCTTCAAATTGACGAAAAATCATCAATATGACTATTTTAATTCGTTAATAAAAATGCGATTAATTTAAATTAATATTATTCAATATGAATAATACATTTTTAAAATTAACAACAAAATTCTTCATATTGATGAATATTATTTAATTTAAATATCATATTTAAATTAGATTTACGAAATTGTCATTGAATTGAGGAAAGAATTATGTTAAATTGTTCCTTAAGGAACTGTTTTACTGGACAAAATGTAAGACGGATTGGATGAGGGGAGAAGTAGCCCCCATACAAAGGAAATATCTATAGACTCACCACAGCGAGAATTTGGTCCCAATTACATTTTTAAATATGTCGATTTGTGAAATTTCTTTGGAGATCTAGGACGGAGAAGAATTTTTGTGCAGCAAATAATTTTAATAAAATTTTGAATTTTAATAAAATTTTCACAGAATGATCCTAAGTTAACTGAGAGTAACATAAGCATGGTCCTATCGGACATGGGGAGGTGTACTCCTCATACAAAGCGAATGTTGGTTAGCGAATATATAAAGAATAATAACAGCGAAAGTTTTCAAATTTTACTTACGATATTTGGTTCAGTGTAGTTGATTTGAACGATTTCAGGCCATTAGCATGATCGACGGTAAAAAAAGGGTGGGTAAAAAGTTATCTCTCATCTAATTAAGAGTTAATTTTTTCAGATTAAGGAGGTCACCTCAGAAATCAGTCTATAACTTTTTTTAACTAAACCGATTTTGTCGGTTTGAAAACAAGAACACTTTTTAGCACAATAACAAATACTAAGGCCAAAATTACATTGACCTCTATCCATTATTGCGGATGTGAGCGTGCCAACAAAAGGCGGATAGATGGACAAAGCTAAACGAGTCAGATTTTGATTTGATGCATGAATATTTATTCCTTATGGGTCCTTAGATAATGCCTTCTTGGCTTTATACACGGAATGACAATTCTAATATACCCAGACCATCACTTGTGGTTACCCTACACCAATCTATGCTAAGAGAGCTTAAAGATTACTACATGTAAGTCTATTTTTGTAGTGACAAAAAACAAGGCGAATTTTTGCCAGTTTTCCAAAAATCAACATACAACATATATGTCGAAAGGACATTCACTAAACCTCTGACTAGTTGAGGGCCTTTAATACTCCAAATTTAAAATCGTTTTGGAATCACCGTGGTCTGTTTTTTGGTTTTAGTCAGTGTTGACACACAGTGTTTCATATAAAAATTGAAATGAGAAATCATATCTCTCTCCAAAAGATATCGGGATGCATAAATTTATATAACCAAAAATTTAAGAACACATCAAGTTATACAAAAAAATTAAATTCCAACTTTGTGATTTGAAAAATTGTGAAAAAAATGGATTGAATTCGGGAAAATTCTGGTTCTCCAAAAATTCAAGTTTTTGAAATTATTAATTTTTTATTTTTTTATTTTGGCGGTCAAAATTTCGCCAATGTTTGTCTAAAAATAAAATTTTAAAAGTTTTGAAGCTTAATATCTCTTAAACTATAAGAGATAACCTACCCAAACGAAGAGGCAGGTCTTCAATAGCAAAATTCACTAATATGATAAACATTTGGTTCAGTTATATGGAATTCAAATCGACTTAGATATTTTTGACCCGATGTTTCCAAATTTGGGACCATGTGGAGTGGCCTCCATTAGATTAACAAACTCCAAACCCACTACTTATAACCTCCTACTTCCTAAACATTTCAAATTTATTAAAATCGGTCCAAGAGTTCAGAAATTACAGATTTATTTCAATTGACTGTGTGACATCTCTTTTCATTAATCGTGCACGTCTGTATTCAGTAACAGCTGGGTTCTACTACACTTGCGATTGGTACTACATGTTCTCTCTTCTTGTTCCGCCTGTAGTTATCTTAACTACATTGGAATATTATTTTACAAGTCACAAGTTTTAATCGAGCTCATTTTGTTTCCACTTAAATTTGAGGTTTCTGCAATTGTATCATCCTTTTTAGGAACAAATGCAACCCGAAGGTATTTTTTTTTATAAAAAAACTTTTGAATTTCTTTTATTCCGTTTTTTTTTTGATGTGAAAATTTTAATAACAAAAATAAAACTTAAAAAGAAAACAATTTTAATATCAGAGGACCTTTGAATATATTTCAACAAATCACAGTGTTTCATATGAATAAAAGAAAGTGAAAGAATTGAATTGTATTTTGGAATTCATTTGTATGATTTCAAGTGCCTGTGTAAACAGGAGCGTAGTCGGTGACCCTTTTAAATTTGACTCGGTTATGTTGATTTTTTTTTAATTTTGACAAAAATTTAATTATGAAATCAGACCAAAAAATTTTGAATATATATAGAGTCCTGATAAATCAATTTAATAGTTTCAGAGATTTTCAAAGTCGAAATAAGAAAAACCTTTATAATTTCTTAGTATTTTAAAGTTAGTGGGCTTAATATAGGACCTAATTTGTGTATAAAAATATGTGCCAGTTTTCCGATATAATGCAATGACCTTTGAAATGTAAAAATCCATTAAAAAGTTTTAAATTTATCTGAATTTAAAACTTTAAAAATAAATCTAATATTTTTGTTTTTTTTTTTCTAAAAAGGTGGCAATATTTATTCACTCATAAGAAAATTTCTTTTGTTTTAAAATTTACAATTCGATAGCTTTATAAAGAGAATTTAATGGAAATGCTAGATTAAATGAATTTGGGACAAAGGTCTGTCCACAAGCCCTATCCAAAGTTGATAAATTTTAACAAAAAAGTTTAAATTTTTTTGTAAAGTTCTCAAATCGGAAAGTCCTAATGATTTTTAAAGTATATAGCTTCATATATAGTTTCAACAACGGGTCCATATATAGACAAGCAGATCATTTAACTGAAAAAAATAAATTTTTATATGTAATTTCCACGGATTGGGATTTTGGGTATTTCCATAAGGAAAAGTTGATATATTTTTTATTCCCTGTATCATGAACAAGTTTAATTACATCATATTGAAATTTTCAATCCAATTCCAATCGAAGATTAAAAGTTTTCCAAAAATTTTGACATCAAATGACTTTCGACTTAAGTTGTCTTTACAAATTATGAATCCGTAAAATTTAAAGTTTTTGCGTACATCACAAACAACAATCTTAACTTGGCTCCCTCTAATCAAATATAGTTATATTTCATAGATTTTTACGAAATATAACTTGAATTCATCCAGATCCACTCTAAAATACTTCACCTCTAACCATGTGAAATTTCATTAAAATATCTAAAACGGTTTAAAAGTTACAAAGTTATCGATCTGGACAAATAGTGAGTAAGTAGAAGTGAAAATGGGTTTTGACTTTGTTACAAAGTTATCGATCTGGACAAACAGTGTGTAAGTAGAAGTGAAAATGGGTTTTGAATCTAATAGAATTTAAATCCTATTTAAAATCCACTAAAGTAGTACACCTCGGAATATAATACTATTTATCCAGACCTTCATTAAATATTGTGGTATCTTTTGTAGTTTCAGAGATAATAAGCTTTAATAATATTTCTTATTTACTTATGAAAGTGTTTATACCATATTGGGTCCAAATTTAATCCGATTTTATTGCAATATTTTTTATTTTATAATGACCAACAGATAAAATTGTGCAAAGAAATCCTTTTAAAATTATATTCATGGAATCAAAAGTTATAGGTGTTAAAAATTTAATTTTTAATGTCCTTCTTTTGCCTATAAGTCTTCACACACTTGTTATACTCTCCACAAGTGATGACAAGGGAATATAATAAAGTAAATATATGTTCTTGTGTCAAATCAAAATCTTAGTCGATTTAGCTATTGTTGGCATGTTATATCCACAAGGACTGACAGAGCTCAAAGAAATTTACCCTGATTATTTGTAACTGTCCTGAGAAATTTCCTATTTAAAATCGACTTAATAGGTTCAGAGTAAAAACATATATACACCGATATCTGAGACAACTTTTAAAATTCACAAATTTATTATGACCAAACAGCTGCCTTAGCCAACGTTTAGTGAAATATATTTTAAATACTATAAATTTTTAAATATTAAAGGCTATAGAGCAACGCTTCTCAATAGGGGGTCCTTGAATAAGTTAAAAACTTGTTTCATGATTCTGCTTTTTTAGCTCAATTGAAAATTTCTCTAAAAATATTTTTTTTAATCTCCTCTTTTGAATTATAAAAACGATTCACTTTTCTTGATGAGTGTTATTTTTTCCCCTCCATTCCACTCTATCTCACTCTCTTTCTCTCTCTCCCAAAATCGTTCAAATCGATTTTTTATACCCACCACCACGAGTGGTGGAGAGGATATATTAACTTTGTCTCATCTCAGACCCCATAGTGAATATATATATATATTCTTGCATTAAATCAAAATCCGAGTCAATTTCATTACCATTCCATTCCGTAATTTCATCAAATTGGGTTCATAGAGAAAAAATTAAGGCCGAAATATAAATAATTTTATGACTCATTAAATGTTCCTGTCTGGTATTTAAGAAATACTTTTGTTTGTTTGTTTTCTTTACTCTGTTTGACAGGGAATTATTTGGCCCGTTATAAAACGCCAACACCAATAATGATAATTCCGGTTACTCCAAATCACGATCTGTGCCATCGTATAGGATCTTTTGTAAATTCCAAACATTTTATGGTCTTCATCAGTCGAATGCATGTGATAAATGCTTACAAACCCGGACAATGATAAACGAATACCGCTATGCGACGCCTCAATATTACCTGCATTATTTCAAGAAGATCTGAAAAAATGTTGTTTAAAATATTATGAAATGTATCCACTTGTTGGCTCAGAAGCGATGAAAGTTTTTAGTACAGATTTACTAAAACATAACATTGTGAAATCAGCTTTTCAGCTCTTTTATCTATTAAAACAAAATAGCGATCAAGCGTGATCCAGAATTTATATTGCAATAAATAAAAAATATTTAAATAAAATTTTTAAAAAGTAGCATTTTTATATGAATGAATTTCGAATATTTTAGAAATGTGGGTCCACGGTTCCACAACAATGTTAAAAGTGGAACCCCTGCTTTAGGACTCGAGGGTGGTGAATTTTGTTAGAACGTAGCTTCCCAAATTCAACATATATCTTCTTTCATAACACTCCAATTTTCGGCTTAACTTTTGTACATCGCTAAGCTGAAATTATACTTAAATTTTTCGTAAAATAAATTTTTCCTCCCGATTAAGCCAAAAACCGTTTGAAAAAGAATTTTTGAAACATTTTATAAAAATTATAAACATTATTATACTTCCATGAAAAGTAGATGTAATTTCCTAAATATTGATATATAAAATGCCATTTCTACACTTTCCTATACATCATTAAAATCGGTTAAAATATAACGAAACAGAAAAATTTTAAAGATTTTTTTTTTTAAATTTAGGACTCTGTAGACAGACTCTCATAACACCCATCAAGTTCTAACTCAAAAAATTAACTCACCAATATTTCTATTACAAATATGTGAAATCTTTTTTTAAATCGGTATATTTTTTATATGAAACACTGTGCACTCTTAATATAGGAAAATGAAGATTTATATATTTTTTTCCTTTCAATAAAAATCTTTAAAAAATTATATATAAAAAAATATTTTAATTTGAATATTATTTCAATACCAAGAACAAACTTAAATAAAGTTAAATTATATATCGGAAAATTAATATTAAAATCAAACATTTCATCAAAGACAAAATTATAAAAATTTAACTTAAATAAATAATTTATCTGCAATTTAAAACGTTTTTGGCAAAATAATATCTAAATCCATTATTGGCCTTAACAAATTATTTTGTACTTAAAAAGACTTAATGTATGTACTTTTGTATATACAAAATACATATTAATAAACATACAGTAGCGGTGAATAAAATAGCATGAATTTATAGTTTTTTCCAATTCCAGCTACACAAAAGGTTCTTTTTTTGGAAATAATTCTGTAAGTACGGATCAACTGAATATTCACATGAGCATTTTGATTTGAAACAGCTCAAGTTGATAGAGAACCCGGGGGACTTAAGGTGCGCCTCCAAAGTAGGTAACCTCAAATGTAAACAAGTTTCAAAAAAATCGTCAAAACGTCATTCCATTATAGTTTAAAAGATATTAAGACCACAACAATGTTACAAGTGTTTCGCGAAACAATTATTTGTGGGAACCCCTGCTTTAGGACTCGAGGGTGGTGAATTTTGTTCCCAAACTTAACATATATATTTTTTCCAATTTTCGGCTTAACTTTTTTACATCGCTAGGCTGGAATTATACTTAAATTTTTGTAAATTAAATACTTCCCCGATAAAGTCAAAAACCGTTTGAAAAAGAATTTTGGAATTTTTATAAAAATTATAAACATTATTATACTTCCATGAAAAGTAGATGTAATTTCCTAAATATTGATATATAAAATGCCTTTTCTACACTTTCCTATACATCATTAAAATCGGTTAAAATATAACGAATCAGAAAAATTTTTATGTTTCCAAGCTTTCAAATTTAGGACTCTGTAGACAGACTCTCATAACACCCA
Organism: Cochliomyia hominivorax; assembly: GCA_004302925.2. Classification (NCBI taxonomy): domain Eukaryota; kingdom Metazoa; phylum Arthropoda; class Insecta; order Diptera; family Calliphoridae; genus Cochliomyia; species Cochliomyia hominivorax. The sequence goes on along the minus strand of PYHX02000467.1, from coordinate 41,774,825 downwards.
TCAAGTTCTAACTCAAAAATTAAACTCACCAATATTTCTATTACAAATATGTGAAATTTTTTTTTTTTAAATCGGTATATATTCATATATTCATATGAAACACTGTGCACTCTTAATATAGGAAAATGAAGATTTATATATTTTTTCTTTCAATAAAAATCTTTAAAAAAATTATATATAAAAAAATATTTTAATTTGAATATTATTTCAATACCAAGAACAAACTTAAATAAAGTTAAATTATATATCGAAAAATTAATATTTAAGTCAAAAATTTCATCAAAGACAAAATTATAAAAATTTAACTTAAATAAATAATTTATCTGCAATTTAAAACTTTTTTGGCAAAATAATATCTAAATCCATTATTGGCCTTAACAAATTATTTTGTACTTAAAAAGACTTAATGTATGTACTTTTGTATATACAAAATACATATTAATAAACATACAGTAGCGGTGAATAAAATAGCACGAAATTATATTTTTTCCAATTCCAGCTACACAAAAGGTTTAGCAGAAGTTCTTAGAGAATCCGTGGGAGTTAAGTTGCGCCTCAAAAGTTGATAACCTCAAATCGAAACAATTTTTAAAAAATCGTCAAAACTTCATCACATAATAGTTTAAAAGATATTAACACCAAAATAAAATTTTTGCCAATTTTTGGTATTAAACCTTATATCTGAAGCCAATAACTTCAAAGCTTCCAATATGCAAATTTTGCCGGAGGATCTCAAGTTTAGGTTAATTTTGAAATGAATATGTAAAGTATTTATATATGTATTCGATAACGTTGGAAAGAAAATTACTTCAAACATAACAATTTGCTCACAATAAACTACGGAGTGAGATCGAAAAATGATTAACATAACAAAAACTCCTAAACTCTTTATTTTATTGAAATTATTATTATAATTTACAAAAAAATATTTTTTATAGTTTTAAAAATCAGCGATAAAATGTTGAACCTTTTTCGGAAACTCCTCCATTAACGTTTTTATAGTGCTTTCTGTATTATTGCTTGAACAGGTAGTTCATCTACTTTTAAAATCTACCACAATTTTGGAACCTTTTTTGTGCTCTTCACTTCTTTTTTAACAATATTTCTTCACTGGCCTTAGCTACTGGCAATTTGAAGGATTTGCCTCACTTGGTACAGATACCACATTATTGTTTTTGTACTACTTAAGGGCTTGTATACCAAAGTGATTGGATGCCAATCTAATAAATGGAATCAGACTTTTTCCAAACATTCATTCATGTAAATTTCGCAATTTATAGAGCCCGTTGTAACTAATTATAAGTTTTTTTGGCCGCTGTAACTGTATATTGTTTACCATATCAAAAGCTTTTTGGAATATTTTAACTGCTTTTGTGTCCAAAAGTTTTCTTCAACATTTCGACGGTTATCAGCAACATAAAATTTTTGGAACAGGAAGTTGCGAAATATCTGCCAGAACATACGTTATGCAGCTCAGTCTCCGGTTTCTAAATTTTTAACAGCGTTCGGAAAAAATCGTTTTAAAATTTGACATTTTTTTGTAAATCAGTTGCTCCAATAATTTCAAATTTGCAAAAAATTTAAAAAGTTCTCACTGGTGGTTACCAACTTTGGAGTTCCATGCACTGGACTCACTAACAATTTGTCCTGCTTCAAGTAAATTAGAAAATATCTCACAAAATGTTAATGTGATTTTTTTTTGAAATCTATTCAGTAGTTCCAAATTCACCCTCTGGATCGCTTTAAATATATTTTAGGAACCAAGGAGTTCCAATTTAGGAATCTGTATAGCACACTCAAAATCAAATCTAAATCTAAACCTGTCCATATTTTTAATAGGAATATGTAGTTTCATTAAAATCGGTCGTTCGGAAGTTTACTCATTATACCCTACACCATCACAAACTCATCGATTCCGAATCACTTTCTAAGTCAATTCAACAATGTTCATTTAAAGCTTACGATTAAAGTACAGGTTTCAGTTTTGAATTTATCTTGATGAAATTTGATAATATTTTGATCCAAGGATGAATCCTATTGGAATAGGTTATGATCGGTCAATTGTATTTTATAGTTTCCATATAAATCTCTTCCTAACATGGGATTTTTAGCTCAAAAATGTGCTAAATATGAAACGATTTCAATTCAAGTCTGTTCATTAATGCTTATAACTCCCATGCAAGATTACCTTCTGAATGTCAGTTTAAAGTCCAAAAATCTTAAATTATTCCAAATTATACGGGGGTTATTCCATAATTTTACATAGCTATCATTTATAACCAATAATATGAGGCACAATAATCGATAATTTTCAAAAAAAATCTGTTACTTTAAATCACATAAAATTTGATATACCGATAGCAGAGGAGAGTGACTTTATAACATTGAAAGTTTGGAATTCATAGTGGGTCCATAGACGCCTGCAATTTTTTAATGTCCCTCATAAGTTGTTAGCATGAAAATATGCAGGATCCTAATTCCGTCCATATACCTACAGAATTTAGCAGTAATAAAATTATTATCATTTGATTTTGGAGCCATAAAAATGGGTATATTTGGACATCAAACACTTTAAAATATATGTTTCTTTTTCAGTTCTAAAATTAAAAAATTTTTATAAAAATATGAACCCCAAACTTTCCAAATTTGTAAAACCTCTCTCTACTCTGCTTTCGCTAAGTCAAATTTCATATGAACCCAACCAGCCGATCAAAAGTTACAGATTAATTTAAAAAATCGACTCTTTTCCCATTGCATGGTGAAGAGTATAAGATAGTCGGACTTGATCGTCTGCTTCGAGCTAAAAAGGATCAACATTAAAGGATTAAAAAGAAAAAATATTAATGGAAAAACAGCAGGTTCCATTTTTCAGTATTTTTTCTGAACGTCATATAAATAAAGGTGCTATTTTGTTGCCCATAATTGTTTATATGTAAATACATGTAGTGTATTCCCCCATCAATTACTTATCTAGTGGTAATTAATCCATAAATTGTTAACTAACACTCATAGTTACTTAGTGAATACAACTGCCATCATCATTATTATCGTCATCATCATCATCATGATCATTATTTTCATATTTTAAACTCAATCAATTGTTGTTTAATATTTCTAATATTCGTTTTTCTTGACTTAAGTAAGTAAATAAAATTAAAATAAAATAAAAAGTACATAACAACAAAAATATAAAATATAACAACAAAAGCAATATAAAAATAAAAATAAAAAAAACTAAGTGAAAACTCAAAGGACACATCCTTAACAACATCACGCACATAAATTTAACATGACTTTTAGCTGCTTTAGACAGTTGTTGTTTTTTTCTTTTTCGCCAAACAAACAGGAAAAACACAATTGAACAGAAACGAACTGGATGTACGTTGTTTCCAATATAAAGAGAGATGAATGAGTGAATGAATGAATGGATGTCTAACCAACCGACCGAACGACCCACTTAGAGTGTATACGACATTAAGACAAACAATGTGTAAATGTTTTGGCTGGCAGCCTGACTGTCTGGATAACTATAAAAGGGAAATAACAAAGAATTTGAAATATCATTCGTTAACGGTAAATCATACATCACAGAGCGAGCAACAGAGTATGTACGAAGTAACGGGAAATATATTACAACAATACGAATCAACAGAAAAAAATATCTCTAAACTTGCGCATAAAACAAAAACAAAAATAGATTAAGAGAATATAAAAATAACATACATAAGAATTTACAGTGTGGAATATAATAAGTGATAATAATTTTTATATATTTTGGAAAAAAAATGTGAATGAAAATTACAAAAATTTTTTTAAATACAAGAAAAAATGTTAAGAAAATGAAATTATTATATAATTAAAAAACAAGTTAGAAAGTTATAGTCGATCAAAACTGACTTTAAAGAACCCTACACCATATTGTGGGTTATTTAAAAATTATGTAACGATCCTCATAGAATTTATTTTTTGCTGTATACTTAAGTGTGCATTACATTATTATGAAAAATTATGTTACGACCCCCGTAAAATTTGGTTTTCTAATTTATACTTAAGTGTGCATTGCATTATTATCAAAAAATATGTTACGACCCCCGTAGAATTTGGTTTTCTGATTTATACTTAAGTGTGCATTGCATTATTATCAAAAATTATGTAACGACCCTCGTAGAATTTGGTTTTCTGATTTATACTTAAGTGTGCATTATATTATTATTATTATGATACAAACATTTATGTGAGATGATAATGTATTTGAAAGTGATTTATTCGTGGAAGCCTTATGGAAAATTTGTTGAAGCTGTGTAAATATATGGATCGACTTTTTAAAATTAATTAAACTAAATATTAATATTATTATATCAAAGTTTAAGTGAAATTTGTGTAATTTAAAGTGCTTTCCGAAAGTGGGTCTTATCTTGATTATGATTCCGTAATATCTAATGTATTCAAAAAACCGACATTTTCAGAATACCGGGTTTTTAGTTATTCGATAAATGGGCTTTTCCAAAACAGTTTTCAAATACGATTTCATTTCAAATTTATAGAAAAAATATTATTTAGAGTTTAATCAATAAAAAACATATATCGTGAAAAAGTATAGAATATATAGAACAATAAAGAAATAATGGTTCCATCATAATTAAAATGTGTATTACCAGTTTTCATATCAAAATAAACATTTGTAACCAATAAAATTAAGCAGTTTTTGAAATCGTATTTAAATTAATTTGTCATGAAACCATTCATTATTTTTCCATGTGAAAATTAATGGTCGACCCTCGTATTCGACCAATTCTTATCAAAATACTTGCTTATATATGTAATTTTTTATAAACCCTATGAAAAATGACAGTCTGATCCTCGTATAATTTGGCACATCATTTTACAATGTTATTAGATTTATTTGGACCAAATTTAGATAAAATCGCTTTATATTCAGAACTTTTATGACCTTAAACCCCATTCTGGGAGGAACATTTGTATGGGAGCTAGGTGAAATAATGAACCCATTATCACCAATTTCAATAGGCATCGTCCTTGGGCCAACATAATGACACGTACCGAGTTTCATCGAGGTATCTCAAATATTGTGACCTGCATTTTTCACAAGGTTTACATGGACAGCCAGCCAGCCAGAAGGATGGGTGGACATCGTTACATCATCCCAGAAAGTGATTCTGAGTCGAACTGTATAAATAAAATTGGTAGCAATATTTTTCTATGCGTTACAAACTTAAGCACAAACGCATTATACCCCAACCACCTATGATGGTGTAGGGTATAATAAAACTGAATATTTTTAAAAAGTGTCTTTCATCAAAAACTGTTTAACATACTGAAAAAACGGGCATGTCGAATAATTCGAAAATAGAAATTACTCGAAACCGGTTGATATTCTGAAATGCGAAAAAACGGTTAACCGATTTCCGGCTTTGACTTTTGAATACACTAGTAATATCATTAAGTAAGTTAATGAACTTTAAAACCGCAAATGGGACCTATATGGAATAATGAATAGATTTGTATCAATTTAGGATTTGTGTTTGTGTTAAAATATCTACAGGTCTTAAATTTCATCAAGTTATCTTTAAACTTGCGACCTGTACGTTGATCATAATCAGGACAACGTAAAATCGTCTAATGAAGTGATTTGTTTTGGGGTCTACAAAAAGTTATTGAAATTATATCCACTAAGACCTTAATAATAGAAATGGAAATCTCACACAAAATGGTCTTCGATTGAATATTTATCCAGAAATTTATATAAAATACATTAGATGTAGTTTTGATAAAATGACGTTTCGTCAGGTCTGAAATTTCAATGTTGTCTACTTTACACTTGACACAATTCTCATTAATTCGATTCCAACAAATAAGTGATATTTCAGAATTAACTTTAAATAGAAAATGAAATTTTCAGTTTTGTATATGAAATTTTTCAAAATTATAAAATTTGTCTCCCAATAGACGATTTTTTAAATAATTCTGAACTTTTGAACATTTGGAGATAAATAAATAAACTTGAACGTTATTACGGCTGAGGTGTATTCGTATTGATTTGGAGAATTATAGGCCAGAAGGGCTCGAAATTTTAACCCATAATTAACTTTAAAGTTCCTTAAATCTTTGTTAAATTCTCAAATCCCAGAAATGGAATCAACATTAAATTTTCCTAATTATATAACTACATACATAAGCATGGTTAAACGCCCATAAAGTAATTTTTAGCGAATGACCCTAAAACCAAAATGGATAATCATTTCAATGAAAAAATTAATTAATTTAATTCCAAATTATTAATTCTTCGTGAAGTTATGATATCAAATAGTATACAACTTAGTTTTTCTTTACAAACTGTCAAACGCATTGCTTTAAAGTTGTTGCTGAAACCAATTACGTTACAGAAATATTTTTACAAAATCATTTTAGAACTGCTGCACAGTGGTCACACGCTTTGGGACGACTGAATATTTTTTAACGCAATTTCACATGGACATTTTTAAAATGTTTTCCAATTGATTTGAAGAAGAACAGGTCTCGAAAGTTATTCCAAAAAAAGGAAGTAAATACAACGAAAAAGGTTGTAGAATTAGAATAAGTAGCTTATATATCAGTCAACTAAACCTTTATTTATTATAATGAAATTTTTCATTAATTTTTTTGTTAACTCTTCAAATTGACGAAAAATTGTCAATATGACTATTTGAATTAGTTAATCAAAATGCAGTTAATTTAAATAACTGCATTTTTCGTCAATTTGAATAATACATTATTCAAATTGACGAAAATTAATTATTTATATTGATACCACATTTAAATTAAATTTACGAAATTTTATTTGATTTGAAGTAAGAATTACATCAAATTGTTGTAACAAATTAATAAATAAAATATTATATATAAAAAAATACCTGTAAGTAAATCCGAGAGCTTTAAGGGTAACACTTATTTAAAAAAAATTGAATGAAACTTGGTCACCCCCACAGAAATTTACATATTTCCCTTGTAAATATGGGCATAGCAATTTCTAAAGGTCTTTAAATAATGTTGCATAACTATAAAACCGTTAAACATTTATTAGTTCAGTTATGTCCAAGCCATTTTTAGAGTGTTTTGGAAGTTCCGGAAGATGTTGATAATTTTCGCAGCAACTCCCTCGGATACGAGAGGTGGTAAAAATATTCAATAGTTTCAAAGTAACAAAAATTTTCAAAACCAAATAAAAATTCTATATTCTTCTAGGCCGAACCATCCATCTAAAATTCGTGTGAAGTAAATAAATTATGTTTTGTACTTATACAGTATATGAACATACACACTTACATATACACTCACAAACGCAAGCAATATAAAATAGATTTTCTTCCATATAACAATGGAGTCATCAAATTATTTATATTTTTGGTTATAACATTATATCTGCTGAACCGATTTTTGGATTGATGATATAATACTTGATATTATGGCAAAATTTTTTATTTTCGATTTTACATTTTCTTAAGTCGCTTGTATTTGCGACCAGAACGTCTAATTTTAACTTTTGATAAACTACACCGATTTTGGTGGCTGTAAATAGGAAACTTATCAGGACCATAATAAACATTCAGGTCATATATCATTGAGCTATGCCTAATAACAAACAGACAAACAGACAAACAGACGGACATAGCTAACCCTACTAAAATGTTGAGTTGATAAAAGATGTATATATAATTAGGGGGTCTGAGATGAATCCTTCTTAGCTTTACTTTCTTCTGAATATCTAAGTTTAACGTATTTTATTTTTTTACAAAATAAAATTAATTAAATAATTTAAATAAGTACATTTTTATAGTCTTTTCATTTTATTTCACTTAATGATGTCATTTCGAAAATATGAAATATGAAAAAAACCGTCTCATCCTTTTCTATTTCACCGACTTTTTTGTAATTAATTGGTATTATTCGTGTTGTCTACAACACTAAACATTAATTTAATGTTTATTTTAAGAGAAAATAAATTGCGTTTTCAATAATTCATGTTTCGATTATGAAACGAAAAGTGTAGAGAGGAATTTAATTTCGCCACAATTTGACAAATTGAATTTAATTAAATTTTTTTTATTATCATTATTAATCAATTTAAACAAATAATAACAATATTTCAATAAAAGTTTGATAATTGATAAATTAAGAATGAAGAAATAGTGAGTTAAGCACATGGAAAGATATATTCCGATTCAGACACTTTTCGATATTTAATAGGATAAATGAGAGAAGAAATTTAAATGTTTGACAATGTAAAGGACATTTTTATTATTTTTTAAGAAAATTTGTATATCTTGTATCTGCCATAATCATCAAGGATATATATAATTATCTTTCCGAATTTTATTTCTACTTAACAATAATTATATTTCTATTCAGGACCCGATTGGGTTATAAGGTAATGAATGCATAAAATCGAAAATTCGAGTAAATTCTTTAAGTGTATGTGCCAAAATTGTGCTTTAACTTTTTTATTTATTATTTTCTTCATTCCGTCATCAAGCCAATTAGGAAGCAAATTCTTGATCTGGTCTTAAGATGTATGTGCCAAAACTCACATTAAGTGCTCGAGCATTGTCATGATGGAAAATTTGTATCTGGTCGAATTTATCGGTCGTTTTTCATTTACTGCTCTCTTCACCTCGTTGCATTCCTTAACCGGTAAAATTTTCGTCTTCTCATGTTATATGATCTCTTGAGGGTATTCAAACTGCCGGCAATATTTTTGGTATATGGATGAAGGAATCTGTGATAAATTATGCTGCTCCTACGCTTAGTGATAATCAGTTCAAATATTTAACTGGTTAAAGAACTCAACAAAATGTGCTTTGAAAAACTTTTTCCTACTTCGGAATTTATGCGTGATTACAGTAATATAACCCCAAAGATATGGTGGATAGTATGAATTTAGACTTCCTTAACTATTATGTCTAAATTTGATTTGGTGGTGAAGAGTGGTGCTATCGACTTCGTTTTTGGAGTGTAACTCTCAGTGATGAATTTTTGTAGTTTTTACTCTCAGAATTGAATTTTCGCTAAGGTTACAGTCTACAGTCGTCAGTAAAAGTTATTACGTAAACATCAGATGCAGGCGTTGAATATTTCTAGACGTAGACGTTAAAAAAGAGTGATAATAGGACTCCGCCCTGTTGGACTCTTTGTTTAACTCTACGAGGTTTTGTTCTATGACGAAACTTTCGAAAACTTTCGAATGACTGATGACCTTTCAAATAGTTCACGATTCATTTTATTCGATAATGTGGAGTGCAGAATTTCTAAGAAGAGAAATTTGTGACTTTTAACAGGTCCAATGCCACAAGTATTATACGTTCACATGGTTTATTCAAATTATGAGCGATTTGAGTAAAGACGGTTAATATAAAAAGCTTTTATAAGATGACAATTTAACACGGGACATTATAAATTACGAGGTCCTGCATTTTCATGTAGGATGAATAATTGATTTCCGTCAGAAAGTTTTGATGTTAGTAGTTCTTAATATCTCTAAAATTTGGCAGGTCTCATATCTCTAAAATTTAGCAGATCAAAAAATGCCTTAATAAAAAATTATTAAAGACTTAAATAAAATCGATAGGACCGCGGTGTGTGAAACTATTGCAGGGACAAAGTGTGGTATACCGCTAACAAACAAAATTTTTAAAATCGCATCGCTCCGAAACTGTTGCAGGGAACTTAAGGAAATTTGACGGAATAAAATAAAAAAATATTATCAAACACGTAAATTCTGGGATAGGGCATGGGGGAGCGGTATCGCGGAACTTTTAACATGTTCCTAAAATTATTACTAAATTGATTTTAGTGAAGGTTATTTAAGATATGACATAATCGAATATACCATGCTGAGTTGTTTTGATTTTTTTCTTAATTATTTTACAAATTTTGTCCAACACTGTAAATGGAGTATGAAATGTGGATGCTTATAATGCCAACAATTGTGTGCGTGTGAGTGTGTATGTGAAACATACATAAAATACAAATAGAAGTGACATTTCTCTTAAGATGCTTTAATACTAAAAAGGAGCTAAGAAATCATAACACAAATACACACTCACACTTACACCCATACACATATATATAAAGCAAATGTTTCACATTCACGCATTCATTTAAAAAAAAATATGACGAAAACATATTTGTTTTATTAGTAGCAAACAAGAAGTGCTGAAGTAAACGACGGACGGACGAATGATTTAAGAAAATTCGACATGGTAAACGGAGTGTGTGTATGTATGTGTGTTTGAGTGTTGCCTTAATGCTGCCTGTGTTTTGTGGTTCTGTATTTAAATAGAAAAACTAAACGTAAAGGAAAAACAACAATTCAAAGAAATTTTTTGTAAAATAATATTTAAAATAGAATTGAAAACTCAAATGAAAGAAACAACAACAACAAGTTAAAAATAAATCTGAACATTTTTTTTAAATCAAAAAAAAGTTTAATATTTTTTATTGTTATTTCTTGTTAACTTAATTCTGAGAGTTTTATGATTATGATTTTGCCTAAACAAATATAATTTATCAAAAACGAGACCAAATGTTTTTGACAGTTTTTGAAATGCTGAAATGAAACCAAAAACAAACAAAAAATTATAACTAAATAAAAAATAAATTAACAACAACAAACAAAATTCTTAAATAAAAAAAACATCAACAAAAACAAATCATATATAAACGCTTAAATAACAAATCAAAAGGATTTAAGGATTTATTTAAGCTCAACAAATAAATAAATAGAATAATATTACAACAACAAAAAAGGTTTTATTAAAAAAACCTTCTAAAAGAAAAGTAAATAAAGGAAATTGAAACTGTTGAAAGTAGAAAACAAATTTCAAAAACAGAAAAAAAGAGGAAAATAAACCACAAACACCTGTAGGATTTGATATTTGCAACATAAATAATAATGTTGGTATGTGTGCGTGTCTATATCTATGTGTTGAATGTTGTTGACAAATAGCATCACTTTAACAAATTTTTTCCTTTAAATTGAGTTAAAACAAAGACAACAATAACAACAACTACCCAGAATATCAAGTATGTAACTTTAAACGTATAAGTAACTTAGTAAATATTAAGTATACGCAATCACTCACTCACTCAAACGCTCATCATAAGCATACATTTTCATGCACGTACACCATTACTTTGATATGCGTATGTATGTGTGCATGAGTGTGTGTTAAATTCATTTTTACTGTTACAAATTTAATATTAGTACCGCATAACGAAAGGCAATCAAGCTATAAATCAAATTTACGCGTTCTCCGTTTTTATTCTATTGTATGTAACACATACAATAACAACTACATATATATCAGAGTTTCCACACAAACACATAAAAATCTATTTTATATATCTTTTTAAAAGTCCTATAAAAAGCATAACAAATTTATCTTCTTTTTTTCTTAACACACACACACACATTAGCAATATGATGTTGAGGCTTTTGATATGTATTTATATACTAATTCCTAATACACATATGAACGTGCAAAAGTACACTATACATCAATGTATATAATTATGTTTAACACTCATATGATAGCTTTATATAACTCTCATACGTGTATGTGTATATGTGTGTTCAGTAAGCTGGTTCCGATGTTTTAAATACACTTCATTTTACACTTCATTTTTTATACTCCCAAGACTGCACAGTGGTAAATGAGAATAAATATAACAAATATCAAATTCAATTTTGTTATGACCCTCAGTGGTTCCAAAATTGTTGTAATAATTATTTTGAAAATAACTTTGTAACATTTCACAGTGGGACTAAAAACCAAAAAATAAAGAGTCTCTAGATCAACGCTTCCTTAACATTTCAGATAGTTATCTCCATTATAAAATATATTATTGCACTGCTCTGCTTTATACAAAATCCATTTAGCCGATCAAAGTTACAGATTTATTTCCATAAAATCGATTCTGCCCCACTGTGTAGCGGAATATAGGAGAGAAAAAAATGACCTTTAACCCAATAAAGTAAATTCGATTTATCAAAATCTGAGTAGAATTATTTATATCCGCCTGACTGTTGGAAACTTTATGATCTCCAGGCTAATTCACTTGCCAAAAAGTTATAGACCGATATCTGAAATAAGCTCAATATGTCAAATTAACAAATAACTGAATTAAGAGAGAATTTACTTCACCATCATGTTAAAACTCATAGAAATCGTATAATTAGAAAATGTTATAGAGTATAAGAGGTAAAATTTTGATACACCCCAAAATTAGTGCATCATATAGATCACAATTTTGAAGATAATTTTCTGAAATTTGTGATGTCATGGAAATTGGGCAGAATTATTTGTCTAACAGTATTAAATGTACGTAACTAATTCAAAGAATATCGGTTTATATTTCATTATAACTTCCGCATTATACGCCTTAAGGGAATATGATTTTAAGGTTATACATCTCTTAAATATAAATAAATTTTATTGAAAATATGGCATCATTATTTTTCTAACAGTCCTAAATATAGTAACTCCAATATAAAGCCAATTTTTGTAATCTGCCACTAAAATAAAGCTCAGTATCAACATCTGTAGATTTCATATAAGACCTTTTCCGGAATTGGAGTAAAGACTGATCAAAAGTAAAATCATACATGCAATATCTTCAACTCAGGCAAATATTTTCATAATATAACTGGTGGGCATTATTTAAGATTCGGAAAAACCGAATATAGCATTCTTCCTAAAGGCTAAAAAAACCTGATAGGAACAGAGGAAGAAGTACCCTCCATAAAAAGCAAACATTGATCACCGAATATCTAAAGAATGATACAAGTGAAAGTTCTGAAATTTGGTCTCAATCACTTTCTCAAGGATCAGTTTTATTAGACAAAATGTAGTGCGAATAGGACTAAGGGGATGGACATCCCCCATACAAATTAAATATTGATTATCGAATATCTAAAGAACTATAACAGGGAGAAGTTTCAAATTTGGTCTCAATCATTTTCTCAAGGAACTGTTTATTGGACAAAATGTAGGGTTAATAGAATCATGGTAGAAGCAGCCCCAAACAAAGCAAGTATTATCGAATACCTAAAGAACTACAACAGCGAGAATTTCCAAATTTTGGACCCAGTTAATATTAATTTGTGAAATTTTCTTTCAAGATCTAGGACTGAGGAATTTTTTTGGGCAGTATAGCGCACCGGGTGAAAGGTAGTATTTTTATAAAATTTAATTTGTTTACAGCTGATGCATTTTTGTATGATGTGTAGAATTACAGGCCCCCAGTTGGTCTAGGGAAAAACAATTGCAGAAATTATTCAGTGACTTTTTAATCATTGGCGGTATCGGGATTCTAAATATACGACGAAGTTTGATGTTATCTCTGGAATCAAATATGATGGTAGCACACATACCCACACATTCTCCTATATCCTCTTGTAATAGGATAGAGTACCACCTTCCATCAATTTGATCATCGCACAAACGCCATGAAATAGTTCATTATTATATATTCGGCAATCAAATAATGCTTCGAAAATCTATCAGATTATGAGTACACGAATCAGATTTGAAGGAATTTCCATGATTTGGGGGTATTTCCGTATACCCAAAATCCTTGGGCTGATCATTTCGTTATAAAGCCCTCGATTATAATGGACAAATACACACTACCTCCCTAAAGATCAGGAAGTTTGAAAATAACAGAATTATTGCGAAAAATATCTTTTTGAAACCACTGCGTGACGTTGATCGAGAACATTACCCAGGCTAATGTGAGTCGACTAGATATGTAATGAATGTTCAATTCAAAATTTTAGAAACTTAACTTTATCCTATATACAACTCCTGTCCCTAACGAGGGTCGTATAACAATTACAAATTTCGTACAGCGTATTATTAAGACGATTTTGATTTTGACTATAATTTTCTTACTCGTTATTTGTTTGGAATAGATTTTTACTGCCGAGTGAATATCAGAGCTATAATGAACTTCCTCTTCGGATTATAGAGATATTTTTTAATCATTTTTATATTTTTTAGCGTTATGACTTAATTTCACTTCATAACCTCTGTTTCATATATTTAAATTTCTTTTCAGAATTCTCTGCGTAAGTTAACATTCACAATACTGTTTGTATCCACCATAATTTCATACATATAACCATCCCCAATCCACCATTTCCATCATGTATGGCATGTTATATGAGAGTGTAGCGTATTTTGTACAAAAGGAATATGGACATGAAATTTGGAAACAAGTATGTCAAATTGTTGACTGTAAACACAACACATTTAAAACACATCAAATCTATCCCGATAAGTTAATGCCTGATTTTGCTGCCGCCTTGTCTGCTGTCACCGGGGAAACATTTGATTATTTTATGAATTTCTTTGGAAAATGTTTTGTGCGATTTTTTAGTAATTTTGGTTATGACAAAATGATACGATCGACGGGACGATATTATTGTGATTTTCTACAGTCCATAGATAATATACATTTACAAATGCGTTTTACATATCCAAAAATGAAATCACCTTCTATGCAATTGGCCCATATGGATGATAATGGTGCGGTAATTATATATCGTAGCAGTCGTACCGGAATGTCCAAATATTTGATAGGACAAATGACCGAAGTGGCTAGAGAATTTTATAATCTCAGTGTTAAAGCTTATGTTATAGAATCACAAAATGATATAGCGGGTGGCACAACGGGACCAATTAAATTATCAGATGTTCCTTTAACGGTTATAGTGAAATATCGTTTGGATTTTGATAATCGTGAATATATGGCGAAACGTGTTAATGTGGTCGCCCATCCCACCCAATTGCAATTGGCATCGGTTAATTTAAATGTATTTTTGGATTTATTTCCTTTTACTTTAGTATTGGATCGTGATATGTGTATAACACATGCGGGCGAAAAGATATTTGAAACTTGGATTTTGCATAATCCGGGAAAAAATCCTAAAGATTTTATAGGTTCTCATATAATTGATATGTTTATATGCCGACGGCCAAAAGATATAAAAATCGAATGGGATACAATAATACAAATGCGCACCGTCTTATTCGAATTTGAGTTGTTGCGCACTGGACGCAATAGGGCGGCCTATACGGCTGCCATGAATATGGATTTTGAAAATCAAGATGAAATGACCTATTCCGAGGCACAAAATATAGTGGAAAGTAGTTTTTGCAAAAATAATGAACCAGACAATGATATAGATCCGGCCACAGGTCAAAGAAAAATAAGTCAAGGCAACAAGTCCATATTGCTGAAGGGACAAATGTTCTATTTAAAAGATTTGGACTCTTTGATATTTCTTTGTAGTCCTTTAATAGAAAATCTAGATGAATTACATGGTATTGGTCTATATTTAAATGATTTAAATCCTCATGGCTTGAGTCGCGAATTGGTAATGGCGGGTTGGCAACATTGTTCCAAGTTGGAAATAATGTTTGAAAAAGAGGAGCAAAGATCGGATGAATTAGAAAAATCTTTGGAATTGGCTGATTCTTGGAAGAAACAAGGGGATGAATTACTTTATTCTATGATACCCAGACCTATAGCGGAACGTATGCGTAATGGCGAAGAGGCCACCTGTCAAACATTTGAAGAGGTTTCGGTGATTTTTGTAGAAGTTATGAATGTTTATGATGGCGATGCCAATAATATACAAAACGCTATGGATGCTGTCACAACTCTGAATAAAGTTTTCTCTGCCTTCGATGAAGAAATCATATCACCTTTTGTCTATAAAGTGGAGACAGTAGGAATGATTTATATGGCGGTATCGGGAGCTCCCGATGTAAATCCTTTACATGCAGAACATGCATGCGACTTGGCTTTAAGATTAATTAAAAAAGTTAAAGCTTTACAAATACCGGACATTTCTATACGTATAGGTATTAATTCGGGACCAGTTGTGGCAGGTGTGGTGGGTCTTAAGGTACCAAGATATTGTCTATTCGGTGATACGGTTAATACCGCCTCGAGAATGGAAAGTACTAGTGAGCCTTACAAAATACAATTGTCGAATTTTACAGCGAAAAAAGTACGTGAAATTGGTTATAAAGTTGAATCGCGAGGTTATGTAAAGGTCAAAGGTAAAGGAGAAATGAAAACATATTGGCTGTTATCAGGTCCAAATGATGAATAATAATAAGATAAATATTTATGTACTTCAGCATATGTTTATGTTAAATCAAAATGGAATGAAGTGTACATTCATCAATATTTATGTAATAAAATCTTCTTACATCAAGCAATTTCTTAGATAAAACAAATACTTAAGAGAGGAAAAGAAGGAAAATGAAAAGAATATTTTATTGATATCAATAAATGTAATAATAATAAAAGGAAAAAACAAAAAACAGAAAAAAAAACAAATTACATTATTTTATGTCGCTTTATGATTTTTATTTAAATTTCGGTTTTTATTTTCCCAGATTTCTGGCTAAAGATACTAAACAACAACATAAAAATGGGAAGTAAGTAAAATAATAAATATTATAACGCTATTAAATTCTAAAAATAATAGAAATTTTAACATTAAATATAAAGCATATTTAAGCCTTAAAGTAAGTAATTTGAGATTTTATGACAAAAGTAACAAAAAAAAATCAATTTTTCTGACTAAATTCTATGGGAGTAAAAGATTTTCAGAGGTAGACAATGAATTTAATTAATGTTGTGAAATTAACACCATTTTAAAATGGTGATTTTACTTTATAGAGGAAAAAAGAGTGTAATTATTGTCATTATTTATAAAAAAGAAAGGATTTTTTAAGATTAATTAATATTACACATTTGCTATGAGTGCAAAAAAAGGGTTTTTTTAAGGAGATTAAATATTAATAAAAATTTGAGGAGAAATACTCTTCCTTAACAGCTGTTCATTTTATAAAACCATTCAGTATGTATGTATGTATGTATGTATGTATATATGTATGTATGTATGTATGTATGTATGTATGTATGTATGTATGTATGTATGCTTCACTGTACTATTCCAATAAAACTTTTCTCTCAAAAAAATAATTGGTAGGGAATGGGGGTACTGCGTATGCCCCTGTCTTCCTGACATTTAGGGCGAGATCTTACTAAGTGACTTAGACCTGATCAGGAGACACATTTCGAGGAATTCCAGCTTTGCGATCTATGTCTATAGTTAGGCAGCACTCAAAGCTTTGAAAGAACATAAACATATACGTCACATCTTCTTAAGCAGTGTAAGAGGCAATTAAGTGACGTACGTACCCAGCCCTCAGGTCTGCTGACTAAGGAGTACAGATTTCATCATCGACATGGACAGAAGGGGTCCGATAGCTTTCATAGTAGTTTAATCGGTTCGCGGTAGGACACATATATAGAATATCCTCGAATTCTGCAGATTGTGTGCAGAGGCAGAGGAAACAGTTGTTCACACTCTGTGTCACTGTCCAAGTTTGCCGGTTGGCAGGCAGAAGTGGTTAGGAAGTCAGTATTTTAAGAAACTAGTGGATCTCACTGGCTATAAAATGGAGTATCTAATAAGATCTTTGTGTGGTAAAGGCATAGAGAACAAAATATTACATTCTGTAAAATCATACTAACTCGATTTTGCCGAACACACACCAAAAAATATATATTTTCACTATATTTATGTTATTTTTGAGCACTTAATGAACAATCACTTTTAATTCATAATTCATCCAAACGCTTAAGCATTGAATGGAATAAATTTCTTGTAACTTCCTACCCGATTCCATTCTTTCTTTAACGCCTTTTGAAGATCACATTTATTTGAAATAGCTTTCTCATTGACTCGTCTAAATAAATTCTTTTATCCATAATGTCATCTATGAAAACCAGCTTATCGACTTCCGCTGATGGCATAAAACCCCATTTCATACTCTGTATTCGACTTTCATAATGGGGTAACTAGGATATTATTACGAAATATATTAAATTTGCTTTCAGCGGAGAAATTCACCTGATTCCAAAATGTAATAGGTTTTCTCTTAAACTCTTGCGCATACTCTAAACGCTTAAGACGGTTTATTGGAAAGATTAGTGGTTTATATCTATCAACTCGATCATTATAACCAATTTTTGTTATATTCCTCTTGAAGTTCGTATGCAAAAAACATTATACTTTCATTCATTGTTGCAAGATTTTTCAAAGGGGGGTTTTCAAGGGGTTAACAATTTATTTCAATATGATTATCTCTAAAACTATAAGAGACAACAGCACAGATGTTACAGAATTATACCCCAAAAAGTCGATTTAGATACACTGTGAAACGTTTATATAGACAAAGTGATACTGAGTCGATCGGTATACTTAAAACATCCGCACAATCGCTTAATACAACAATCGATTTATTTATTTGTCGAAAATTATGAGGTCACATTTTCATTACATCTTAAACTTTTTGTTTATTGTAAATGGTTCTAACTAAATTATATAAATGGATTCGACAATAGCAAAACGTAAGAAAATGTTCTTCATGTAAGAAAAACAAAGGAAAAGCGGCTAAATCTGACATCTACTAAAGACACAGAGATGGGAATGTTTCGGTTTAAAACCATTTTCACCCTAATAATTAGGATTTCAACAGCAATTTGTTCAGTTAATATTGTACTTGTAATGAGTTTTTACTGGGGAAAAATTGCATAAATTTCAGAAAATACTGTTTATAGTTTTCACAATTTTGAACTAAGACAACCGAAAGTAATTCTATTCTGGTATGAGAAATTAATTCAACCGCGTGTTGCATTTAGTTTTTTATTTTGAAGCTGCTGTAAATTAGTTTCTTAAGTGCTGAAACCAAATTAAATATTTTCCATAAAACTCCACTTGCTCCCATTTCCCATAAACTCCATCATGCATTCAAAGTTCTGCCGTTAAACAGTTTCCAATGTTAGAAAAATTTGGTTTAGGTAGAAGGACTAACATGATGTTTCTAAAGTAATAAAATAAAAATCATTTTCATAAGAGCTTCCAACACAACAGGTAGGAAAGCAGTCTGGCTATCTAAGTGATTGAACTATTTGGTGCAAGAAGTTAAAACTAATACAGGTATATAAATATACAAAGCTCAAAAAGTTCCAAACGGGAAGGCTGCTAAAAATTTAAGGCAAAAAAATATTCATGCTGCATAAGGAATAATAAAGAAAATGTAAGGACCCAAAATTAAACAATATTTCCCAAAAAGTTCTTGGTATGACAAGCAATATTTACGAAAAGTCTACTTCCATTCATAAGACTTCATAATTTATCCACTTATTTTGGACCTTATGTGGCATCCTGTCACTATGGCAAACAAGCTCTTGAGTGGTACAAGAACCACGAGAGGTAAATCCTTCAAAATACCCGGAGCTATGGCCAGTGGGGAGAAAATGGCAACTGTAGAACACAAAACAGGTGTCCAAAAGTGTGGCAGATTTTAATTAACACTTCGAGCAAACTATGTACTATAAAATGTTATTGGATTGGAACTCTCACTATTATATAATCAATATGTTTATAGAAGGATCACTTCTCCCCCTGTTTCTATCGGAGTTATTTATAGCTGATTTTCTTTTGGGGTATTTTGGAATCTTCTAGTAAAAAATTTAATCAAATTGGCCCAGCCTTATAGGTCTATACGTTACATAATACATACATTACATAAACATACATACATTACCATACATAACATAATACATACATACATACAAACCATATATACACACTTTCTTTTTATATATATAGAGATATATATTGTAAGAATTTTTCGATCTCACTCTTGATCTTCAATAATTTTTCATCCTGATTTTGAGATGATTTTCGAAAAATGGCTGCCACAGATCATTGACATTAAAAAATATTATCAGAATACTATACTTTTTTTGAGAACTAACACTTTAGAATGATTTTCACAAATGGGTCTTCTAATGGACCTACGGTAAATTTGGAAATGCAGATTTCGACTTGTTAAATAATCTATTTCTGTCATATTTAATTAAAATATTTTCATACCTGTGAATTTCATGTATGGATAAAATGAACAGAACATGAACAGAACGTTCCCATGACAATTGGATCTTCGTTCCAAAACGACCCGAGTCACTCTCTGTCAAAGATTGGCAACACAGTGACAGTAATATCGAACAATAGTTCTTTACACCGCCCCCCCTCCCTCAAAAAAAATAAAAAATATTATCGGATACAACTGATCCGTTACAACAACAAAACATGTCAAATTTTAATAGGCTTTGCCCTTGAGTAAAAATAATAAAATGAAGCGCTCATTTCATCAAGATATTTCAAAAATTACGAACTGTAGAGTTTTCACTATGTTTTATCGACATTAAGGTGGATGTTACACCGCCTTTAATGTACAGTACAAACTCATAATACCCCAAATAACTTTGTCGATGTATTGTATAAATGTTCAATAGTTGCACAGGCACAAATTTTCAAAAAGCAACCACTGTGATGATGATAAGTGAACTCGAAAAATTAAAATTTATAAAACTACTTACTTTTTTTAATACAAGAATGTGCCTAAGAAAGCACAAATTAAATACCAAAAAGAAAGTTAATTGTATGAAATATAAGATTTGTAATCAATAAATCTAAAAACTTGATAAACTTCTTGAAATTTTCATAGAAGAATTAAAACGGTTTTTTGAAAACAAAACACTCACAACGAAATGATAACTTATAATTCATTACAGTATTGCCATATTGAAAACAAACAAAAAAGCTCCAAAATAATTTTTATGTTTGCTCCTGTGCTATAAAAATTTA
The DNA here is from genome assembly GCA_004302925.2 of Cochliomyia hominivorax. Lineage (NCBI taxonomy): Eukaryota > Metazoa > Arthropoda > Insecta > Diptera > Calliphoridae > Cochliomyia > Cochliomyia hominivorax. The sequence goes on along the minus strand of PYHX02000467.1, from coordinate 41,754,025 downwards.
TAGAATCTACGAAAAAATTAAAATTTAACTAATTATTTATATTAAACTAAAGTATAAATAGTTATTATAAAAATTTTAATCTACACGCACACAGCTATTGCAATAAAATAACTATATTGGCAATACCCTAAATCAGCAATATCTACGACGCGCTTTTTTCCATGATCATTTGTTTATAAAAACTCATAAATTGTTTAAAAACAAAGATAAGACGTGTTGATAAATATCAAGTAATATTAATTTACTTCAGTTGTTTGAATCAAGTACTTTAAATTAAAATGCTTAAATTTAGTTTAATTGTGGCGGTATGTGAAAATTTTGGTATTGGCATTAAAGGAGATTTGCCCTGGAAGTTAAAGTATTTATTTCGAAAATATGACATGAATACAAGGTCATCCACTTTCATTTTCTTTTTACAGATCAGAACTAAAATATTTTAGCAGAACTACAAAACGTGTTAAGGATGCTGCCAAACGTAATGTGGCTATTATGGGTCGTAAAACATATTTTGGCATACCCGAATCCAAACGTCCGTTGCCAGAACGCTTAAATATTGTGTTAAGTACTACACTGAAACCCTCTGATCTACCCGAAGGTGTTTTATTATATCCCAATTTAGAGGCAGCTATGAAAATGTTAGAGGAAAATGAACAAATAAGGAAAGAAATTGAAACGGTATGGATAGTGGGCGGTAGCGGAGTTTATGCTGAGGCGATGGCTTCACCACGTTGTCATCGTTTGTATTTAACAAAAATTCAAGCTGAATTCGAATGTGATACATTTTTCCCTAAAATTCCAGAAGATTTCAAAGAAGTTGAGTTGGATGAAGATATACCGCGTGGCATACAAGAAGAAAATAATATAAAATTTGAATATAAAATCTTAGAAAAGCAAAATTAAACTTAAGACAAAAAATAATAAACAAACTGTCATCAAAACTATATGTTTTATTTGTTTTTAACATCATCTGCAGTTATAACTTCGTCATCCAAACCCTTAGCGGCTAACATAAGTTCATAAAGTTGTACTACTTGATCATCCTTGAGCATTTCAACAGTTTTGGGATCTAGTTCATCGCCAAGAGTACCTTGGGGTTTACCTCTTAAACCCAATTGTTTACTTATCGTCACTGCATATTTCTGAAAAATAAAAATACTTTTTAAGTAAATTTTCTAATATACTATTTTATACTAAAACATACCGCCCATTCTGTCATAAACAGTTGTGCTTCCATAGGTGTACATTTCAAATGACGCCGAAATTCATCCCTAACATATTTATCTCCCAGTTCCCTTAATTCGTCTGGCAAACCTTTAACAAAATGTAAATCAAATTGTTTTTCTTTATTTAATGCTGTTTTATGTAAAACATACCTCTATGTAATCTTAATACAGTCTTATATAAAATACGTACTTTTTGTGGATGTGACAATTGACTAACAACAATATTTGACATGATTTATTTTAAAATTATTTATTAAATTGCTACTTAAATTATATTCACGTAATTTTTCAAAACAAATATTCTAATTGGAGAGAAAAGTTAGGTTATAATAAAATGATAACAAAAAACAGCTGTTGTACAGTGTTGTAAAACGTTTTTAATATTGTAATGAAAACAGTGCTGTTAAATATGATTTAATTGTAAGAAAAACGTCACTTTTACCAAAAAAAAAAGTCGGTGAGCATACAGTGACGAGCATATGTGAAACATTTCGATCAAGTTTATATCAGGTACCGAAGAAAACGTAAAAAATTCTGTTTTCAATAACCAAGGAAGAAAAGAACTTAGAATTTTTCCGTTTTTGACGAAAATTGAAAAATTTTGAATTCATACATTTCATTTGAAATTGTTTCATAGAAAATAAAATACTTCTGGGTTCACTAACTAAATTATATTCCCACATTTAGATTTATCGAAATAAATTTTTAATTTATTTTTAAATTGTTCATTTTCGTAGTTCCATATATTTCGTACTAAGTTGGTTAAGAGGTTGATATGGTTTTATTACGAATGGAAAACCATGCAAATTATATTTATCTCGGTATAGATTAATGATATGATGCGTTTTATACATCATTGAAAAGGACTCAAGGAGATACATATTGTTCATATATTAACTATCAAACGAGATAAAAAATCAAAATCGTAAAATCGTGGTTATGAAACGATATTTGTGAAATAATTCTGTAATTTTTCAGTAGTGGGGAATATCGTAACACAATTTAACATGGTAATGGTTGAGGTCTAAAACTGGCCATTTCATTTATGATGATTTTCGAAATACGACAAATTTAAATAAGATAATATAAGTGTAAAAATCTACCATTGTTTCTATTAAATGGCTGATAAAATTAATACGTATTTTTTACAGTTTCAAACGAAATTTAAAAAAAAAGTATTAAAATAAATCTGGATTATCTTGGTATTAATGATCTACCCATAAATCTTCATTCAAAGTTTGAAAAAAATTCTTTAAATTACAAATATATATTCTGCATGAAAAAATGGAGATTTTTTTAAATCTCTCTACACATAAACCAAGCTCATAATGTACATTGTTCTGAAAAGATACGATAATTATTTTTCGCTTTATTAAAATATTTTTGTAAAATTGAATCTCCATATCCCACAGTATCTATTTGTATAAAAAATCTTTAAGTTCTGCCTAAGAGCCATCCTTAAACAGATTTTCCTATTCAAATATAAACTATTTTCTAAATATTTCACCGCCCTTAGGTGATGTAGAGTATAAAAATACAAACAAAACCACAAATTAAAATTTTTAACATTTTTATCAAGAAATCAAATTATATTTTCGAAATTTTCGAACAATTGAAAAGTATTTTTATTTTTTAAAATTAAATCAAAACCACATTACAAAACAACTTTCCATGTTTAGGATATTTTGAGATAAGTAACTATGTACGTCGTTTATCTACATATTTTTCTAAACACTATAAAGCAGAGTCCATAATTTGACCTAAAATTGTTTAAGAAATAACAAAATTTGACTAAATAAGGCTGAGTTTCTGATTATAGATAGTTTTGTTAGGTACACATCACATCCACAACAATTGACAGAGCTCAATGAAATTTATCCTAAGTATTTCTTATAGTCCTGAAAAGTTCCCTATTTAAAACCAACTAAATAGGTTTAGTATATTAAAATATATAAATCAATAACTGGAGCAATTTTTAAGTTCAAGCAAAAGACTTTCGTAAAATTGGTAAATAACAATCGATAACTTAAAATAAAATTTTGCTATAATATTAACCATCCAATCAAAATCGGTTCAGTATAAAAGTTATAGCCAAAAATATAACTGATTTTATAACTCAAAAAGTGTGTCTGTGTTATATTTAAAAAGTGTTTTATATATTTTATACGTTTGCGATTGTATATACGAAACATTTCACACGCATTTGAGTATTGAAGATTCGGCATAGCCAAATTTTCCTTTCATACTTATTATTTTTTCTTTTAATTTTACAACAAAAAAACGTTTTGTTCAAAATTTAACGTTTTTTTCTAGCAGTTTTCTATGCTACTACACTTCCAATGCAACACTGCCAACAAGAACATACTAGAACGTTTGTTTTTTTGCAATTTATTGCCTTTTTATACAAGTGTGCGCGCCATCCTCTTTGTTTATAAAGCAAAGTTTCGAACGTAACGCCGCCATTCCTTAAAAAAGTGTGAATTTGACCGAACGTGTGATTGCCGCACATTAATTACACACACGAATAGAATATAAGTGAAACCAAAAAAGTATTTTTTGGAATTTAGGTGTACAACATTTATACGATTATATTTATATTAAACACACAAGGTAAATTTTAATATTTAATTTTTCTGTAATTAAAAAAAGTGCAAAAAAATAGAGAAAAAAAACTTGACATTGAAATAGAAGTTTTTAAAAATTAGAAAATAATTAGTGAAAAAAAGAACACGTGGGGTGGGGAAAGAAAAAGAGATTAATTTTAAAGATTTATTAATAAATTAATTAATTTCCGCGAATTGAACAGAAAAAAGAAATTAGTGCAAAAAATTGTTAATTAGGTATTAGTTTAATTATTTTTATAGGGTTTTTAATTTTGCGTCATTTAGAAGTATCTGGAAAAATTTGGAATTTCAAACATGAGTCATTATTTTAGTGACTATAGAAAAAAAATTGATAGTTTGTTTAAATGTATAAGCAATACAATCGATTTGTTACTGATAATTGATAACTTTTTTCAATTATTAAAAAACTATTTAATTTAAAAACCTCATGTTATATTTTTCTGCCATATTGGTGTACATTTTTTTCTTGCAATCTAACCTCCCTTTTTTTGTATCGTACATTGGATTTTAATTGTGTACTTAGCACTAACACATTGACATATGATGTTCGTGTTATTCTCTATTTCCATGTAAACTGCATTTTATTGTTTTTGTACATTATTTAGTGCAAAGTTTGCTGGATTTTTTTTTATTGGTTGGTTTGTATGTTCATTTTTTAAGGCCTTGGTAACAGTAAAAAAAGTACTTTAAACTACGTTTTATTTTGCTATTTACCCCTAAAAGTACTTATAGTTTTCTTTTTGCAAACTTCCGTTAGTATTGATTAAATTCTCTCATATTTCGAAAGAGATAAGAGTGAGTTGTTGGTATGTTTGTGTATGTGTGTGCATTAATGCAGCTGTCATTGATTTTCCTTTGTTTTCATAATATAAAAGAAAATGATGCCAGATGTTATAAAATGGTGTTGCAATTTTAGCAAAGAGAATTATTTTCTTTGATTAAAAAAAATCCATAAATTCAAGGGAAAGAAAATTTGAATATAACATTTTCAAAACAAACAATTAAGAATGTCATATTCGACTATGACGAATATTCAATACCCTGCACCACAAATTATTGTGAAGTTATGACACAAACACTTAATGAGTTATAAAATCAGTTATATTTTTTGCTATAATTAATTTAATACTGAATCTATTTTTAAAATAGTTTTTGGAACAGTATTGAACTACCTACATATAAGTTAATATTATGCCAAAGTTTTATTCTAATTTATTGTTTTAAAATTGACAATTTTATGAAAGTTCTTCACTTGAATTAAGAAGTTTCCTTAGATATCGACCTATATGTCATAACACACTGAACCGATTTTTCTAGATCGACTCAGGTTTTGATTTAATGCAAGAATAAGCATTGCAAAGTTAATGTCTTCTCTTTTCATCACTTGTGGTGGGTATACAGATTTCACTATAATCCCTAAACATTTCATGAAATATATTTCATGAAAGCTCGAATGTATTTTTAATAATCGCTCATTATGATAATTGTTTTAATTATAAAATTAATCACTTAAAAAAACGCAAAACTTTCCACAGTTTATCGCTGAGTACACATTCACAAGCATTCTAAACCACTACAAAGAAAAAAATTAAATCATTCACATAACGAAAAAAAGAATTTAAATTTAATTAGTCATTCAACCCTAAAAGTGCTTGTTTTACAAAACGAAAACAGGTTTTTATCAGTTTTTAGAATTTAATTAAATGCCAAAACCTAAAACCACAAAAACCATAATAAAAAGAATCTAATAGAAAATTTTAAAATGTTTGTTGTCAAGTATTTTCTCATTGTTTTTATCATTTAACAAATTTTCTTCAACAAATATTCTAAAACACTCTGTCTTTTCCTATCTCTCTCTCTTTCTCTCTAGATGTCTAAAGCTCCTGCTATTGGTATTGATTTGGGTACTACCTACTCCTGTGTAGGTGTTTTCCAACACGGTAAAGTTGAAATTATTGCCAACGATCAAGGTAATCGTACCACACCATCTTATGTTGCCTTCACCGACACTGAACGTCTTATTGGAGATGCTGCCAAAAATCAAGTCGCCATGAATCCCACAAATACCATCTTTGATGCTAAGCGTTTGATTGGTCGCAAATTTGATGATGCCACCGTACAGGCTGATATGAAACACTGGCCCTTCGATGTTGTCAGCGTTGATGGTAAACCAAAGATTCAAGTTACCTACAAGGACGAAAAGAAGACTTTCTTCCCTGAAGAAATCTCTTCGATGGTCTTGACAAAAATGAAGGAAACCGCTGAAGCTTATTTGGGTAAATCAGTATCAAATGCTGTCATCACAGTACCAGCTTACTTCAATGATTCCCAGCGTCAAGCTACCAAGGATGCTGGTACAATTGCTGGTTTGAATGTGTTGCGTATTATTAATGAGCCTACCGCAGCTGCTATTGCTTACGGTTTGGATAAAAAGGCCGCTGGTGAGCGTAATGTATTGATTTTCGATTTGGGCGGTGGTACTTTTGATGTATCCATCCTCTCCATTGACGACGGCATCTTCGAGGTCAAGTCCACAGCTGGTGACACCCATTTGGGTGGTGAAGATTTCGATAACCGCCTTGTCACCCACTTTGTTCAGGAATTCAAGCGTAAGCACAAGAAGGATCTTACCTCCAACAAGCGTGCTTTGCGTCGTTTGCGTACCGCTTGTGAACGTGCTAAGCGTACCTTGTCCTCCTCCACTCAAGCTAGCATTGAAATCGATTCCTTGTTCGAAGGTACCGATTTCTACACCTCCATTACTCGTGCTCGTTTCGAGGAGTTGAATGCTGATTTGTTCCGCAGCACCATGGACCCCGTTGAGAAGGCTTTGCGCGATGCTAAACTCGACAAGGCTCAAATCCATGATATCGTCTTGGTCGGTGGTTCCACTCGTATCCCCAAGGTACAAAAATTGTTGCAAGATTTCTTCAACGGCAAGGAATTGAACAAATCCATTAACCCCGATGAAGCTGTTGCCTATGGTGCTGCTGTCCAAGCCGCCATCTTGCACGGTGACAAGTCTCAAGAAGTCCAAGACTTGTTGTTGCTCGACGTTACTCCCTTGTCTTTGGGTATTGAAACCGCTGGTGGCGTCATGAGTGTGCTCATCAAGCGTAACACTACCATTCCAACCAAGCAAACCCAAACTTTCACCACTTACTCCGACAACCAACCCGGTGTATTGATCCAGGTCTACGAAGGTGAACGTGCCATGACCAAGGACAATAACTTGTTGGGTAAATTCGAGTTGTCTGGCATTCCCCCAGCACCCCGTGGTGTACCCCAAATCGAAGTTACCTTCGATATTGATGCCAACGGTATCTTGAACGTCACCGCTTTGGAACGTTCCACCAACAAGGAAAACAAGATTACCATCACCAACGACAAGGGTCGCTTGTCCAAGGAAGATATCGAACGTATGGTCAACGAGGCTGAGAAATACCGCAACGAAGATGAAAAGCAAAAGGAAACCATTGCCGCTAAGAACTCTTTGGAATCTTACTGCTTCAACATGAAGGCCACTTTGGATGAAGAAAACTTGAAGACCAGGATCTCTGAATCTGATCGTAACACCATCTTGGAGAAATGCAACGAAACCATCAAATGGTTGGATGCCAACCAATTGGCTGAAAAGGAAGAATACGAACACCGTCAAAAGGAAATGGAAGATATTTGCCATCCCATCATCACCAAATCATACCAAAGTGCTGGTGGTGCTCCCGGTGGCATGCCTGGCGGTATGCCCGGTGGCTTCCCAGGTGCTGGTGGTGCCGCTGGTGCTGGAGCTGGTTCCGGTGCTGGTCCCACCATCGAAGAAGTCGATTAAACAACCAATCATTTGCAACAAAGTTGTCATCGATGATAATGAAAAAATTCAAACATCCGAATTTTTTCAATTCATCTCTAAAAATTCTAACTTAAAAAAAACATCCAAAAAATATATTCCAAAAATATATACAGCTGCTTGGATTTTAAATTAAACCTTTAAACACCTTAGTTTTAACAACAACAACAACTGCTCTTCGTATTATATTATCACACACCATACAACACATCCATCTAAATACAACAACACAAACATCCCCCCTCTAAACAACAAAAATACGACTAAATTTAACATCTTTTTAGTAAAAATTAAACAATATTTGCTGCTTACATTGAGTTTTCCAAAAAGAAACAACAAGAAAAGAAGAAAATAATTAATAATTTAAATGAAATAAAAATAAACAATTTAAACAAATTCAAAATGAAAACAATAAAATTTTTCGAGTTTTTATTTATGGAAGAGAAGACGGGCGGGTGGGTGCAAAAAATAAGATTTTCATTTTTAGCATAAAATGAGGAAGTAGATGTTTAAAAATAAATATCGCCTTTAAAAGAGTTTTGTTTTATGCCAATTTTACCTTTTGAAATGAAAATAAAGAAAATAAATTTAGAAAGTAAAAATCTACGCATAAAATATAAGACGACGGGGAGGGAGGGGCGCTATTATTCTTTAAATATTTTTTGTTTAGTCAGGTGAAACTTGCAAATTTTGATATTTTTCGTAGAAAAAGGTTGAATTATCAGATATTTCTTTGAGATATTAATAATCTACTGGAAGTTTCCAGCTAACGCCAAAGTAAACGTTTCATTTTTATTGTTTCTTTTCTAGAAAAATGAAAAGGTGTGACGCAAAGATAAAATTTAACATGAAACAGTTGTTGGATTCGAAAATCACCTTTTACTTTGGCATTTGTATGTGTGCTTCTATTATGGGGCTTTTTGTACTGGATACACGTGGTATATGTATGAGCATGTTTTTTTGTTTTTTGAGGGGTGGGGGACAATATTTTTTTCATCATCTTCATCATACTTTGGGACATGGAAACAAAAAATTTGTTATTTGCAAAATAAAATGAGAAAGCTTTTTCAAATACAGCTTTATTTTTGTTCCAATACAAAGAAAAAAAGAGTGAGAGAGAACAGTGTGTTATGAAAGTGTTTAAAAAACGAAACAAGAACGTGAGTTCGCAATTTTGTAAAGATGTAAAATTTTATTAAAATATCTCCAACTGTTCAAAATTTACGTAATGATTTCCAATGATATTTTAATAGATTAATAAATAGTGAAGATATCATTTAACAACTGGGAGACACTCCTAAATTTTTTGATTATTTCTTTTCTAAAAGATCTGTGAGTGCTCGGAGACTTAGTTCCTTCACAGCTGGATTTTAAACATCTTAACAAATTTATAAACCCAACAAGATTGTGGACAAGCTTGTAAGGGAGAGAGAGTTGGGCATGACCCTAGTAGGTGATGAGACTCGAGTGAACCACATATGGGATGAAAGGTCTGACTGTAGGGTGGCTAGGACCTTATAGCCATAGCTTAACCCTAAAGGTACTGGCGTCATCATTGACATGGGGCGCGAAAGTTTGAGAGCCTTGATAGGAGTCTTAACGGGTCATGGGCATTGGGATACCCCCTAATGTGTAGCGAGACATAGGAGACAGCGGAGCATATTTTGTGCTAATATCCAAGTCTGCAGTCCCGTAGGCAGAGGTGGCTAGGTGCTTGTTTCTTCGAGGAAGTGCTCGATATCCATGGTTTCAGTTTGGATGATCTGATAGGGTGCGTAAATAGTATTGTGTGGCTAGGAGGATTGCTTTCCTTTTATTGCGAACATTAAATTTTATATTAAAACTACCATGCGAAATTGGAGTGTTATGGAATTGCACATATTTCTAGTATTACTTGGGATCGGGGAAGTATTTCCAAAAATGATATTTTTATAGTTTTAAGCACTAATGCTGAAATGTTGTACCTTTTTCGAAAGCCAAATTAGTATATACATTATGAAGTATTATGAGGAGAAGTTGCTGCTTTTTTGTAAGCTTTCCTTGATGTTAATTTGGGTATTTATAAAGCCCGAAGTAAAATCTTTGGCTAATTTTGCCGTAACTGCATTTTGCTTCCCATGCCAAAAGCTTTTTGAAAAATTTTGACTGCTTTTGTATTCTAAACTTTTCATCAACATTCCCTCATCTTCATTTCCAACTGAACCAGATTGATAGAAGTCAGCAGTTATCCCCTGAGTGTTTTCAAAACTAACGTAACATAAATAGTTACTTCATTTCCCTGATCAACTCCAAGGTTTTCAGAGTCCCCAGAATTACCAACTGGAACACGTTTTGGATTTTGTGTATTTTCGCAAAAAATTGATATTTCTTTTAATACACGGATTCGTGAACAAGTTTATATACAATATATATTATATATTCTATATACAATATATATGTCTTTACCAGATAGGTGTCTGTAATATAATCATACGGTCCAAATGTTACAGAATTGTTCACGAAAAAATTGCATTTCTTTGGTATTTAAAATTAACGTTACTTTATGTTTTGTTCTGCCAATTATTTCTTAATATATTTGGTAACACTTAAAACAATAAATTAGAGTGGCCAGATGTTTACAATAAATTCTGCGTTTTTCTTAAGAATAATTTTTGCGTTTTTTATGTTTTGTTTTTTTTTTTATAATATTCTAAACATAAATAAATGAAAACATTTTAATTTTTATTAAAAATATTCCAAAACATAGAAAATTTGTCTCCATAGTTATTTATATATAACAAAATATATAATTATGGGAAAGTTTAAAAGAAAATCAATGTGGCATCATTAAATCTTAAGTGCAGCAGTTCATTCATTATCTCGTAACTTATCTATCAATCATATTTATTTACATTTTTTATTAATCTCCGGCAGCAAGTGCATTTACATCACGATTATTTTATTTTCCACAAGACAATAGGAATTTTCCAAAAATGGTGCTCAAATTTGCTGCAAATTTAAATTTTCTTTTCACCGAAGCCAAAACCATAGCAGAGCGTATACATTTGGCCCATCGTGCTGGATTTCGTGCCGTAGAAATTCCTTTTCCTCGTGCTGAAGAGGAACAAGTAACAAAAGCCAAAAATGACACGGGCATACAAATTGCTCTTATGAATATAGCTTTGGGGCCAGAAGAATTATCTTTGGGAGCCACTAGCGTTCCTGGGGCGGAGAAACATTTCAAGACACATCTGACGGAAACCATCGAGTTGGCCAAACGTTTGCAATGTAAGAAAATTCATTTAATGTCGGGGATGGTGAAAAGTTCCCCATTTGAGGAACATTTAAAAACTTATCAATCGAATTTAAAATATGCTGCTGGCTTGTTGGAACAAGAGAATATGTTGGGTCTAATAGAACCCATAAACAAATATTCAGTTCCTTCTTATTTTATGAATTCCTTTGAGGTGGCTTGCAGTGTTTTGGGTAACGTCAATAGTAGACATTTACGCTTAATGTTGGACATTTTCCATTTACAACTGATACGTGGCAATGTAACACATGGTTTTGAAGATTTCGCCGCTATAATTGGTCATATACAAATTGCTCAAGTGCCAGATCGTCATGAACCCGATCAGGAAGGAGAATTGAATTATGAATATGTTTTTCAATTAATTGAACATTTAAACTATTACGATTGGATTGGTTGTGAGTATAAACCAAAGACTACAACTACTGAGGGTTTGAAATGGTTGGACAAATATGGTTTCAAATTGTGAGATTGTTTTTTTATTTAATAATTCAAATTGTTTTAAAGTTGTAAATATTGATTTTTGCATTTAATTATT
>PYHX02000467.1:41717061-41742404 GCA_004302925.2 Cochliomyia hominivorax | reverse complement strand
TATAACATTTTCAAACAAAACAATTAAGAATGTCATATTCGACTATGACGAATATTCAATACCCTGCACCACAAATTATTGTGAAGTTATGACACAAACACTTAATGAGTTATAAATCAGTTTATATTTTTGCTATAATTAATTTAATACTGAATCTATTTTTTAAAATAGTTTTGGAACAGTATTGAACTACCTACATATAATTAATATTATGCCAAAAGTTTATTCTAATTTATTGTTTTAAAATTGACAATTTTATGAAAGTTCTTCACTTGAATTAAGAAGTTTCCTTAGATATCGACCTATATGTCATAACACACTGAACCGATTTTCTAGATCGACTCAGGTTTTGATTAATGCAAGAATAAGCATTGCAAAGTTAATGTCTTCTCTTTTCATCACTTGTGGTGTATACAGATTTCACTATAATCCCTAAACATTCATGAAATATATTTCATGAAAGCTCGAATGTATTTTAATAATCGCTCATTATGATAATTGTTTTAATTATAAAATTAATCACTAAAAAAACGCAAAACTTTCCACAGTTTATCGCTGAGTACACATTCACAAGCATTCTAAACCACTACAAAGAAAAAAATTAAATCATTCACATAACGAAAAAAAGAATTAAATTTAATTAGTCATTCAACCCTAAAAGTGCTTGTTTTACAAACGAAAACAGGTTTTTATCAGTTTTTAGAATTTAATTAAATGCCAAAACCTAAACCACAAAAAACCATAATAAAAAGAATCTAATAGAAAATTTTAAAATGTTGTTGTCAAGTATTTTCTCATTGTTTTTATCATTTAACAAATTTCTTCAACAAATATTCTAAAACACTCTGTCTTTTCCTATCTCTCTCTCTCTTTCTCTCTAGATGTCTAAAGCTCCTGCTATTGGTATTGATTTGGGTACTACCTACTCCTGTGTAGGTGTTTTCCAACACGGTAAAGTTGAAATTATTGCCAACGATCAAGGTAATCGTACCACACCATCTTATGTTGCCTTCACCGACACTGAACGTCTTATTGGAGATGCTGCCAAAAATCAAGTCGCCATGAATCCCACAAATACCATCTTTGATGCTAAGCGTTTGATTGGTCGCAAATTTGATGATGCCACCGTACAGGCTGATATGAAACACTGGCCCTTCGATGTTGTCAGCGTTGATGGTAAACCAAAGATTCAAGTTACCTACAAGGACGAAAAGAAGACTTTCTTCCCTGAAGAAATCTCTTCGATGGTCTTGACAAAAATGAAGGAAACCGCTGAAGCTTATTTGGGTAAATCAGTATCAAATGCTGTCATCACAGTACCAGCTTACTTCAATGATTCCCAGCGTCAAGCTACCAAGGATGCTGGTACAATTGCTGGTTTGAATGTGTTGCGTATTATTAATGAGCCTACCGCAGCTGCTATTGCTTACGGTTTGGATAAAAAGGCCGCTGGTGAGCGTAATGTATTGATTTTCGATTTGGGCGGTGGTACTTTTGATGTATCCATCCTCTCCATTGACGACGGCATCTTCGAGGTCAAGTCCACAGCTGGTGACACCCATTTGGGTGGTGAAGATTTCGATAACCGCCTTGTCACCCACTTTGTTCAGGAATTCAAGCGTAAGCACAAGAAGGATCTTACCTCCAACAAGCGTGCTTTGCGTCGTTTGCGTACCGCTTGTGAACGTGCTAAGCGTACCTTGTCCTCCTCCACTCAAGCTAGCATTGAAATCGATTCCTTGTTCGAAGGTACCGATTTCTACACCTCCATTACTCGTGCTCGTTTCGAGGAGTTGAATGCTGATTTGTTCCGCAGCACCATGGACCCCGTTGAGAAGGCTTTGCGCGATGCTAAACTCGACAAGGCTCAAATCCATGATATCGTCTTGGTCGGTGGTTCAACTCGTATCCCCAAGGTACAAAAATTGTTGCAAGATTTCTTCAACGGCAAGGAATTGAACAAATCCATTAACCCCGATGAAGCTGTTGCCTATGGTGCTGCTGTCCAAGCCGCCATCTTGCACGGTGACAAGTCTCAAGAAGTCCAAGACTTGTTGTTGCTCGACGGTTACTCCCTTGTCTTTGGGTATTGAAACCGCTGGTGGCGTCATGAGTGTGCCTCATCAAGCGTAACACTACCATTCCAACCAAGCAAACCCAAACTTTCACCACTTACTCCGACAACCAACCCGGTGTATTGATCCAGGTCTACGAAGGTGAACGTGCCATGACCAAGGACAATAACTTGTTGGGTAAATTCGAGTTGTCTGGCATTCCCCCAGCACCCCGTGGTGTACCCCAAATCGAAGTTACCTTCGATATTGATGCCAACGGTATCTTGAACGTCACCGCTTTGGAACGTTCCACCAACAAGGAAAACAAGATTACCATCACCAACGACAAGGGTCGCTTGTCCAAGGAAGATATCGAACGTATGGTCAACGAGGCTGAGAAATACCGCAACGAAGATGAAAAGCAAAAGGAAACCATTGCCGCTAAGAACTCTTTGGAATCTTACTGCTTCAACATGAAGGCCACTTTGGATGAAGAAAACTTGAAGACCAGGATCTCTGAATCTGATCGTAACACCATCTTGGAGAAATGCAACGAAACCATCAAATGGTTGGATGCCAACCAATTGGCTGAAAAGGAAGAATACGAACACCGTCAAAAGGAAATGGAAGATATTTGCCATCCCATCATCACCAAATCATACCAAAGTGCTGGTGGTGCTCCCGGTGGCATGCCTGGCGGTATGCCCGGTGGCTTCCCAGGTGCTGGTGGTGCCGCTGGTGCTGGAGCTGGTTCCGGTGCTGGTCCCACCATCGAAGAAGTCGATTAAACAACCAATCATTTGCAACAAAGTTGTCATCGATGATAATGAAAAAATTCAAACATCCGAATTTTTTCAATTCATCTCTAAAAATTCTAACTTAAAAAAAAAAACATCCAAAAAATATATTCCAAAAATATATACAGCTGCTTGGATTTTAAATTAAACCTTTAAACACCTTAGTTTTAACAACAACAACAACTGCTCTTCGTATTATATTATCACACACCATACAACACATCCATCTAAATACAACAACACAAACATCCCCCCTCTAAACAACAAAAATACGACTAAATTTAACATCTTTTTAGTAAAAATTAAACAATATTTGCTGCTTACATTGAGTTTTCCAAAAAGAAACAACAAGAAAAGAAGAAAATAATTAATAATTTAAATGAAATAAAAATAAACAATTTAAACAAATTCAAAATGAAAACAATAAAATTTTTCGAGTTTTTATTTATGGAAGAGAAGACGGGCGGGTGGGTGCAAAAAATAAGATTTTCATTTTTAGCATAAAATGAGGAAGTAGATGTTTAAAAATAAATATCGCCTTTAAAAGAGTTTTGTTTTATGCCAATTTTACCTTTTGAAATGAAAATAAAGAAAATAAATTTAGAAAGTAAAAATCTACGCATAAAATATAAGACGACGGGGAGGGAGGGGCGCTATTATTCTTTAAATATTTTTTGTTTAGTCAGGTGAAACTTGCATATTTTGATATTTTTCGTAGAAAAAGGTTGAATTATCAGATATTTCTTTGAGATATTAATAATCTACTGGAAGTTTCCAGCTAACGCCAAAGTAAACGTTTTATTTTTATTGTTTCTTTTCTAGAAAAATGAAAAGGTGTGACGCAAAGATAAAATTTAACATGAAACAGTTGTTGGATTCGAAAATCACCTTTTACTTTGGCATTTGTATGTGTGCTTCTATTATGGGGCTTTTTGTACTGGATACACGTGGTATATGTATGAGCATGTTTTTTTGTTTTTTGAGGGGTGAGGGACAATATTTTTTTCATCATCTTCATCATACTTTGGGACATGGAAACAAAAAATTTGTTATTTGCAAAATAAAATGAGAAAGCTTTTTCAAATACAGCTTTATTTTTGTTCCAATACAAAGAAAAAAAGAGTGAGAGTGAACAGTGTGTTATGAAAGTGTTTAAAAAACGAAACAAAGAACGTGAGTTCGCAATTTTGTAAAGATGTAAAATTTTATTAAAATATCTCCAACTGTTCAAAATTTACGTAATGATTTCCAATGATATTTTAATAGATTAATAAATAGTGAAGATATCATTTAACAACTGGGAGACACTCCTAAATTTTTTGATTATTTCTTTTCTAAAAGATCTGTGAGTGCTCGTAGACTTAGTTCCTTCACAGCTGGATTTTAAACATCTTAACAAATTTATAAACCCAACAAGATTGTGGACAAGCTTGTAAGGGAGAGAGAGTTGGGCATGACCCTAGTAGGTGATGAGACTCGAGTGAACCACATATGGGATGAAAGGTCTGACTGTAGGGTGGCTAGGACCTTATAGCCATAGCTTAACCCTAAAGGTACTGGCGTCATCATTGACATGGGGCGCGAAAGTTTGAGAGCCTTGATAGGAGTCTTAACGGGTCATGGGCATTGGGATACCCCCTAATGTGTAGCGAGACATAGGAGACAGCGGAGCATATTTTGTGCTAATATCCAAGTCTGCAGTCCCGTAGGCAGAGGTGGCTAGGTGCTTGTTTCTTCGAGGAAGTGCTCGATATCCATGGTTTCAGTTTGGATGATCTGATAGGGTGCGTAAATAGTATTGTGTGGCTAGGAGGATTGCTTTCCTTTTATTGCGAACATTAAATTTTATATTGTTGTCTAAAGAAATCGTAAGCATATTAAAACTACCATGCGAAATTGGAGTGTTATGGAATTGCACATATTTCTAGTATTACTTGGGATCGGGGAAGTATTTCCAAAAATGATATTTTTATAGATTTAAGCACTAATGCTGAAATGTTGTACCTTTTTCGAAACCCTTCTATTAACATTTTTATAGTGAATAGGAAGTCCATCTCCGATTAAAATCTATCATACTTTTAGATACCTTTTTATGCTCTTCAAATCACGTTTTACAAGCTTCCAATATCTCTCCATAGTCCTTAAATCCTCTCTTGGTACAAATATCACAATATCGTTTTTGCACCACCCAAGTGCTTGTTTACCATAGTGACAATATGTTAAGTTGGACCAAAAATAAGTATATACATTAAGAAGTATTATGAAGAGATGTTGCTTATTTTGTAAGCTTTCCTTGATGTTAATTTGGGTATTTATAAAGCCCGAAGTAAAATCTTTGGCTAATTTTGCCGTAACTGCATTTTGCTTCCCATGCCAAAGGCTTTTTGAAAAATTTTGACTGCTTTTGTATTCTAAACTTTTCATCAACATTCCCTCATCTTCATTTCCAACTGAACCAGATTGATAGAAGTCAGCAGTTATCCCCTGAGTGTTTTCAAAACTAACGTAACATAAATAGTTACTTCATTTCCCTGATCATCTCCAAGGTTTTCAGAGTCCCCAGAATTACCAACTGGAACACGTTTTGGATTTTGTGTATTTTCGCAAAAAATTGATATTTCTTTTAATACACGTATTCGTGAACAAGTTTATATACAATATATATTATATATTCTATATACAATATATATGTCTTTACCAGATAGGTGTCTGTAATATAATCATACGGTCCAAATGTTACAGAATTGTTCACAAAAAAATTGCATTTATTTGGTATTTAAAATTAACGTTATTTTATGTTTTGTTCTGTGAATTATTTCTTAATAATATTTGGTAACACTTAAAGCAATAAGTTGGAGTGCCCAGATGTTTACAATAAATTCTGCGTTTTTCGTAAGAATAATTTTAGTATTTTTTATGTTTTGTTTTTTATAATATTCTAAACATAAATAAATGAAAACATTTTAATTTTTATTAAAAATATTCCAAAACATAGCAAATTTGTCTGCATAGTTATTTATATATAACAAAATATATAATTATGGGAAAGTTTAAAAGAAAATCAATGTGGCATCATTAAATCTTAAGTGCAGCAGTTCATTCATTATCTCTTAACTTATCTATCAATCATATTTATTTACATTTTTTATTAATCTCCGGCAGCAAGTGCATTTACATCACGATTGTTTTATTTTCCACAAGACAATAGGAATTTTCCAAAAATGGTGCTCAAATTTGCTGCAAATTTAAATTTTCTTTTCACCGAAGCCAAAACCATAGCAGAGCGTATACATTTGGCCCATCGTGCTGGATTTCGTGCTGTAGAAATTCCTTTTCCTCGTGCTGAAGAGGAACAAGTAACAAAAGCCAAAAATGACACGGGCATACAAATTGCTCTTATGAATATAGCTTTGGGGCCAGAAGAATTATCTTTGGGAGCCACTAGCGTTCCTGGGGCGGAGAAACATTTCAAGACACATCTGACGGAAACCATCGAGTTGGCCAAACGTTTGCAATGTAAGAAAATTCATTTAATGTCGGGGATGGTGAAAAGTTCCCCATTTGAGGAACATTTAAAAACTTATCAATCGAATTTAAAATATGCTGCTGGCTTGTTGGAACAAGAGAATATGTTGGGTCTAATAGAACCCATAAACAAATATTCAGTTCCTTCTTATTTTATGAATTCCTTTGAGGTGGCTTGCAGTGTTTTGGGTAACGTCAATAGTAGACATTTACGCTTAATGTTGGACATTTTCCATTTACAACTGATACGTGGCAATGTAACACATGGTTTTGAAGATTTCGCCGCTATAATTGGTCATATACAAATTGCTCAAGTGCCAGATCGTCATGAACCCGATCAGGAAGGAGAATTGAATTATGAATATGTTTTTCAATTAATTGAACATTTAAACTATTACGATTGGATTGGTTGTGAGTATAAACCAAAGACTACAACTACTGAGGGTTTGAAATGGTTGGACAAATATGGTTTCAAATTGTGAGATTTTTTCTTTTTTTTTATAATTCAAATTGTTTTTAAGTTGTAAATATTGATTTTTGCATTTAATTATTTAAAAGTGAATGTACAAATAAATAAAAAGAATTGTATATAAAGTAGAAAATAAAGTGACGATGAAAATGAATATTGAGGATAAACATTTTACGATTTCAAATTTTGTTATAAAAAATTTTTCTATTGGATTTTTATAGACTACACCACCGTAGGTGGTTGGAATATTGTGCTTTCAGAGTCGATTTAACGATGTCCGTTCAGCTGGTTAGTCATGTTAACGTTGTGAGATATCTTGATGAAATTATGTATATTTTATATTATTTTAGCCCAACGACGAAGCCTATATTTGGATCAATATTTAAAGTACCTTCCATACAAAGGTTCTTCCCGGAAAGAGGTATTAAGCTCATAAAAGTCCTTAATATAAAGCGATTTTAAAGAAATTTTGCAAAAATAAGTCTTATGATATTCCAAGACTTATTTTTGCCAAATTATGCGAGGATCGTTTCATTGCTTTTCATAGGTCCCATACAATCCCCTTTCCAAATATCACTTTGAGAGAAAAAAAATCTTAATTTAACGTTGGTATTGTAATAATAATTGGTGAAATTGAGATAAATGTTATCAAAAATGGATGTGCAAAAAATGTAAACTAAACAACTATCGATGCGCAATTGGAATATCGCTTTATTTCTGGAAATAATTTAAAAATTATATATTTAGCTTAGTATACATACATATATATCTTATGTATATTTGTTGAAATTCTTTTTGATGTACTTATGAATTCCAAAAACTAAATTATTTTCTATATTTTGAGTTATGATAACCTTGCAGCAAATGAGCGATAAATTCATTTTAAAACACATCAATTTCACATAAATGTTGTCACAATAATGTACTACGAGTGCCGTTCATTACTTTTTCCTAACTACAATTATAACCAACATTGTGGTGTATGGTATTACATAATCGGGTTTGACCGACTTTATTTTCAAATTCTTATCTTTTTAGGATGGAATTGAAGATTGCAAAGTTATTGTTGTTGGCACAGTTTGGCTGCTCCCGATAATCTTTCTTGGGGAAAAAACATTCGTTTAATACAACTGTCGATGGATTGACAATCTTTAACCGCATGTGTCTCGGGTCGTTCCGGAACGGAGATCCAATTGTCAGGGTAACGAAGCTGATCTAATTTAACTCCAGGCCAAGAAATTGTGCCACCTCTATAGGATCAGTCCATAAATATTCTGTACTAAGAGTATAAAGATTAGATCAGTACGCATTCAGTCTATTGCTCTATCCCTATCCAAGTTTCACTCGAACTTCTTCGATGGTTCAATGTTTGCGATGGTAAACCGCTCTAAAATTGTCTCTGTAAATGTAGTTAAAAGCTGCTATACATGAATCCTGATCAAAAAGATCTTGTACAAACTTGTAAATGGTCTATATATATTCGAGTTTTTTTTTGTCATGCCTTCGGGGAGGCTCTTAATTGTGTTATATTAAAGTTTGAATAACGCTGTTACCGAGCATGTCATTATGTTTCTTAACCTGTAAGATCTTCTTGTCCTCATGTATTGTCTCCTACCTGTATTTAAGTAATTTGAATTTTTTGACACTACGTAGCTTAGCGATAAAGTTTTTTTATTCATACCCCAATTATTACCGGCTAGTTGTTCGAGGACATTTTTTTACTTTGCATTTTTTGCGTGATTGAAGTGTCATGAGCTGAAAACGTAAATTTTCTACAAATGTTATACCTGCGGAACTCCTTGTTTTATTCTACGAGGTTTTGATCTGCGAATAACTATCGGCCACACAAATAGTTCACGACCCATCTCTTCGGTAAAGAAGACTGTAAATTTTCTGACAGTGTCAAGGACTTATGACAAGTCAAGTGATACAAGAATCAAATCAAGGGATAGAACTCTATACTGTTCAAAATTGTGGATTCTGAATGCTTTTCCTCCACTGTTACTTCTGGGAAAGTTTAAAAGAAAATCAATGTGGCATCATTAAATCTTAAGTGCAGCAGTTCATTCATTATCTCTTAACTTATCTATCAATCATATTTATTTACATTTTTTATTAATCTCCGGCAGCAAGTGCATTTACATCACGATTGTTTTATTTTCCACAAGACAATAGGAATTTTCCAAAAATGGTGCTCAAATTTGCTGCAAATTTAAATTTTCTTTTCACCGAAGCCAAAACCATAGCAGAGCGTATACATTTGGCCCATCGTGCTGGATTTCGTGCTGTAGAAATTCCTTTTCCTCGTGCTGAAGAGGAACAAGTAACAAAAGCCAAAAATGACACGGGCATACAAATTGCTCTTATGAATATAGCTTTGGGGCCAGAAGAATTATCTTTGGGAGCCACTAGCGTTCCTGGGGCGGAGAAACATTTCAAGACACATCTGACGGAAACCATCGAGTTGGCCAAACGTTTGCAATGTAAGAAAATTCATTTAATGTCGGGGATGGTGAAAAGTTCCCCATTTGAGGAACATTTAAAAACTTATCAATCGAATTTAAAATATGCTGCTGGCTTGTTGGAACAAGAGAATATGTTGGGTCTAATAGAACCCATAAACAAATATTCAGTTCCTTCTTATTTTATGAATTCCTTTGAGGTGGCTTGCAGTGTTTTGGGTAACGTCAATAGTAGACATTTACGCTTAATGTTGGACATTTTCCATTTACAACTGATACGTGGCAATGTAACACATGGTTTTGAAGATTTCGCCGCTATAATTGGTCATATACAAATTGCTCAAGTGCCAGATCGTCATGAACCCGATCAGGAAGGAGAATTGAATTATGAATATGTTTTTCAATTAATTGAACATTTAAACTATTACGATTGGATTGGTTGTGAGTATAAACCAAAGACTACAACTACTGAGGGTTTGAAATGGTTGGACAAATATGGTTTCAAATTGTGAGATTTTTTCTTTTTTTTTATAATTCAAATTGTTTTTAAGTTGTAAATATTGATTTTTGCATTTAATTATTTAAAAGTGAATGTACAAATAAATAAAAAGAATTGTATATAAAGTAGAAAATAAAGTGACGATGAAAATGAATATTGAGGATAAACATTTTACGATTTCAAATTTTGTTATAAAAAATTTTTCTATTGGATTTTTATAGACTACACCACCGTAGGTGGTTGGAATATTGTGCTTTCAGAGTCGATTTAACGATGTCCGTTCAGCTGGTTAGTCATGTTAACGTTGTGAGATATCTTGATGAAATTATGTATATTTTATATTATTTTAGCCCAACGACGAAGCCTATATTTGGATCAATATTTAAAGTACCTTCCATACAAAGGTTCTTCCCGGAAAGAGGTATTAAGCTCATAAAAGTCCTTAATATAAAGCGATTTTAAAGAAATTTTGCAAAAATAAGTCTTATGATATTCCAAGACTTATTTTTGCCAAATTATGCGAGGATCGTTTCATTGCTTTTCATAGGTCCCATACAATCCCCTTTCCAAATATCACTTTGAGAGAAAAAAAATCTTAATTTAACGTTGGTATTGTAATAATAATTGGTGAAATTGAGATAAATGTTATCAAAAATGGATGTGCAAAAAATGTAAACTAAACAACTATCGATGCGCAATTGGAATATCGCTTTATTTCTGGAAATAATTTAAAAATTATATATTTAGCTTAGTATACATACATATATATCTTATGTATATTTGTTGAAATTCTTTTTGATGTACTTATGAATTCCAAAAACTAAATTATTTTCTATATTTTGAGTTATGATAACCTTGCAGCAAATGAGCGATAAATTCATTTTAAAACACATCAATTTCACATAAATGTTGTCACAATAATGTACTACGAGTGCCGTTCATTACTTTTTCCTAACTACAATTATAACCAACATTGTGGTGTATGGTATTACATAATCGGGTTTGACCGACTTTATTTTCAAATTCTTATCTTTTTAGGATGGAATTGAAGATTGCAAAGTTATTGTTGTTGGCACAGTTTGGCTGCTCCCGATAATCTTTCTTGGGGAAAAAACATTCGTTTAATACAACTGTCGATGGATTGACAATCTTTAACCGCATGTGTCTCGGGTCGTTCCGGAACGGAGATCCAATTGTCAGGGTAACGAAGCTGATCTAATTTAACTCCAGGCCAAGAAATTGTGCCACCTCTATAGGATCAGTCCATAAATATTCTGTACTAAGAGTATAAAGATTAGATCAGTACGCATTCAGTCTATTGCTCTATCCCTATCCAAGTTTCACTCGAACTTCTTCGATGGTTCAATGTTTGCGATGGTAAACCGCTCTAAAATTGTCTCTGTAAATGTAGTTAAAAGCTGCTATACATGAATCCTGATCAAAAAGATCTTGTACAAACTTGTAAATGGTCTATATATATTCGAGTTTTTTTTTGTCATGCCTTCGGGGAGGCTCTTAATTGTGTTATATTAAAGTTTGAATAACGCTGTTACCGAGCATGTCATTATGTTTCTTAACCTGTAAGATCTTCTTGTCCTCATGTATTGTCTCCTACCTGTATTTAAGTAATTTGAATTTTTTGACACTACGTAGCTTAGCGATAAAGTTTTTTTATTCATACCCCAATTATTACCGGCTAGTTGTTCGAGGACATTTTTTTTACTTTGCATTTTTTGCGTGATTGAAGTGTCATGAGCTGAAAACGTAAATTTTCTACAAATGTTATACCTGCGGAACTCCTTGTTTTATTCTACGAGGTTTTGATCTGCGAATAACTATCGGCCACACAAATAGTTCACGACCCATCTCTTCGGTAAAGAAGACTGTAAATTTTCTGACAGTGTCAAGGACTTATGACAAGTCAAGTGATACAAGAATCAAATCAAGGGATAGAACTCTATACTGTTCAAAATTGTGGATTCTGAATGCTTTTCCTCCACTGTTACTTCTGGTACGTCCTTTTCGGATAAATGTGGTGGCTGATGAAGAGGTTATTGTGATTGTTGTAAAGATAGTGGTGGTTTTGTGCATGATGATGATGTTGAGGACAAAGATATATTATGTTGGCCACAAAATACAACAAATTCTTCCGAACATTCCCTGTGAGGATTTAGAGAAATTACTGATATGACATCAACCCATAGAAGCATAGCACCTTAGTTGGATATACATGTGGCGCAGTTAGTTTTGGTCCAGGATTTTCTTAAACTTTGACTTCAACCAGTAAGTTTCGGAGCAGCAATGCCGGAAAATGTCGCTCCGAAACAAAAAAACATACCTTGTTTTGCTAATTAAATTTTGGGTCATTCCGGTGCGAAGAACCTGTCGTACAAATGATATTATAAAGCAATTAACCATACTGTGAGTGGCGTAGAATCATTTTTTTTTAATTTGCAACTTTTGATCGCCTGGTTTTATTTATATGAATATGACATTCCGATAAAAGAGAAGTGTGTCTTGGACAATATAGGGGTTGCAGATTCGAAAACCTCAATGATCTGGTAATGACTTTTTTCAAACCTTCAATAAAGATGGCAGCAAAATGCAAAAAATTAATTTTTTGCATTTTTCTTCGCATTTCTGGGAGAAGAAGAACGTGGTTTTATCAAATCTTTTCTTTTTTCAAAATTCATAAACAGGGGAACATTTTTGTTTATATTTATATCTAATAGGGCAACTAATTGTTAAAACAATGAAGAGTGGAATAATTTCCGAAAATTTCAAAATAATTTTCAGTGTTTTAAGTAAATATTCTTTTATTAAAGGTGCTTTCAAACTACATAATATTCTTAATTTTAATCCAACCAGGCAAAATTTGTATCCTTATCCTTATCACCATTATATTGTTTATTCGATATTATGGGTAATTCATTATTATTCGGTTTATAATAACCAGGCATCACATTACCACCACTCTGATGATTATTTATGTGAATTGTTTTTAATTTTCTACTAAAAACATTATTCAAACTTCCTTTCCGTTTTAGTGGTGATTTAAAATTACGCTTAAACAAATGATCATCCTCACCAACTGGTGGTTTTGGTACATGTGGACCCATTTGATGAAGATATGATTGCCATTGTTGTAATTTATCATCTGCGGCTCTAAGTTGTTCTAAAGATTTTTCATGTCCTGGATTTAAGCCAATTGGCTGAATACCGGCAACTTCGTTAAGATTGATTTTGAGAGGTGCCAATGCAGAAATGGCTCTGGAGAGACCAATTTGTGAATGACGAATACGATGTTCCATTAAATCGGCACCTAAGAGTTCTTCATTCGGATCCATGCGTATGGGTATGATTTTATTAACAATATAAAGTAGCAGAAAGGTAGAACAAATACCCCAACAGGTGAGACATAAGGCGGATAGGGATTGTATCCCCAATAAATACCAACCGCCACCCTTAAAGAGACCCGAACGACCTTTGGTGGTTTCTAAAGGTATAGGATTGTCAGCAAATAGGCCTACAGCAATTACACCCTGGAAAATAAAGAGAAAAATTTTAATAGAAATGGAAAATGGAATAAAGATAAAACAGTGGTTCCTAAAACAATTTTACATAATTTTAGCTGATGAATTTTCGGGCTTGCCGGGGGGAAATACCTGAAATTGTCAATTTTGCAGAGCCATGCGCTGGTAATCACCACAGATGTAATGGAAGAATAACGGTTCAAAAGTGGAGTGGAATCACTATTAAAATTCTGAATGTTTTATTTAGAAATATTTAATAAATTTATCATATTTTTGGTTATAGCTTTTTTCATCTGATCCGATTTTATTAACTGATGAAATTTTGCTGTAGCCTAAGATATCGGTCTATAACTTATTCACTATTAAACAGATTTTTTCGTTTTCAATAAAGATATACTCCAGAGAAGAATAAACTTTATTGTAAAATTTTATTGAGTTCGCACCACTGGTATAGAAATAAGGGCGCTAAAAACTGACAAACAGGCTTAATCGATTCAGATTAAGAAATTGGTATATAAACTTTATGAGTAGCATATAACAAGATCTAAACTTACCCATATACCACAAACACCATGAACCGAACTGGCACCTACGGGATCATCTACTCCCAAACGATCGAATAGTGGCATAGTTAGAACACATAATAAAGCACCCAATAAACCTATAAGTAAAGCTTCCCAGGCACGATATAAGAAACAACCAGCTGTTATGGAAACCAAAGAGCCCAAAACACCATTAATCAAATCGATTATATCCAAACGACCATCATGACGCCAAAGGGAATATCTATAAGGAATAAAGATAAAATCAAGTTTTCTTTAATAAAACATTAATTAAAAATGTACTTACATACAACTAATAATGCCACCACCAAAGGATCCCATCATGGTCATTACTGCTGCACGAGCTGCATATTGCCACTTGGAACCACTAACACCATAAGTACTGCCAGAATTAAAGGCCAACCAACCCCACCATAAAACAAATAAACCCATACAGGCATTCACAGGATTACCCAAAGGCAAAGGATCATAACCATCAGCATAACGGCCTAAACGTGGACCCAACATAGCTGCAGAAGCAAAAGCTGCTGTACCACCTCGATTGCCAAGAAAAAAAAACAAATAACTCCAATTAATTTAAACACAAACTAAAACAAACACGCAATACCTATTAAATGCACTGGCCCACTTCCCGCTATATCGACAGCACCCAAATTATTAAGAAAACCATGTTCACCCCACACCCAACCACTCGGTATACAATAAATTAGAGTGTTTAACAATGAAAACAAACAATACGCTTTAAAATTGCAGCTACAAATAATGTCAAGAATAAAATTGTTTACATAAATAAAAATAGGTCAAGTTAAATTAAGTTAAAGAAATAGGTCATCTGAGTTTACTTACCGTTCTGCCATGGCACCACTTACTATGGTCGTTGCGGTGGTAGCAAAAGATAATTGAAATAGAAATGCTGCAAATATTTGACCCATTAAAGGATCATCTACTGGTGGATCAAGTAGAAAATCACCTATTGCTATAAATGGATTCGATAGAGGACCACGACCATAGCTCATGCCATAACCAAATAACCAATAGGTAAAACCACCCAAAACTATATCAATGACATTTTTCATCATTATATTGACCTCATTTTTTATCGAAACACATCCTGATTCCAACATGCCAAAACCTGAAATATAAATTACAAATGGGTTAATATTATACCTTCATGGATCCAGTGTGTATTTTAATACATGGAAAACGATATACATATTAGATTTATTATTTTGTTTCCGATATGGAAAATCAAATAAACGGATTAAATATATTTTAATCAGATTTCAAAGTTTCAAAACAGAATATGTAGGGGAGACGTTCCCATAGAATGGTGTTGAATATTACATAGTCGGTACTGACGGACTATAACTTTCTTACCTGTTATTTATTCATTATAATGAGTACAAGATTATATTTTCATTTTGCCAAGTGAAAATCACTTAAGATTCCATTAATTTTATATATTCATGGACCAAATCAAAATATCCTCAATATTCGTCTCTTACGTTTAGCATCTCGTACTCCAGATGCTTGAACAGCTTATATTCTGTTTTCTCTAGTTCGGCTAAATCGAATTTAGTGAAGGCCAAGTTTAAGCATGTGTGTCTTTCCACTTGCTCTGTACTAATGAATGTTCAATCGTCCACAGTAATTTCTGGAATTTTGCCTCTTCAGTATCCTCTTCGTTTCGTCAATAATTGTTGGTAACTAGATTCTTGCTCGAGAACATTTGGTAAGAATAGAACTTATTCAAGCATCTGGTCAATGTTTCTCATTGAACAGAGAGTTGAGATGATTTTTACTACATCAAGTCTTAGCCATTTTTGTATGGATGTGCGCTAGCTCTGGGTCTGAACGAGCCAGTCTTATCGCCTACCTTCCTTTTATATGATTTACAAGCGATTTCGCTTCTTCTTCGGCTTTGGATGTTAATTGCAGAGGCTCAAGAAGTTTTTATCACAGCTTGGAACTTGAGACGGTCTTCCTCGAAGCTTTTGTGAAGGGCTCCATTAGATACTTTTTTTGGCAATCTTGTCAAGATTAAACATAGCCTCTTTCGTAAAGACCTGACGTGTTCCTTTTGTTTTAAGTTTTTTCTTTCCCTTCGATATCTACCTTGATTTATATTGGTCATTGTAGGGTACTATGCCTTACAGGGCGGGTAGCGTATCATGAATAGAGCAGAGAACTCGATGAAAATCCTATATAATCCTGAAATCCTGTTTATTTTCCATGAGTTGTTCCGGCAAGTATGTACTTAAAGGGATGGACCATACATGCGGTGCGGGGTACATGAACACGGACCTTGTCATCAGCACTGAAGTGATGTAATAAGTTACTAACCACTTTTTAACCACTAACAGTTCTCGTTTCTAGATCCTAACATCGTAACCTTTAAAGTGGAGGAAAGGGAAAGGGAAGGTGATAGGATTTATAAGGATATATGGATAAAGAAGAGGATAGAATAATCCTTCTAAGTGCCGGTCTTAAAGTTTGATAGAAAATTTTGAAAATTTTCAATCGACTGGAAATTTTTCAGACAAGAAATATTCTTTTAATAGAAATCAATTTTCATCGGTATACAATTTTCATTACCAGAAAACGATGCAAAAACGTCTTCCATTTGTAATATTCGAGCATTGTTTCCGATATGGAAAATCACCCTTCAATGTCTCAACTTTAATTCATATTGAATTTAATTTTCTTGATTTTGAATGTATTCCAAAGCTTTCCATTGGGATTCTTCAGGTTTCAATTTGTAACTTAAAGGTTTCAATTTCCTTGATATTTAATGAAGAACTTATGACTATATACCTTATTATAGCGCATAGTGGTTCCAATTTTTTTTAATAATTCTGAAACTCTGGAATCATTGGAGGTATTTATATAAATTTAAAGCTGCTTGAGTTGACAAGGAGTATAATCTTCAGTTGATTAGGGAAATTTTCTAAAAATGATTTTGAACACAAGATGCTCTACTTCGGAAGGACACCCCCCCCCCCCCTGATTAGACGGAAGCTTGTAAACCGGTTAACATCAAACAAACTCAAAAAGACCTCAGCTAAAGTCAAGTTAAATGTTAAAATTAAAAACTTATTAATCATGAAATCGATTTGGAACCATTGTTCAGACGTTTTCTTTTAATAAAGAAGACTTCCCCGCAAAAATCCGACATTATTATATAGATAAAAAAACTGTGTACTTCAAACTCTATTGAATACGATATTAAAAGATTTCTTATACAAATAACCATTATTAAGTTACACACCAATGCACTGTGGGGTGGAATCGTTTTTTTTTAGAACAAAATCTTAGATTTTTGAGCGGCTGAACGGATTCACATAAAATTTAACATAATGATAGCAGAGAAGTGAGTTGGATTTTTTTGAATTAAATGGAGTTACCCCATGATGGACCCCTATAACTCCCACCACAATGGGATCCAAGATGCCAAAGTTATAACACTACACTTCTTTGCTCTCAGTAATTTAAATTTCGTGTGAATCCATCCAGCCGATCAAGTGTTACAGATTTATTAGAAACAAAAAAACGATTCTGCACCACTGTGCCATCCAGTGGGGCAGAATCGATATAAGTAAATGTCACAATATTTTACCTGTTTGCATGGTAAATATAATAAATGATGATGTCAACACCCAATTTGTATCCTCAGTACTGAGATCATATAATCCTGGTATAACATAACTGCTATTACGTACAATACCCTTGAGGGCATTTTGTTGTGAAGCCGTAACATTAGTGACTCTTGAAGTCATATTGTCGACAATCTTTTAAAGGAATTTTTCTAATAATCTGCTTCCTTAAAGTTAATTTACAACTTGTCACAGTGAAAGGTCTCCGACTTGTGGTGGGCCAAATGAATAAAAACTGAATGATTTCGAAATCATTCATAGAATATGACAAAAATAAATTCAAATAAAATAAAATAAAATATAAACGTTTTGAATGGAAGATATTTTAGTTAATTTAGTTGTTGTTCTTGATTTTTTTTGTTGTTTGTTATTTGTTATTGTTGTTGTTTTTGTCTTACAAAATTAATTTGAAATTAACTGCCCATTGACCACAAATTAGTGGGGAGAGACTAACAAATACTGTTCATGCTAAATACAAGCAACACGTCAAGAATTGGTTAATACACTGAGAGAAATTATATTAAAGCGATTTCAAATTCATAGAGGAAGAATTTCAGGCAAAGTTATAAAATGTGAAAGCAAAATAGAAAGTATTTGATGATAGAATTTTATTAAGAAATTAAACTACAACAACACATTAAGCCGGTCAAGCCAGACTACTTAATACCCTACACCATATTGTTGGTTAATAATGGTAGCTACCAAAATTTATAATTATCGAGCCTCGTATAAATATATTTTCTAATTTATGCTTAAGAGTGCAGTGTATTATGGCACTAATATGTATGCAGGATTTGTGCGCTTTAAAAGGACTTATTCTAAGGAGATAATATTGGAATTGGGTGAAATTATGTACCGACCACCGTAAAATTACGTACATGGATTTTTGCTTATTTCCATCTTGATTTGACCAATTCTTTTCACAACACGTGCGTATATATGTATGAAAGTACTATTTTTAAGGGGAGTTATATGGGACTCATGAGAAATAATGGACCGATCCTTTTTGAAACATCATTTTAGCATATTATTAGATTTATTTGGACCAAATTTCATTAAAATCGCCTTATATTCAGGATTTTTATGACCTTAAAACTTTAAATTTTTATTGAATCGATCACAAGGAGCGGACGGTAGAAAAGGTTTCTTGGTAGCTTTCTTTACATATAATTATAACTAAGATTATTTAAAGTTGATTCTAACTTTCCAATATGAGAACTTAAAGAGTGAAATGCCAAACCATAAATTGTCCCGTTTAGTTTAGATTTAAAATCGAATTTGAAAAGAAATTTTACGTTCGAACAGTTTTAAAGATCCATGAGATTAAAGTTTGGAGCAATAGGATTAATGGTAAACCGTTTGATACAGTTTAATATATAATTCCTCCTGTTTTTTATTGAATTAAATATTTTTAAAATTTTTTTATTGTATTTTCCTTTATTTTTCTAAGTGTATAAACTTTTGTTTACTAATATATTTCGTTTTTATACCCTACACCACCGAAGGTGGTTGTAGTATTATGCATTTGTGCTGATGTTTGTAACATGCAGGAAAAATGGAGTTATATCCATCTTTAAGTATACCGTTTGAGTCAGAATCACTTCCTGAGTTCTTTTCACAATGTCCGTCTGTCTGTCCATGTAAACGTTGTGCACAGTCTACAAGTCGCATATTTTGAAATATCTCGATGAAACTTGGTTCATATTATTACTTTGAAATATTTGAAATTGGCCATGTTCGGTCCAATATTTTAGGTACCTCCCATACAAATGTTCTTCCCAGAATGGGATTTTAAAGTCATAAATGTACTAAATACAAAGCGATTTAAACGAAATTTAACACAAGTAAGTCTTATAACAAAATATACGAGGATCGATCTATTATTTCTCATAGGTCCATACAAAACAAAATCATACATATACGTTTGTATCGTAATAATAATTGGTCAAATTAAGATAAATTTAAGCAAAAAACAATGTGCAAAATTATACGTCAGTTCATAACATCTTGCAGCCCCCATTTAATCCTCCTCAGAAAATCTATATAAACGAGGGTCGTTTATTAAATTTTTTAATAATAATTTTAACTGACGTTGTGGTGTAGGGTATTACAACGCAATCTTGACCGACTATACATTCTTACTTGTTTTGTTTTGGGTACGTATGAGTGATTTGCATGTCCTCATGTAAATATAAAATTAATCTTTAATATGTTTTTGTTATTGTTTTGTTTATTGTTGTGTTTATTATTTATTTTTTAAATTAATCTAAACTACACGGAGTTAAGTAGCATTTAATTTCATTTAAATATCTTTAGTCATTTTTTACTTCTTTAGAAATTCTTTTGCTTTTGTTTCGAAATTTACAATTTTTTTAGTTAATTTTTCGGAATTTTTTCTTTTTGAAAATTTCGGTTGGAAAAAAGTTGGCGCTAGAAAGAAAATCTAATGGATTATTTAAAATAATTTAAAATTAATTATTAAATTAAAGTTAATTGAATGCAAATTAAAACTAAACCTTGAACTTGAAGAATTTAACAAAAGTTTAAAATTAGAATGTGTTTTAAATATGAAAAATTAATGTTTGAAATAAATATTTTTTCAAATTTTAAATTACTTCTTATGAGAAATATAAAGAGTCGAATATAAACCTAGCGAAAGGGAACCAATGAAAGCCCCTATCAACATTTTGAAATGTTTGAAAAACATTGAAATTTAAAAAGATTAAGCCAAGTTTAGGTGGGATATTAAGTATAAGTATAAGTCGATTTAGCTATGTCCGTCTATCTGTCTGCCTGTCTGTAGTTGGCACGCTCACGTTCACAGAGCTCAATGAAATTTGGCAACCTTTAAATTTAAGCGAAGGACTTTCATAAAATTGCCAATTATAAAGCGATAAATTGTACTTAATATCCATTCCAAAAATGATCAAAATTGGTTCAGTAGAAAAAAGTTATAGCCAAAAATATAACTGATTTTATGATTCATTAAGTGTTTCTGTGAATAACTTTAATACATTGTATACATTTGTGCGAAACATTGGTCTAATATCTTTTTACTAAAAGAGATACCTCACACATGTAAGCGTGTTTTTAGTAGAGAATTATAAGGAATATATATATTTTAAATAGGTTCTCAATCAAATAAAAATAAAATTTTGCCGATTTAAAAAGAAAACCGTCATGCCCGAGATGACCAACTTTGGAGTTACACTTCCCGACGTCAAGACCCAATAAAAACATGTTATTCTCCAATTCAATTGGAAAACACCTCAAGAATGTGCTTGCGAAAAAATACTTAATACTTCCAAAGATACAGAATTATTTAAAAAATGTTTGACACCACTCAGCCATGTTAAATATTATTTACATAACTCTAACAGTTCAAAAGATACAAAATTACTTTAAAATATTATTTTTCTTATATACTTTTTGAATCTGAAATAAATGTAAATAACAATATTTTATAAAATAAAATGAAATAATATTATTTTATATTTAAGTAAACTGGGAGTCAGTTTTCCAAAATTTGGTTTATTTTTCTATGAGTCTTTATAGTTAAGAATTCCCTAAAACACGTATTTAATTAAATAGAAATTCAATTCAAAGTAAATTTAAACAGCAATATTTTCTAAAATTAAATTTAATACTTAATTTTAATACTTCTGTTAGTCCGAAGTTTACAAAAATCATTTTAAAAGTTTTTAAACATGTTCTAAATATAGATTAAAAAAGGATCTTTAAAAAATTCAAATAAGAATCATAATAACACCTGTGTTTGTGCGTGTGTTATATTTCATACATAAGTTTTTATAAAATTGGCAACACCATAATTATTATCTCCCATTTTGTTGGGCATGCGCTCACGACAATTTATTTTCTCTTAGCGAATAAAGGAACAAAGTCAACAGGATAAAATAGAATAGAGTTGATATGAATGGTACAGTTTTAATTTGTAGCAAATGGCAACTCTTATGAAAATTGGTATGTTTTTCACAACAGAGAAGAGAAAGAAAAATAAACAATTGGGACGATTTTTTTTAATATAAAGGTCCTTGGATAGCATACAGAAGAATTACTAAATATTTATTCATGATCAGACAATTGTCGGTATTAAGGGGTGAAATTCTTAACACAAGTTTTTTATTAAATCGTTTAAACAAAGTATTATTTAATTTTTTAATCGAACTACCTTAGAAAAACATATCAATTATTATGTCTCTTTCCATATGTTGTCTTTTGACCTATAAATTTTTATCGGTTGAAAAGTAAAAAAAAAAAAATACTTTTAAATAAAATAATTTTTTTTTCTTGAAAATTATAAATGAACAGAAATGCGGACCAATTTTTTCATGTTTAAAAATGTCATTGCAATGTTGATTATGCAAAAATGAATTCAAAACGGAAATTCTGCGATTCCAAAAATTAAAAAAATCCTGTTAAGTACATACATATGTATATGTATGTATTTTTATGAAATAAGCAGTCCAAATGGTTATTAAAAATTATTATTTCCAATACTAAGTTCCAATTGGCATTTTCAAATGATGACAATCACGTACTACCAGCAGTTTGTGGTTACTATCCCCAACTAGTTATCGAACTGTCTAAAGAGAATCACTTTGCTGGGCTCCCGACTAATAACGACAAAGTTCGTTAACAAACGAATTTTTGTTAATTACCGATCATTTTTTGTCGTTAAAACTTTTTTAAAATTTTGCTGGAGATCTTCAAGCAATTCACAAATTGCGGTACTGGAATATTGAAACCACTTGTTTAAATTCGTCTTGTTCTTATTCTACATATTTTCTTACATTTCAACTAATAACCTTTCAGAGATACCTTGAACTTTACAAAGTATATTAAAATTATATTAAAAAAAAAATAATAATAATAATAAATAAATAAAAACTTGAAAATCTCCAGCAAAATTTATGCATTTTCCTTTATTTTTATGTTAAATACCAGAGAACAAACTTACTTGAAAAATAATTCTAAAATTATTATTACTATTTATATGTTTGCTTCTGTTTCAGAACTTTAAACCGTTACAAAACTTTAAAAAAGTGTTCGTTAATATTATTTTTTAAACCCCAAAAAATGTACATTCATATTTTCTACCCAACACTGCTGCAAAGTACATACAATTTTACCATCTCTGATTATAAAGCAAAACCAAAAATCCATCGCTGAAATGCCAACACTGGTGCAAAGTACATAAATGAGGAGAGTAGTGTAAAAATAACAACAAGAAAGAATAGAAGAAACGCATAAAACCTTTTCGTGAATTTTAAGAATTAAAAGAAAAAAATAAATTTAATTTAAATTAATTAAAAAAAAATAAAGTGCAATAAAATGTATTTGTTAAGCCTGATTGTGATAAATTTCATTTACAATATAAAAGGTAAAAAATATGAAAAATAACAAATGAAAAATAAGAAAATTTCAATTGAAATTAATTGAATGAAAAAAGTGGAAATGAAAATTTCATATACATATTATGTACATGTATAAAATTGAATATATATGTATGTGTGTATATATGTATGTACATAGAGCATAAATTTTTATGTGTGTTAAATGGAAAAAATACAAGATGAAAAAAATATGAAAATGTATCAATAAAATGAAACTAAAGTAAAATATTGAAATAAAAAATTAACAAACAAATAAAAAAGAAATAAAAATATTTTGTTATTTTTTACTGAAAAAATAGAGAAAGAAAAAAATATAAATATGTATAAATTTCTGTTTAAAATGGTTTATATGTGTATATGTGTGTGTGTTCCTTTTTAATAGGTGTCCATGACCAAATGTAAAAAAGCCCCCACTTTTTTTTGGGCGAATAAGTGGAAAAATATGAAAAAAAAGAATTATCCATGGCACACATTTGGATGCTATTTATTATTTTGCATGCGTTTCTGCGTCTTTTAGAAGAGAGTTTTTAACATATTCTTCTTCTTATTTATATGTTTTTTACTCTTTTTTTATTTTATTTTTTTCCTTGTTCTTCTTCAGTGATGTTGTGTTGTTATTTAATGTTATGTTGCGTTTTCACTGTTTTTCTCATTGTGTGAGAGATGAATCTCTTATGATATCATATTGTTATTGTTGTTGTTTTTGTTATTACTGTTTTAGTTCTAGTGGTGGTGGTAATGGTGGAGGTGTAATTATTATTGTTGTGTTGAGCATAGAAAAACCAACTGAAAATACAAGAAGAAGAAAAAATAGAAAAAAATCTAATTGGGAGTGGAGGTGGTAAAATTTAACAGTTGTTTTTGTTCTTATTTTTTGAGATTAAACCAGACATCAGTTATTTTTTTTAACATAGAATTCCTATTTTACACCTGTAAAATTTCCATTTTTTAATTTTTCTCGTTTGTAATCAAAATAAAATCTAATTAGAATTATACGAATTGGAAATGTGAAAAAACTGTTTCTTAACCTAAATAAAACAAAAAACAAAAAAAAAAACAAAAGACGGAAATTTGTTTTTGCTTTAGAATTTTTGTAAAAAAATTAATGTTATTTATATGTTAATTTTTCTAATAAAAATTGTGAGTGCTTTGTCATTATACCGGAAATCTTAATAATTATTGTATTTATGGTAATTTTGTTTTATATAAAACCAGCTTTTTACCGGTGCGCTTTGCTGCATAAAAATTAACCTCAGTCCCAGATTTCGAAAGAAAGAAATTGCACGCATGTTACTTTTCAAATCGCCCTAACCCTGTTCCGTTTTTAAAATTTTCCAGTATAATCGGTTTTATAGGAAAGTGACAAAATTTAAAAACATTCTGGTAAAAATAGTATTTTAGATATTCGATAATTACTAATTGGTGTATATAAGGTCAGATGTCTTTTTTTTCTTTGTATGGCCACATCTAGCAACAATTTTCTCACGTAAAGCTGTTTTACAGGAAAATTATTTGGGCCTAAGTTTATGGATTCTGGCTGCAAATCATAGTCTTAACTGTCCCATATTTTTTACACTTCATCAATTCTTTAAGAAAGTAATTGGAAGAATTTGTCCAGTAAAAGAGTTCCAAAAAATTGGTTTTAAATGCTAATACTCTCACTTCAATAATTCTTAAGATACTCGATAACCAAATTTTTTTGTATGGGGTACCCCTTCCCCTGATCCTATCCGTCTTACAATTTGTCCATTAAAATTGTTCCTTGAGAAAATTCTTGGAC
Organism: Cochliomyia hominivorax; assembly: GCA_004302925.2. NCBI lineage: Eukaryota > Metazoa > Arthropoda > Insecta > Diptera > Calliphoridae > Cochliomyia > Cochliomyia hominivorax. Next base: position 41,717,655 of record PYHX02000467.1, on the reverse strand, counting down.
CCACATTTGAAAACTCTTGCTATTTGAGAACTTTAAGAACTCCCACAGTTATAGGTCTTAAGATATTCCATAATAAATATTTTGATTTGTATGGGTGATAACCGTCCACCGGGTCAGTTCAGAATTTTTATAGCCTAAGTTAATTACGGGCATATGAGTATTCATTGTCTGAGAATTTCATCGGTTGTTGTAACAGTTGTAAAAATAAATTAGTTAATTATTATGATTCAGATTCTGTTTTAACTCCAGACCAAGAACAGGATGAGTCCATAGATCTTCTGTAGTAAGAGAGATAGAATTAGTTTGGCAGTTAAACATTGTTGTTTATCATGTGATTCTTGGCCATATGCGGAACAAAAACTGGGGACAGCACGATCAATACGAGACCAGTAGGCGTTGAGCCTATCGCTCCATCCCGAACGTAATTGTTTCAGAACTACTTTTGTAGAGATCGACAGATTTATTTCCAAGTGCGAATTCATAAATGTCTTCCAAAGCTTGACTATATGAATCCTGATCAACACATACATGCACATATCTATGTATGCTTTGTTTTTTTATTTGAAGATCTTTTTCAACATGTCTCGAGGGTAA